>CM062293.1:529473260-529840883 GCA_031216915.1 Pictodentalium vernedei
ACGGAAATAATGCAATTAATACATATCGATTTTTCTTTTCATACATACGTAAGGACTTGGGGTATATTATCGGGTCACACGGTTCAACATTTTGCCAAAATTACAACACCCTGTTAAGAAATCCCACTTTTTCAAATAAAAAAATAGGGAAAATTACACCCCAGTGGCCACCAGAATGCACCATTTGATACCTCAATTGGAAAATTTTCTTGGGGGGAGAACCCCCTCATCAAGCTCGTGCCTGCGGCACTCACGGCAGATGCCTTCAGCATCTGCGGCATCTGCCCAACCAGCGCCACACGACCCTATACCCCCCAATATTTTTTCGTTCCTACGCCCCTGCTCTCAATAATCTAAGTTAGTCGTGATTATTGCTCGAAATAAAACTCAAGTCCTGTTTGAAACTCGTTAGTGAATCAGTGAATAAATAAAATATTCATGTACACCAGTTGTGACGCAAATTATTCAATTAATACGTGCCGTACCAGTATTCCACATTTGTCATGCCTTGCCGACATCAGCCCTCCATACAGGCTATGACTGTTTGCGTGACATGGGTACAGGCGAAACAACACCGTGTGAAAACGATAGCAACTGGCGAAAATGGCACCAAATTTGTTCCTGGCGAAAACGGAACCCAACCAAAACTTGGCGAAAGAAGAACAACCACTATGTGACATGATCAAATATTCAATTTTCATCAGATCGTCGTTTTGATTTTGTCTCCCTTTTAGAAGTTGTTTTTTTCTTTTCATCTTTTCTCGCATATATACAATAGAATCGAAATGAACACAATGTATGCAAGATATTATACATTTGGCCATGAATTATTCTCGTTAATATAATATATAACTACAACATTTGAACATTTTATTTTTATATAGAGTCGGCGCACGCCTATGAAAGTTCGTGTGGAGGGAGCAATTGGCTAAGAGTAATCCCAATCCGTTACTTTTGGGTTTGGCCCAGGTGTCCGTATTTCTTCGGTTGGGACTACCCCGCCCAAACATGGCCTAAAAGACAGTTTTTTTAATTTTTTGCCTTGGCACGTCCTTTGAATTCAGACCCCCACCAAAATCTGGTTTCTGCGCCAATAATAAAGAAGGGATGAAGAAACCAGTTTTGAAAAAAAACAGCTTTTGAAAAAATAAAAAATTTTTTTTAAAAAATCACCAGTTTTGAAAAAAAAATCACCGTTTTTGAAAAACAGCTTTTGAAAATAAATTTACCACTTTTGAAAAACAAATTCTAACCACATTTGTAAAAAAAATAACCACTTTTGAAATAAATTGTCGTTTTTTCAAAACTGGAACTTTTTTTCAAAACTGGTTATTTTTTTTCAAAACTGGTTATTTTTTCAAAACTGGAAATTTTTTTTTATCAAAAGTGGTTATTTTTTTTCAAAACTGGTTATTTTTTTTTCAAAACTGGTTATTTTTTCAAAACTGGAATTTTTTTTTTTATCAGAAGTGGTTATTTTTTTTCAAAACTGGAGAAAAATTAATGGAAAAATGGTACTTTTTTAGTTTCAAACTTTTTACCAATCTTCAGCCTTCAAAACCTGATGTCGCCTGGTGCCGACTTGAATCTGTCTGACCTGTGCAGGATGCTGGGTGTCGACTATACAGTTGACAGAAGATATCTGCATTGTTTTGTACGACATCGAAGAACCGCCACCTCTTTTTAATACTAACTCGTTTAAACAAGAGCAACGCGAAGTGTGGCATATGCCCCCTCCCAAAATGCCAAGTGTATCAAACGCCAAATTTATAAAAGTAGCTGTAACCTAAAAAAAACTAGAGGGGGGCCGCCAAGAGTGGCTAATTCTCCCGAATTAATTCCTTGATACTGTAATGCCTCGATACTGTAATGCTGTGATACTATAACTAATAATACGGTCTAGCAGAATTTTAAACCTCTTACTTGCCAAAAAATCAGTAATTTGACCTTGAGGTCAAAGGTCAGTGTTATATGTGGGTCATGATGATACGCGACTCATAATCTCATGGTGATACACCCACATGCCCAAATACCATAAGCCTAGGTCAAAAGATAAGACAGTTCTGAGCCGGACACGAATTCCGTCTACAGACAGACGGAATTGGGTTTATGTGTTTAAATTTATGCGTTTATTCTAAAAAACATCTCCAAATAGTCAAAAAAGTGATTTTTAGGAAATTTTTCGGGTGGTTAGCTAACCCTAAACCCTACAACTGACCCTAGCCCTACCCCCCCCCCCCCCCCCGATCATAAATTTGCACTATGTGACTAAAGGTGAAAAAAGACACATAACCCCCACCTGTACTTGAAAATAAGTCACATAAGCCAAAAAGAGCCACATAAACAGCCGGGGCAGACATAAACCCCTTCCGTACTTATGACTAAACACTTAAACCCATTTCGTTAGCTCGGACGTACTGACTGACAGATAGACGACGCCACGACTACATTCCCCCGAAATTATTTTTTTGGGGAAAGACAGCAAATATGTTGGGCGGACAAGCAAATTTTATTTGAATCCGACAAATAATGACATATATGTTGGCCAGACACATTTGTGTAACGAACATACGTAACGTACGAACGAACGAACGATGCTCTCCACTAGATACCCCCCCCCCCCCCCCCCCGACTAGACTAGATCAGTCGGGGGCATAAAAAGTTGCTAGCGTTTTAAAATAAGATTACTTGGGGTGGAAGTCCTCTAAAATGAACAACCTGAGTATAATCGGTTGACTAACCTTGACTTTATCTCCACGTGGTGGTCACGATTAGTCAGTATGCAGAAATGTGACCTTGAACACCAATAAAAAAATAAATACCATTAAGGAACGAGTTGATCCTGCGATTTCGTCATCTGCGTTGTGTCCTTCGGTGAGATACTCAACTGCCCAGGCTGGGTTACAGTGACGTTGGGTAATGAGTGGTACAACACATAGATGGCGTACTCGTCTTCAACCACTGATAAGCGGCATGCTTTTGTCGGGCTAGTAAAGCTTCACGATAGCTTGCCGCCACTGGGGCGGATCTTTCCTGTTTGTTCCGCTCATCCTACCTGCGCAAAATTGCCCGACACGGTATGACTCATTTTGTTGAAACTGTTGTTGAAGCTCAATTGAAAATATCAAACTACCACCCAACGATGACACCAAAATAACCCTAACCTTTCACAGACCCTTATCGTTGATAGCCCTCATTGGGGTTGGGTAGTGCGTAGCTCTACATGTCAGTTAGTCAGGTTTGTAGAAAACTATTTTCAGTTGTTTTGGAGTTTTAACCCAGCCTGGGCAGTTGAGTATCTCACCGAAGGACACAACGCAGATGACGAATCGCAGGATCAAACCGTTCCTTAATGGTATTTTATTTTTTTTATTGGTGTTCAAGGTCACATTTCTGCATACTGACTAATCGTGACCACCACGTGGAGATAAAGTCAAGGTTAGTCAACCGATTATACTCAGGTTGTTCATTTTACCCCAAGTAACCTTGTTTTAAAATGCTAGCAACTTTTTATGCCCCCGACTGATCTAGTCCAGTCGGGGGGGGGGGGGGGGGGGTATCTAGTGGAGAGCATCGTTCGCTCGTTCGTTCGTACGTTACGTATGTTCGTTACAGAAATGAGTCCGTCCAACATATATGCCGCTCCAGCACTGTCATTGTTTGTCGGATTCAAATAAATTTGCTAGGCTTGTACCTCAACATGAGGGAACGGATCCTACAGCAGAATTAATAATTTTGCCGAAGGATTTTCTGAGTTATTTGCCCTTGTTTAACTTAGGGGATTATTATTGAAAAATGTGTCCGTCCAACATATTTGCTGCTGTGGCACTGTCATTATTTGTTGAATTCAAATAATGTTTGCCATGCTTATACCTCAATATGGGGCAACGGATTCTGAAACAGAATTAACATCTTCGCATAAACATTTACATAGTTATTTGCCCTTGTTTGACATAGGAGATGGTTGCAAAATGTGTCCGTCCAACATATTTGCTGTCATCATATGTTGGATTTAAATAATTATTTCCCCGAAAAATAATTTCGGGGGAATGTAGTCGTGGCGTCGTCTATCTGTCAGTCAGTACGTCCGAGCTAACGAAATGGGTTTAAGTGTTTAGTCGTAAGTATGGAAGGGGTTTATGTCTGCCCCGGCTGTGTTTCGGTTTATGTGCCTATTTTTGGCTTATGTGACTTATTTTCAAGTACAGGTGGGGGTAATGCGTCTTTTTTTCACCTTTAGTCACATAGTGCAAATTTATTATCCTGGGGAGGGAGGGGGGTAGGGACTAGGGTCAGTAGTAGGGTAGGGTTAGGGTTAGCTACCACCCGAAAAATTTCCTTAAAATCACTTTTTTGACTATTTGACATGTTTTTTACAATAAACACATAAATTTAAACACATAAACCCAATTCCGTCTGTCCGTCCGTCTGTAGATGGAATTCGTGTCCGGCTCAAAACTGTTTTATCTTTTGACCTAGGCTTATGGTATTTGGCATGTGGGTGTATCGCCGTGAGATTATGTGTCGCGTATCATCATGACCCACATATAACACTGACCTTTGACCTTAAGGTCAAATTACTGATTTTTTGGCAAGTAAGAGGTTTAAAATTCTGCTAGACCGTATTATTAGTTATAGTATCACAGCATTACAGTATCGAGGCATTTCAGTATCAAGGAATTAATTCGGGAGAATTAGCACCCTTGGCGGCCCCATCTAGTTTTTTTTAGGTTACAGCTACTTTTATAAATTTGGCGTTTGATACACTTGGCATTTTGGGAGGGGGCATATGCCACACTTCGCGTTGCTCTCGTTTTAACGAGTTAGTATTAGAAGAGGTGGCGGTTCTTCGATGTCGTAAAAAACAATGCAGATATCTTCTGTCAACTGTATAGTCGACACCCAGCAAAAAAATAACCACTTTTGATAAAAAAAATTCCAGTTTTGAAAAAATAACCAGTTTTGAAAAAAAAATAACCAGTTCAGGGGGGGGTCGGCAAATTTTTTCCAACCCCAAGGCGGGGGTGGGTGGGTACCCTGTGAAGGGCCGAAACGCGTTTTTTCCACATGGCAATATTTTTTTCCTGGCATAACTTTTCTTACAAATCAAGCCTGCATACTCATTAGAATGATACTTTGAGCTATTAAAACAATCAATGAACCCCTCTAGACCTATATTCCTACCAGGAGCAGTCATCGTTTTGTGTCCGCTCTGTACGTGAACAGTGGTTGCTCTGCTGCTAAGGTTGTCACATTGACAAAGTCATTAAAAATCCTATAAGCATAAATCATAGAATTGTCAATACATCACCATTCGTCTCCTGAGTGCACCTGAAGGTATAAATGTCCCGAGAGTAGCCTGCTGCTGACTGCATACTCATGTAATTACGAGTATTGTTGTTCCCCACTTAAAGATTTCCTCTAGACACTCCATTTGTTTCGCATTCAGCTGAGACTGGAAACAAAGAGTCACAGTTGACAAATGAAAACTAACAATACACATTTATTTCACTTCACTAACAATAGCCCAAAAAATGTGTAATTATTGAGAAAACCGGTACTTTCATACAGAAGGCCCTTCTGTTCGTGAGGACTGTGAAAATGGTGTTTATTCGTTCTGAGAAAATGGGTATGCTTTACTGGTGGGAATACTGTGGGATAGGCTTCTGTTACTTGAGGTTTATAAAAATGCATCTGATAATAATTAGAGAATCCCCAAATGACTTAATAGCAAAAGGGGGCAATTAGTGTTTTTTTAATTTATTATCAGTCATAAAAATAGTCAAATTTCATGATAGGAGCAGCCACCCCGATTTTGGACGAAGCTGCCTATTACTTAATTGTAAAAAATTACATTTGGCACTGGGGTGGCGCTCCTTCCCACATATCCTTTTTCATAGAGTGCTTAATACGTTTCTCCAAACTTATTCAGAGCAACTTGGGTGCACGGTGATGCTGTGTGCTGAAACGTACTGGGCGTCGAAATGCACCTGTTCTCAACCTCTCCTACCCGCTGGAAATAATGACGTTCGGGAGCTGGCGAATGCCCGTCACTGCTCAGTGGTTCCACATTTGGGTATTCAGAAATAAATCGATAAATAAATATATACTCCAAAGCATGGCGAACATGAAACAAAACACAAAAAATGAAGCAAATAATTTTGCAATTTGGGTACCATGACTGCATAAAGAAGAGGCCCAAATGGAAAGGCCAAAATGCGTAGACCATTGTAGCCAAGAGCAAAGTCCAATGCATTCAATGCCATGCTGATCTACTTTGCTTATAATTTATGACAAATAGCAATATATCTTCCCCAATGGTGTTTTAAATGTAAGAACTAACGCACTGACAACGTTCGCCGAGGACCTTGTGACGTTTAAGGTGTTATAAATTAGTTTAAAAACCTCGTGACAATCTTTACGTGAATTAAACCCGCTCATCCTTCGGACTCGCGACTTTAATTCACGGAATGATTGACATTCGGTTTATAACCTACATTTAAGGTTTTGTTTACAACTGGACATTTTGTTACTTTAATAGGACAGAAGATCATTTCATGGAAAACGACTCTATACAGAGAGTAGAAGATGTAAATGACACTGTAGCAGGCTAGGTATAATTGCACATCCCTGTATTACAGAAATCAAGTACACCAGGCTCTACAAGTCTTGTTGAGATAGGTGTATACTTCACTTTTGGGCTGTTTTGAGTCTTTATTTTGGAAATGAATAACACTTAATCAATACATAGCACTAATGTATATATGTCATTTTAAGCACTAACTGAACTAGCAGTGTGTATAAAGCTGTGTTTCCAGTCAGGTTCGCTCAGTATGCCTTTTTGATGATTTTTGGGGGTGGGTCCCTTGGCGGAAAATGGAAAAAAAATTTTTTCCTTCAAAAAAGGGGTGGGTGGGTGGCTGAGGGGTGGAAAAAAAATTTTTCAGCCTTGGGTCCGGCAATTTTTTTCCGACCCCCCCCCTGACCAGTTTTGAAAAAAAGTTCCAGTTTTGAAAAAACGACAATTTATTTCAAAAGTGGTAATTTTTTTTTCAAATGTGGTTAGAATTTGTTTTTCAAAAGTGGTAAATTTATTTTCAAAAGCTGTTTTTTTTCAAAAACGGTGATTTTTTTTTCAAAACTGGTGATTTTTTAAAAAAAATTTTTATTTTTTCAAAAGCTGTTTTTTTTCAAAACTGGTTTCTACAAGGGAAATGTATCGTGAATCCGGGTTGGATAGATTCCAGGGCCGAGGTCAGGGTTGGGGCCTGGATTGGGGAGGGGGGTTCTTGCTTTTAATGTTTAGAAGCCATTGCTAAACAACAAGAAATCCATTTAAGAAGGGGAGATATATCCTCTCATTTTTAACTACTCAGTTTTCAACAAATTTATTAGAGAACCTAAAATGCATCCGCAAGTTTAGGCTAAATACTCAGTTTCAAAACAAAACACAGAAAAAGGCAAAATGAAATGAATTAAATACTGATGCCATTTTCTTCATCTGAACTGGTGCCGTTTTCGCCAACCCATGGTGCCGTTTTTGCCAGCGCAATTGGCTCGGTTCTCGCCACCAGCAGTTGGTGCGGTTTTTGTTCACTTGGTGCCGTTTACTCAAGGTGCTGTTTTCACTATAACCCAACACAACAAGTCAAAGTATCAAATCTACTTTTAAGAAAGTATAGAACTAATAGCATGAGAGAAATGATAGCTTCGAATCAAATCCTGACGAATATATAATCACCATTGAAAAATTGTGGGGGGGGGGGGGGGGGGCGAAATGAATACGTCACTGCGTGCTCACCCGAATTATCTGATTATGCCCAACATTGGCGTAAACCAACGGGCCAAATTTTTATAGGAGGAGGGAGGGGGGGGGGGTGGATTTTGCCCGAAAAATGATGCCACAGGCATCAGCTAGGTGCGTAGCCTTGAGGTGGGGTGTGTTGGAGAGTCTGTCCTCTCCTATACTGGTGGGGGTCCAGGGACACCCTCCCCGAAAAATATTTTAAAAATCTGATGCTCAGGGAGGAATTCTAGAGCAACACGCTACCTTTCAGACCTTGTAACTGAAAGAAAGTCGATCCATTTTGAAAAGGTGCCTGGTTGAATTTGTAAAAACAATCGCGCCTGCATGGAATGTGGAATGAACAAAGTGCTTGAAGACACCAGTAGTATGTCATGTGGTTTTGAGGGGTTACTTGGGGGATCTCATCGGGGGATCTCATGTGACGTCATAGTCACGTGACCTAGTGGCGCCATGTTGTGTTGTCATGGTAACCCGCGTGAGCGACCATGTTGTGACGTCATCTCCATAGTGATGCGTGGTGTGAGTGCGCATGCGCAGCGCGCGTTGTTAGGGTGATACGTATTTCCGTCGTCCATTTTGCATACTGGAAGCCGCCATCTTGGTTTCTATAGTAACACGTGATTGCTATGTTACCAATGGCTTCTAACAAGACAGGGGTATGTTCGGGGGTGTGTTCCTTTGTAGAAGAGTAAATCTGATTACCACAAACAACCCGACAATCCCCCAAATCACCAAAATCCACCCAAAATCACCCACCGAAATTGACTTTATTTCCCCAATTTATCAGCTTAGCACGTAGTGCTATAGTACTAAGGGGTACAAGTGGGTGCATTGGACGATGTTAAAACACGGAATCCATATTTTACGGACTCGGCTAGGCATCTCAATAACGGAATGCCTTATACGTATACAGGAGAAATCTGATTCAACCTTGATCAATGTTATAGTCGAGACAGATAGGTATAGCTAGGACGTAATGGATGAGATATGGGGAAGAATAACAGAAGCCAATAGTACTGGTACAAGGCCGCAATGGAACAAGACTGTTGTAGAAGCTAATGATAGGACAGATAGGCCATAGACCTGTAATGGCCTTGGAGCATTGGCGACAAGATGGAAGCGGTTGGTAAGACTACATTAGACCCATTGAGGGCTTTTACATAGCCTAATGCGACAAAAAAGGGATTCTCCAAAAGGTATCCTCGATATGTATCCTCAATAGGTATCTTCAAATAATACAATGCCGGGCCATAGGTATCCTCAAATACCCGTATGTGCTTTGTGATAGGGCATATTGTGTCACATTGTGCCTTTTCACATAAGCACATATCGGCACATAAAGCATGTGCCTATGTGATAGGGCATATTGTGTCACATTGTGCCTTTTCACATAAGCACATATGACAAAAAGGGATTCTCCAGTAGGTATCCTCGATAGGTATCCTCAAATAATACAATACCAGGCCAAAGGTATCCTCAAATACCCGTATGTGCCTATGTGATAGGGCACATTGTGTCACATTGTGCTTTTTCACATAAGCACATATCGGCACATAAAGCATGTGCCTTTGTGCTAGGTCACATTGTGCTTTTTCACATAAGCACATATGACAAAAAAGGGATTCTCCAGTAGGTATCATCGATAGGTATCCTCAAATAATACAATACCAGGCCAAAGGTATCCTCAAATACCCGTATGTGCCTATGTGATAGGGCACATTGTGTCACATTGTGCTTTTTCACATAAGCACATATTGGCACATAAAGCATGTGCCTTTGTGCTAGGTCACATTGTGTCACATTGTGCTTTTTCACATAAGCACATATGACAAAAAAGGGATTCCATAGCCACAGGTGTTTTCCAAAATGGGATTCCATGGGATATGGCCATTGGATATAGGCTTTTGTTATACACAAGGGAGATAACCCTGCATACAGGTTATGGGAAATCAAGCAATCTGATTGGTTAGTTATATAAATGAAACAACAAGAGTACACGGAATAGGGTCCGAACTAACAAGAATAGACCAGAAATTGCTAAATATAGTAATAATAAGATAAACTGTTCCAAATAATAGGCTCTTCTACGCTACTGGAGTATACTCGAGAACAAAGGAACATGGCTAGATAGACGTAAACTATTGCATATATAGATAGAAGCGGAGAATTCTGGGTAAATTTGTCCTATAGCACTACGTGATATTCTTAATAGGGAAAAACGTCATGGGATAGGGATCCAAAAAGGGCTTCTGGGAGAATTCTAATCCAGAACATTACTCCTGTTCAATCGAATGCACCCCCTTGTACCCCTTAGTACTATAGCACTACGTGCTAAGCTGATAAATTGGGGAAATAAAGTCAATTTCGGTGGGTGATTTTGGGTGGATTTTGGTGATTTGGGGGATTGTCGGGTTGTTTGTGGTAATCAGATTTACTCTTCTACAAAGGAACACACCCCCGAACATACCCCTGTCTTGTTAGAAGCCATTGGTAACATAGCAATCACGTGCTACTATAGAAACCAAGATGGCGGCTTCCAGTATACAAAATGGACGACGGAAACACGTATCACCCTAACAACACGCGCTGCGCATGCGCACTCACACCACGCATCACTATGGAGATGACGTCACAACATGGCCGCTCACGCGGGTTACCATGACAACACAACATGGCGCCACTAGGTCACGTGACTATGACGTCACATGAGGTCCCCCGATAAGATCCCCCAAGTAACCCCTCAAAACCACATGACATACTACTGACACCCCTTACTACATTTTACCAGTCTCCCTGATAAGCATACTAACCATCTCCTAGGTGTCGCCCACAAACCACGTGTCCTTTATTCTTCCTTCCCACCCCCAAATTTTACGCTTAATGAATTATATTACTATTGGGAGGGCAGTGGATTAGTGGTTACGGCATTGAACTTCAATCTTGAGAGGTCCACGGTTCGTTCTCCACCAAAGGTAACTGAGTTGCTTTTGCTTTAATTTTGCTTTCTTTGAGTATGAGTCTCCATTTGGATCATTTAGTTCGATATCTCCCAACAACTGTCAGCATTTCCGCTAGCTCCACCTCCCCTCCCCCCTCCCACTCTCTGAAACTAGTAAACGCCGTCGGTGAAAAATAGCCCTGCCATCTACATATTCCCAACTGCTACCCCTCTTCAGTCGCCATGCAGGAGTTCGTCTAAATCTTTGAAGTGCAATGAAAAAGGAATTGTCGAAAGGATACAACCATGTTTTCTTGTTATGTTACCCAGGCTAAGTTTGCTTTGTACCTCTTTAATGCTTTCAGAACACCCAACAAACTCCCCTCCAAACCAAAGGCCACAACCATTCGCCACATACCCTCCCAGGCTCCCACCTTGAATGTTTTATGCCCCATCGTTCAAGCTGATTTTTTTTAAAGAACTAATTTTGTGTTTGCTGGTGAGCATTCTTCCAAGAGATCACTATAATTACAGAGTGGTATGTAGACCCATTTCAGCATACTTCATCTCCATGTTGAAGCCCCAGTTGTAAACAAGCTATATCTTACTTTGTACAAGTAAAATAGGAATCGGCTTCCAATGGCTGCTTGGGGGTGGAAGGCTCTAAAATGGACAGTCTCCCAAGTTGTAATGGGGTCACGAGACTAGAACGTCACATGAGACCCACCGATGAGGTCCACCTGTTATGGGTCGTGACTCGTCCGGTTATGCGCGTTCCAAAACTTTTTTTCCGGAATTTGGGACTTCCCGTACCACAAGATGTAATTTTTACATTGGCATTCAAGAAGTATTTCGCAAAACCAACCAAAGGGGTGAAGTTTCCTGCTGTTATTAAATCGAATCTTGAAATTTCTAATGGTTGATTTTTTTCTTGGGGGGGGGGGGGGGTAAGGGAGTCTCGTGTAGTGCTCCAGGAGCTCTCCATCTCATCCACAACTCTTTTCTTAATGATGGCTTGTCGGGAAATGCTTTGCCTACCACTATTCCAAGAGTACAGCCCCCCCCCCCCACCCCCCCTCCCCCAGTTGAAGAATTTCAGGCATCGTCACGATCTCCCTCACATAACTCATCGAAACGTCCTTGCCTGTGTAAAGGAATAAACTCAATGCACACATAATCGAGGAATTTGATGATTTAACATGACGTCAGTATACTTAATCTACTTCAGCTGTACTTTGATAACCGATTTCCCTTTACCGTCGTCTCACACGCCCATGTTTCTTGGAATGACTTCAAACTCCCATCAGTAAATTAATGCAAAGTTAGTTCTCCGCTCCTCCCGCTCTTGACTTTGGTTTTGTTTTATTTATTTATGCTCCATTTCCAAAGATTTTGTTTATACAGTTCAAAATGTTGGGCTTTCTTCACTTCTTCAAATGAGACGTTGTAACTTTTTTAGCTTTTCTCTTAGGAACGTGGAAGAAACATACTATAGACCGTCCGAAAACAGTACTAACAGTAAAATTTGCGAGGGTGAACTGAATCTACCCTTGCGAAGCATGTTACAATTTTTTTGCAAACGTTTATTTGAATAATATTAAACTCTGACGACGTCCGAGTTTAATATAATTGAACTAGCCCGGATGGGGAGGGGGGGGGGGGTCAAAACCGACTCATCTTGAACAAAGGTATTCGGCACAATCTGAGAAGTTGAAAAAATGATGTCTGATAGCATTTTCAGATTGATGCTGTTGTGTCCCCATGATGGAATATAAATATTAACAAGGTACACGTCCCACTTTTCGTATTCATCATACCTCCCTCCCTTCCCTCCCTCCCTCCCTCCCTCAAATCTGATTCACCTAACGTATCCATCTGTGGCCGGTGTAAGTGGGAAGACTAAGATTTCCATTGGTGTATTACACGACCGCTGGGTGTTCTTTGCTTCTTCATAATAACTAGAAGTCGCAGAAACGAACGAAAAACACATCGTCGGAAAACTTGATGTTTCGTGAAAACGGGATTACGAGCGACAATTCTCCGATTTATTATGAAAATTCGCGGCCCCATTGTCTATGGGGGCCGATTCAAATATTATCCGTATGCCTTTATCAATTTTTAATCATGGACTGACATTTATTCATTTCTGGTGATCACATTTACCGTATATACATTTTTTACCCGAACGGAAATTGGGGCAATGGGGCGAAACGACCCGGTACCTCGACGACAGTTTGAGGAGGGTATGCGTTTATTTAGAAAGCATCTATAGTTATTTTCTGTCGTATTTATTTATTTTAATCACACAGAAACGGTCATCACTTTGTGTTCGTAAGTTTTAGTTGAGACCGATTTTCGAAACAACTATACTATACAGATGTCTCGTACGGTTCAGATTTATTTTTGATCTGTATCCGAATCCATCAAAACACAATTCCTCGCAACACCCTCCAAACCCTCCAGTGAAAATAGAGTATGCTATCCGTAACGTCATTGATAAACCAAAATGTCGGCTGCTGGTGTTAAATGACGACAGCGGTGTGCTTTTGAGTGAAATCACTGAAATGAAGGGAAAATGAAATCCCACCGATAAGGTAGTAATGCTAAAATTTACTTGTTAATCTAATCTTTAAGTTGAGTGGTTGTTTATAATTGAATAATAAACAGAACGGGAAATGCGTGACATAGTCTGAAGTCACGTCCATATGAAAGAGACTATAGGACGGGCCTTTTGCAATTTGCACTGTTCAGTGTTTGGTTCTTTCACTTTTTCGGCCGTTGTTAACTTGTTATTTTTGCAAAATTTTAATTTTGTAATTCTTTCCCATTTAATATTTTAATAATAATTTTAGAAAAACTAACATATCTCTCTATTTATTCTTGTAGGTTTCAAATCAAAGTGCACTGATAAACAGGTCGGGGAAACCTCAGAATCGGGCGCTAACATCCCTATCGGGATGTAACATCCCGATCGAGTTATAAAAATCAAGCAGTTTTTCAGACTTTTGTTGCTGTTCGCTGAGGACGAAGAACGATCATCGAAAATAGGTGAATCTGTTGAAGAACTAACTGGGACGGACATTTCGAAACAAATTTTACGCACGGTAAGTATTTGCTAATTAAGCAGGCATCCAATTAATTAATTATATTTGGGTACAAAATCGTAAACACTGTCTAAAAGCTGCGATAAAAAGACATTTCATGACTGCATTTTCAAGCCAACCTGAGCCGATTCCACAAATATGATCTTCCTCTTCAATTACAATAAAACAATGTATCCGATTGGTCGGTAGATGTAGACTGGTGGATTAAAGATTATTGTGCACAACTGAAATAACTAATTGATATGAGTAAATATGGAAGCCTGTTTGTGCACAACTTCTTCAACGACACATAGTTTTGACATGTCGTTCAAAAACCTGGGAAGTGCGTGCAAAGCACAAACGTCGTGGGATGTAGTGACGTGTCGCAATACATATTCTGTATAAGAACGTAAGAAGATGCACGAATGCTACATATGCATCATATCGACAAACTTCATATTCAAGCGTTCCAGATAGCACCATCACCAGTGTAGTTGCAACTGACGATCAACATGTCATGGTAATGATGAAATGTTATTCTCATTCTCTTTTTAACCTTTTAACCCTTTACCTAACATGAAAAGCAGACGACACTTGCAAAAAAAATTCTTGAATAACTATTTTTTTTCATTTTTTGTCTCAAAAACATAGGTTATGACCCCTCATTGGAACGAGCTCGACGAGCTCGTTCCAATGAGGGGTCATAACCTATGTTTTTGAGACAAAAAATGAAAAAATAATTAAAATTAATAGGCGATTTTTGAGAATAGCGCTGGCCGGTTTTGGCCGTTACGTTGGGTAAAGGGTTAACGAACGCAGATTTATATGCAATAAATTACCAAAATATTTTATAAGAAAAATTCGTGCAAAACATAGCTGATGAGCCATAACTGGAAGGAGCCCATCGTGCTTGTTCCAACGATGAGTCATGAGATATGTTTGGAGGAAAAAACCTCAAATGTGTTTGGTGAGTGGTGCTTTACTGTATTAGGTCGGGTGGATGTTGTTGATGTATGAGGTGAAGGATTAACTAAATCACAGATGGGGAAATAAAATACCTGCAAGATCACTGTGTTTTCCTAGCCACTGATGCCCCAGTACATGTAGGCTAATGGTCGTCTGCCTCGTCACATGCAACTGCCAACTCCTTGTCATCTGGGATCACCGCCTTCCCTGTAAAAAATTCAGAATACAACAAACATTAACCACCGTTGTTCCTGTTACATTAATAAGTACTAATATTATTATGGACAATTTCACATGTACAATAAGTACCTTCTATTATTGCAGTCTGAACACCCAGTGAAACGAAGAAAGCTACCCATTACCTACAAGACGGCAACAAAGCCATCCGACAATTTGAAGATGCGAAAGGGCCAGCAAGCCAAAAACCACACGACTGGCAAAGTTAGGACAAATTATATCAAAACAGCCAAACAATGACATGATTGCTTTTATAAAAGAAAAGGGACATTATTTAAAGCTGTAAGTAGGCTATAGGCAAACAGGAAGGTTCTGTTGAGATTCATGTCAAGACAGTGCCGTGGCCGGGGGGGGGGGGGGGGCAGAAGTGGGGGAGGGATGTGACATTCAATGTCCGCATGTAGATGTGCGAGGTCCGCTCTGTTTTTCGTTGCGTCGGCCTCGTCCGCCTTCACCCTACACCATCTGTTGAAAACAAATATGAAACATATAAGATTAATTCAAAAATTTCTATTTCCGTGCTGAAATGTTGCTTCCTGAAAAAAATGAAAGCAGTAAATGACGAGCAATAAAACATATGGCAAATGTGTGAAAAAAAGCATTGAATAGTCCAGAAAATGTTTTGCGTGCGCAGGCCACTGCTTCTAATTGCCCGCCTCCACTGCAGTACTTCATCATCCAAGTCCACATGTCTGGTGATGGAAACAAGTCATTGAATTAAAATATGTGACAGATGCCATTACAAAAAATATGATTAGTTACGCAGTTTGTTAGTGGCCTGATATGGTATATATGGTGTCAGTTAGTTGCACCTTGGATGGGAGCTCAGCTCAAGTTCAATATGGAATGAGTTGACACAATATATACCATATATTAGGCCACCAACAAATGGTGTAACGAATAAATCTTACCGATTCATTCAACTATACACAGAACTAACAGCTGTGATCAATATGAAATTGTCACTGTGTTTTTACTTTGTATTTGAGAGTGCCTATAGGCTCTCTCCCATAAACTGCTATTGGACAAATCTATACAAACTAAATAATATTCCTTCGGAGGTATAGGACGACACACCTCTACAGAACATGAGTCCCTACCTTGTCTTACCTGTATTCTAAACCAAATTGGGCTTCCAACACTGAATCTGGCAATTCTTCAGACATTTTGAATTATCAACGACCAAATTAGAGATCACTCTCGACTCGTAGAGTACATTAATCTTGACGTGTAGTATATGGTTTATATGCATCTGTAATGCGGCGTTTACAAACCAATGAAACTGTTATATACTTGTTGGTAGTACGATATATACTGGCATAGAAAATTAATATGGTGTTTCTATCCTATTTGGCGACGGTGTGGTGAGTGTTTGGGTGGGGTTGGGCTGGGGCGGTTACGCTAGAAGAGGAACGGACAGACAGGCAGAATTTGATAGCAGTAGTGGCGGCGCGGGAAATTCTTCCAGGGGAGGGGGCAAGTAGGGGAATTTGATAGCAGTAGTGGCGGCGTGGGAAATTCTTCCGGAGGAGGGGGCAAGTAGGGGAATGCTACCCAAAGGAGGGAGAGGGGGCAAGTCTGCAGAGTCATATTACATTCTGCAGGCAGGAGCAATCCCAGAAAGTTTGATAGAGATTTTCCGGGTGGAGGATTCATTTTTAGCTTAATTTGACAAAGTCAAGATAAGCTATTGCCATCACGCGTGCGGAAGTCTGTTAGGCTGTGAGTCTGTTTGTCTGTGAGTCTGTTCACATTTTCTTTTAGCACGGGCTACACCCCGCAGTTTTTATCTGATCGTAACAAAATTTCATATGCAGGTTTGGGGTCATATCTAGATGAGAACGTCCCCTTTTGGTCACGATCGGTCAACCATGACAGCTGTGAGAGCCCAAAACCCGAAAACCATTAGCACAGTCTACAGGTCGTATTTATGAAGGGGTTTCATTGTAACTTGGTAGGATCACTCCAGATGATGCCCAGATGAGATTGTCCCCTTTTGGTTGCGATCACTCAACCATTATGGCTGCCCGAGCCCGAATACCTTTAGCGAAGTCTACAGGTCATATTTATGAAGGGATTTCATTGTAATTTGGTAGGTTTGACTTCATATAATGTCTAGATGAGAACGTCCCCTTTTGGACACGATTGGTCAACTGTGACAGCTACAGGGGCCCGAAGCCCGAAAACCTTTAGCATAGTCTACAGGCTATATTTATAAAGGGATTTCAACGTAACTTGATAAGATGACTCGTTTTGGAATAATTTCACTGTAACTTGGTAACTTTCGTTGATATACATTAACTATGAGGGCCACATACATTAACTGTGAGGTCATATTAACCCAGCTCTTTAGTACAGTGTATACCTCATATTATTTTTATCAAAAACATAGCATACAGGGAACAGAAATGAACATATTCCCAATTATCACAATTCTTGTCTTATTTCATAATCCTTTCATAAACATTGAACATTATCCTTCTCATCAAACACCACACACAATCAAGTTAAGCTACAGTGCCACTGACACTTTCATTTTATCTTCTTAGGGAAGAAACCCACCTCCCTTCCATGGCATGGCCCTCACCAACACCAGTGTTCTTAGTGTGACGTACAATGATAGCAAATACACTGTATGTACCAATAATGTCATTAATACTGTACCTCATATAATCTTCCACAGGAGATGACATCACAGCCGGGTGTATATTTTCAACGATGTGTTTATAAATCTGAAAGCAAATCACAATAATCAATTATTCAATTATTTATATGGATATTATTGTAGGTATACATACTTGCCAAAAGGATTCACTGCAACGTCTATCTCAAGGTGGAAAGTGACACCGGCAACAGGGCGTATTGGGGAACAAAGAAATTTGTACAGCAATATCAGGTAGGCTTTCTCAAACTGTAATTTATCAGACAGACGTCGTGGATTGGACTTAATTCCACACATGGAGTGGATTGTCCCCGCACATAATAAGGGTACAATTACGCGATGCAGTATACGACCCACCAATATCCAATGGACCATGCACCAATTGAAAGTTTATTGGTGATTTCCAACAGTTGTTTCCAGGAGCGCCAGAACGGTTTCAGGGTAGGAAGGTGGGGGAGGATGTTTTTAGGGGGTTCGGGCTTCAGGGATCTTTATTTTTGGAACTTGGAGTAATAATAATGTTCGTTTTTCCTGGTTTGATACCGAGAGAGTGGTGGCCTTGACGCACACACACTGTAGAACTCTTTACCTAACCCAGAAAGTGAGTGATAAATAAAAAAAATAAAACAATTCTCGTATAACAAATTACTTTTCATTTTTTTTCTTTAAAGGTAGTTTATGGCCTCTCATTGGAACAAGCTCTTGGGGGGGGGGGGGGGTTAAAGGGGTATCCCTCCCCCCCCCCCCAAAAAAAAAACAAATCCAAAATATTATTGACCCATCGTTCTAATTAAACTCTTGGCGATGTTTAGAGGCAAGTCTGATAACGGAAGGAGCAGATAATTCGAACTGGAAGTGTTCAGACGTCCTCATCTGATCACAGTTGCCTCAGAATCGCTGAGAAAACAAGTTTTGGTCGTGATTGTTCACAATTTTTCCGGGGAGACCCCTGGACACATACTGCCGAGAAGGGGGATGCTCTCTCTCTTGAGTTCCCAAACTTCGCGATTGCTCAACTCGCATGATGCTGCGCACCATAGTGTCAGTATACTTGGCACCTCTTTGTTATCCACCAGCCCCCCCCCCCCACCCCCCAATAAGTTTTTGTTGTTACGCCACGAAGTTCATACATCTATTTTTGTATATCTTTCAGCCCCAATCGAGCCGTTATTTTGACATCAGTGAAGATGAGAGCGACGTGGAAATGCCATCCTCAATCGCAATACCGTCCATGCCAGTAGAAGCGTCAACATCTACGGTACAAAAAGAACCCGAATCTACAGTTCCATTGCCTGAACCAACCATGCTGCAGCAGGAACAATTGGTTGCCGTCACCCCCGCGATCGGCAGCGTGCAGCACCTGTCTCAACAAAAGCACCACCACCCAGACCTCCAACTCCATCACAGGGGAACGAAGAGACGGAAATGTGTTTGCCATCCATCATGTCACGGCCTTCACCAGTCAAAAGGTGCGCCAGTATATGAGCCCTTTGCTGCAAAGAACGCTTGCAGAGTTTGTGGTGCTTTGTATGCGAAAACGTCCGATGCCATGGGTCCTTGGATTTCCTGCGACATTTCACGATGTAGTTATTGGGCCCATATCAAATGTTTATTGGGTGTGGATGCCAAATGTATTTATTTTGGGTCAGTGCAGTACAAGTGCCCAACACATCTTGTAGCACTGCCATCCCCACCACCACCACCGCCACCGCCATCATCAAAGAAAGGCAAAAGAAAGAAATAAAGAACTATCAATTCAATTGTTTATTCCACAGGGGCGTAGCTGGGATTCTATAATGGTTTCTGATGGAAGGGGGGAGGGGGGGGAGCTAGTTTTGGGTGCTCAAACATGATATTTGGAAGATTGTTGTGGGGTTTCAGTTGTCTTGCCCTATACTCCTCATTTGGACTCTCCTGTCGTTACCCCCCTTCCCCTTTCCTTCGGGGAAGTAGGAGGATGGGATAACGATGGAAGGGTCCTAGTTGGGATAGGGGGAGTGGGACAAGAGGGTAACGATGGGAGGGTCTCAGTTACGACTGGGCCTCTCAAAAACATAGCTTATGACCCCCTCATTGGAACGAGCTGGTTGAGCTCTTTCCAATGAGGGGTCATAAGCTATGTTTTTGAGACAACAAATGACATTTTTTAGTTGTTCAAGAAGAAATTTGTTTGCAAGTGTTGTCTGTTATGAACGTTGGGTGAAGGGTTCAAATATTTGGAAAATGACATAAAATTTTCCATTTTGCACAAAATGTCTTTTAAAAAGAGGCCAAAATTTCCGACAAACACACCACAATTTCCGAGATCGGTTGCCAAAAAGGGGGGGGGGGGGGCTGGATCCCCTGCCAGCCTCGGGCCTGACTGTATTCTGAAATGTGATTGTCAGAGGTGCCGGAAGCACGGATGTGGGAATAGTCTATCCTCCCTAGCCCGATTCAAAGTGTGTGTGGGGGGAGGGGGGGGGGGGGGGGTCGGTAAAAACAAGTTTTCAGGACAAATGAAAAGCATTTTGTATTTTCAACTGATACGTTTTGACCCCTCAATAGAATGAATATCACGCATTCGTTCCATTCAGGGTTCATAACCTATTTGGGTTTATTTTCAATTTGTTTGGTTGCAAATGGTGAAATATTTTGTTATAACTATTAGAAACCTTTGTAGGAAAAAAGTTAACCACACAAACCAGTGCATTAATACCAAGCGCTATCTAAATGGAAGATGACGTAAAAGTGGTCTGTGGCCCAAATAATGCTGCCCCCCCCCCCCCCCCCCAAAAAAAAAAAAAAAAAAAAAAAACAAAACAAAACAACACCCACCCACAGCCTGGGAGGCTTCCACAACCCCTTGTGTTTGCACAGGCCACTTCCACATTAGGTGCAAGAAAATTCATTTTATTTCCAACTTACAAGTTCCAGGTGGTCCATATTTCAACACACATTTAACCACCGTTGCACTGTGGGTAACCCATTTGGTATGAATATTTTGCTCCTACGGTTTTTGGCTTCAAGTATGAAATCACCTCCTTCTCCTTGTGATAGTTTTCCAGAAGAGGTAAACGAGCTGTTCCTAACACGAAATTCGCGCAATTGAGGTGGTGCCTGAGCATATAAGGCTGAATGGCGCATCAAGATTTCTTGATATATAGGCATGTTGAAACCATTGCAAAGAATTTTTAACTTCACAACGGCACTTTTGATGACATCTGCATTATTTCGACGGACACGAAATAGATGAATTACGAACAGGTGTGTGAAGGCGAGCTCGTACTGCAGGACATAGTTTTTATTTTTCACTGTCTTGAGCCAGGTGTTAAATTACTCCACATTGCATTTTTCCTCGTCAGCAATTACTTCGCGCAGAAAGGTAACTATAAGCTCATCTGCCATGGAATTGAGTACAATTTGAAGAATTTGCTACGCTTTAAGGTGATTTTTAGCTTTTTCACAAGAATTCAGTGCATTTGGGGATTTGATTCCTAAAGAAATTCCAAGATCTTTGAGATAAACGCTCCACAGGAGTTTATATAAACATTTTACAAAATTTATCTCAATGTGTCCCATTCCAGGCACAAGTAACATGTTTTTAAAATTTTGACCACTGCGCTCCATCATCCTTGAACAAAGGGCGTAGGGTGACCCATCACAGCCCAGTATAGTCCATTTGCAGCCTGTTGTGTCGCAAATAACATTTGGGAGCTCAGTTAGTATTTTCTCCACACTGTTGTAGGAGCATGGGTTTGCGAATATGGGCTCGCCCATTACTACATGCGTTGGTTAACCATTGAATTGACTCTCCATGAAATGGTATAGGTTCAACTGGCATTGTTTTTTTCGGAACTGGGGCTTGTTGCCCGCACTGAATATCACATGTTGGCTTTGAGAATAATCGGGGGCATTAATATCCCCAGAATCCACGACATCGCGGAAACGTCCGTTCACACGCTAAAAACTAAAGTGTTAAAAACTACACTTGAAGTGCTGTATTTAACACTTACTAAGTGCTGAACTAGCACTTTGTGCAAGTGTAGATATCCCAGAACTTGACAGGTGTTACAATAATACCACTTGACAAGTGTAAAGTCGCGACACTTAAAAGGAAACAACGCAGATGACGCGGATCAGGCTCGAACTCTCGAGCCTGATCCGCGTCATCTGCGTTGTGTCCTTTTAATTATGTACCCACCAGGCGCAAATCAAATTATGGACGATTCTGGAAGAACCACCAATGCTAGACACATGGGAAGTGCCATCCATTCAAGTTTCAGATGTCTGACGATTGTAATGTCTAAGTGCTTAAAGCATTGCACTTTGAGTGTTAAAATCAAACTCTAAGAGTTAGAATGGGTTTAACACTTTGAAAGTGTCAGTTTTAACACTTTAGTTTTTAGCGTGCATGTTTTTTTTTGGATTCAACAATACAAGATTGGCGTTTTTTATGAATTTGAGGCACTCACTCCTGAACAACGATAATGACTGATGGTCATTGACCACAATAGTTTCAAGAACATAAACCCGACCACTGAAATTTCGGCTGGTACCACACCCTTGGGTGCAAGCTTACGTTGTATTGTAATGATGACTTGTCGGGTGAGAATATATGAGCAACATTTGTAATAACACTTATCTGGGGTTTAGCGTCATAAGAGATCCGTCATCGCTTTCCGATTACCTGGTTGTTGTCAAAGAACGTGACAATGTCTGTACCCAACGGGCATTTCGTAGCGTCTTTGGCATTGCACTGGATCCATTTCAAGATGGTAGTGTAGGATGGTGCAGGGCGAACTCCACTATTCACATTACAAATAGTTTTTGATGAAGTTATGTAATATGTTATAAGATTAATGATGAAATTGAAGGGTCCGATATAATTTAAATTTCTCAAATGGTACATTTGTTCAAATAAAATACACAATGACAACATTTTTTCGTGTTTTCGGAGTCATCGAAATTGGCAGCCCCTCTACAGAAATTGAGAGCAATGTTATTTTGTTGCTGCAACCAAGTGTCTGGTACGGATTTTGATAAGTTTTCTTTGTCATTTTTGAAAGAATATGCTGTTGTTTTCGACTCGTTAAATATATTGAGGTGCTGCGATCTTCCTAACGCATAGGCCAATTTAGAAAGTTGATTTTCCGTGAATTGATTATTTTCTATGCCACAGATCACAGATTTCAAATCGCGAGACACGGATATTTCCTGTCGAGAAGACATTGTTTGTTTTCACGCGACGTTTTGGGGCCTTTTTACCTTTTATACTTACCGTTACCCATGGTCTGATATTATAATTGTGGATTCTTGTGTGACGTTGGGAAATCAAGAGCTTCCATCAGGGTTATTCCATTTGTTATATGGTATTACAGTAAAACCTGTCTTGAGAGACCACTGTCTTGAGAGACCACATTTGCCAAGCACCGACTGGTTTTACTCTATAATGGACCTGCTATGGGAGACCACCTGTCTTAAAAGACCACCTGTCTTAAGAGATCACTGTGACCTGGTACCAACTTGTAATTTTATACCATAATAGACCTGTCTTGAGAGACCGCCCCTTTGAAGACTGAAACCATGACAAAAACATTTTACCTGTTCTGGAATTGGAAAATCCATTGTGGTTATACTAACATAATGAAAAGTATTAAAAGCTCTTAATTGGGTTTCAATTGCTAACTCATTAAAGATTGAGATGTTTTTATAAGACCCCTGTGAAAAGATTAGGATTATTGCTGAATAAACAATTTCATACATACCTGAAATGTGACAGATAGGAATAAAAATAAATTTGTGTTGAAAATCTTTTTGTAACAAATTGAAATGGTCTGTTATAAAAATTATAAAAATAAAGTAGTGTTGAAAATCTTCAATGAAGATTTTCAACACTAATTTATTTTTATAATTTTTATAACAGTCCATTTCAATTTGTTACAAAAACTTCATAAATAAAAAAGAACAACTACAAAGTAATTACAAAAATCTATTCTTCTCCATTTCTGAATTTTGTGGTTGGTTATTGACTGACTTGAGAAAACCTGAATTCTGTTATGAGAGACCACCTGTCTTGAGAGACCACTTTTGCGTGGCCCAAAGGGCGGTCTCTTAAGACAGGTTCTACTGGATTTCATATATACTGATATTGATTTATACTGATATTGCATTTTACACCAGGCAAACATATTGTTTCCACCCCTTGCATTTAACATTAGACAAGGCAGCCAATAAAATTGTTACACATCAGCCACCTTTGGTTACACTGGCTCTCCATACTTTGTCTTTCACATTTACTTTTTTGTGTTACATAAGTTTTCATCAGCTACGTACCAGTATATCTACCGACCAATCGGATGCATTGTTTTCTTGTAATTGAAGGGGAAAATCATATTTGTGGAATCGGCTCAGGGTTACAATACAGTGTTTTTGTTTCCATTGACGACAGTACTAATCTTTCCTCCTCTCCCCATCTTATCAAACTGATTTGGGCAAAAACAACCATCTGTCCATTTAGTTTATCATCTCATGAAAACAATATACTGAAAACAATATAGGTTGTCATATGAATTTTGCCTTTAAATTTGGAGCTTCCTGTACTCCCGTCCAGTTTCGCACTGAATGAAATAGACATATTTTTAACTACCCCCACCCAATTTTAATCTTCTCTCACACATTTCAGAAGACAATACTCACCAATATTTTATATCTTTTCCAAAACATGCACTTTAAAAATTTTATTCACACTTACAAGCTCGGTTCATTTTCCACCAATCAGATAATTCCAGGAACTTTTATCCTCCATTAAAGGTTGGGTGTAAACCACTAGAGGCGCTGTTTGAACGAAAACACTGTATTGTAACCTTTAGAAACTTTCTACAAAGTCGATAAAAATATAAATTGATCAGGATAGATTAAACTTGGTGGGGGGGGGGGGGGGGGGTGAAAAGAGAATTTTCCTAAATAAAACCACAATTCAGTTTGGACTCTCTCATTTCTGTACAATATCACAACTTTTCTTCATTTGACCCACATTCTCAACTATCAAGCCAGCATAGTACATTTAGCCACATGCCAAATCCACTCTATCTCCACTTGTTTGACATTATCAAAAAAAAATAAGTTGCTAAACCTGGATGGGATCAGCATAGTAGCTCATTCCAGCCAGGTCCAACAACTCATTTTAACTGAAATCTCCCTAATGCAACAGTCATTTAAACTACTTGGTATCTCTCTTTATTTGTCTATAACAATGAATGGCATATTACCTTCTACATGACCAGGATGCAAGTTTTTAAGGTGGTTGTACCAGTACTTGGTAAGAAAAATGGCAAATGAAACACCAAGGACAGAGGAAGCACATACAATGCCATTAATAAGACAGATATCTACATTCTTGTGAAGGCCTCACCTTGTGAATAACAAAGTACATATAATGGACCAAACTATTACAGATTAACCCCTTAGAGCTACAAGTTTGATTGTGAGAATAGAAATGTTAAGCCCAGTGAATGCTGTCAATATGAGAGGAGCAGTTGCATATAGTGTAGTGATTTTGTGCATCTAGAAATAGCCCAAAAGGTAGTTTTTGCACTCATGGGCACAAAAAACATTTCAAAGCAGAGTTTTTCTCTAAAATAAGATTAGAAAGTTGCCCAGGGTGTCCAGCAATCAAGGGTAATAAAGTAGCTACCATTTGTTCAAAAATAAGTGAAAATAGTAATTTCAACATAGAAAAATCAAGTAGTGCCACACCCAAATTGCTCTCATGGAATAAAAACCTCCTATGCATCTCATCAAAACAACATTTGAATCAAATCACAGGCTGAAACAGGATATTTCTCATTAATTTGACCATCACAGCTGCCAAAATAAAGAAAAATCCCTGTTCAGTGACTGTTTCTCACACTGCAGAATGTAACAAATCATACTTTCAGCAAGCATATATAGACAGAGGGGGTTAAATTCTGGAATAGGAAAAAATGATACTTCTACTGACTATATTTGGGGATGGGGGTTAGTTAGCAAGTGGAAATCAATAATAAACTTGACTGAATGTTTTTCAGATTTAAAATATGCTCCATTCCAAGTTTGGCCATGGTGGGTTAAAACGTGCTTATTTTGCACAGACAACGGCATTTAGCTCAATTAATACTGCCATTTCGCATTGGCCTGCCTCTGATTAACTACAAACACAACAAAATAACCAAATTGTACCATCTTTTCTCCACCTAAGATTCACTCATCATTTGGCTAGCATTTTATGCATATGGGCATTCTAAAATAGGCTTTATTTCATGAAAAATGAGCATCCAACATCTTCAAAATTACCGTTCCTCAAAAATTTCCATCCAAGTACAAACCGACTTGGCTTCAGTCATCAAAGTAATAACACCGGTAGACCCAACATCCAAAACTATTTTTAAAATATCACAAGAAATACTGCTTTAAACTTTCTACAAAGTCGATAAAAATATATGTAATTATGTGTTTAAATTAAAGAAAAAATACTGTCTAATATATTAAATATCTGTTTTTCAAATTTCAATGTTCTTTGCCTAATCTATCAGCATTACAATTAACCCACCCTGATTGGTTGAGAGTAAAAAAGTCATGTGTCACTTTTTACATTTTGCCCTTTAAACTGATTCCAAACAAGTTTAATGAATTTGTTGTCCTCAAACTGTCATCATTTTGCATTAGTATACCAACAGAGTAGCTGTATAAACTATCAAAGTCAAAAAGTTATTCTCAAAGTAATGAAAGCCAAAAACATTAACCCTTCCATTATTCTCAAAATAAAAATGAAAAAAAAGTACTTTTGTTTGATAACGGTGTTTGGATAAAGTACAATTTACAGTAGAAGTACACCATTTGGCAGAAGCACACTCTAACATGAGATAATCATATGACCTGAATGAAGAAAGAAACAAATGAACAAGCAGCGCTGGCTATTTGACCCCTACCCCTGCAACCAGTCTAGCAGAAAAGCCTACATTCAACCCTTTTGAGTCCACACACTTCAATTCTAGTGTCAGAATCCCCAACTGTTTTCCACATATACAGTGCACAGAGTTAACAAGATACATGGAAAATTAATAAATCCTACATTTGGGTGATACAGACACTGCCAAAATGAGATGAAAGTGGAAATTTCTCCTGGTTTTGTACTGAGACCAGATTAAGAACTGGTGTGCTCTCTGCACATTGAGCTGAGTCTGCATGTTATAAAAAATGTGTGAGTACAAACCATATGAGGCATCCAGTGGTACTCATGGGAGCCATATTTCCAAATTAAATTGATCAGGATAGATTAAACTGGGGGGTGGGGGGGAGGGTGAAAAGAGAATTTTCCAAAATAAAACCACAATTCTGTTTGGACTCTCTCATTTCTGTACAATATCACAACTTTTCTTCATTTGACCCACATTCTCAATTATCAAGCCAGCATAGTACATTTAGCCACATGCCAAATCCACTCTATCTCCACTTGTTTGACATTATCAAAAAAAAAAATAAGTTGCTAAACCTGGATGGGATCAGCATAGTAGCTCATTCCAGCCAGGTCCAACAACTTATTTTAACTGAAATCTCCCTAATGCAACAGTCTTTTAAACTACTTGGTATCTCTCTTTATTTGTCTATAACAATGAATGGCATATTACCTTCTACATGACCAGGATGCAAGTTTTTAAGGTGGTTGTACCAGTACTTGGTAAGAAAAATGACAAATGAAACACCAAGGACAGAGGAAGCACATAAAATGCCATTTATAAGACAGATATAGCCTCACCTTGTGAATAACAAAGCACATATAATGGACCAAACTATTACAGATTAACCCTTTAGAGCTACAAGTTTGATTGTGAGAATAGAAATGTTAAGCCCAGTGAATGCTGTCAATATGAGAGGAGCAGTTGCATACAGTGTAGTGATTTTGTGCATCTAGAAATAGCCCAAAAGGTAGTTTTTGCACTCATGGGCACAAAAAACACTTCAAAGCAGAGTTTTTCTCCAAAATAAGATTAGAAAGTTGCCCAGTGTGTCCAGCACTCAAGGGTAATAAAGTAGCTACAGTTCTGTTAAAAAATAAGTGAAAATAGTTATTTCAACATAGAAAAATCAAGTAGTGCCACACCCAAATTGCTCTCATGGAATAAAAACCTCCTATGCATCTCATCAAAACAACATTTGAATCAAATCACAGGCTGAAACAGGATATTTCTCATTAATTTGACCATCACAGCTGCCAAAATAAAGAAAAATCCCTGTTCAGTGACTGTTTCTCACACTGCAGAATGTAACAAATCATATTTTCAGCAAGCATATATAGACAGAGGGGGTTAAATTCTGGAATAGGAAAAAATGATACTTCTACTGACTATATTTGGGGATGGGGGTTAGTTAGCAAGTGGAAATCAATAATGAACTTGACTGAATGTTTTTCAGATTGAAAATATCCTCCATTCCAAGTTTGGCCATGGTGGGTTAAAACTTACTTATTTTGCACAGACAACGGCATTTAGCTCAATTAATACTGCCATTTCATATTAGCCTGCCTCTGATTAAGTACAAACACAACAAAATAACCAAATTGTACCATCTTTTCTCCACCTAAGATTCACTCATCATTTGGCCAGCATTTTATGCACATGGGCACTCTAAAATAGGCTTTATTTCATGAAAAATGGGCATCCAACATCTTCAAAATTACAGTTCCTCAAAAATTTCCATCCATGTACAAACCGACTTGGCTTCAGTCATCAAAGTAATAACACCGGTAGGCCCAACATCCAAAACTATTTTTTAAAATATCACTCGACAGAAATCACAAGAGATACTGCTTTTGGTTACAATACAGTGTTTTTTCCACTGACGACAGTACTAATCTTTCCTCCTCTCCACATCTCATCAAGCTGATTTGGGCAAAAACAACCATCTACCCATTTAGTTTATCATCTCATGAAAACAATATACTGAAAAAAAATATAGCTCCCCATATGAATTTTGCCTTTAAATTTGGAGCCTTCTGTAGTCCCGTCCAGTTTCGCACTGAATGAAATAGACATATTGTGGTAAAAACGGGTTAACTATTTTGGCCAATCAGAAACCTGTCGACTCGACGTCATGTGACATCCGGGGTTTCGACTTTGATTCCCGCGCATTCGCCATGAGAGCCTGAAACAATCAACATGTCTTCTGATGTTCATCTTTAATAATTATATTGATTCCTTCTTCACCAAACAGTATTCATGCAATTATTTAATTTACCTGATGTCATCCTATGTATATATAAATGTGATCATGGACTCAGTGTCAGTTGCGGAGCATGATGTATTATTTCAACTTGCAAGATTATAGTTATCTTGACGTCAGTAGCTGCCGTCTATTTTAGGTAACTATTTAGTTATTTATATATTATTATTGCCTCGCTCTTTCTTTCTCTCATTCTGTTATCGCAGCCTAAATATTTATAAGACGCGAGACAACACATGGCGCTGCTTGCAAATCGTACTTTCGCGGCTTACAATGCAAGCAAACTTAATTTATTTCGTTTTCACTAAATTATTCTCTGACTTTCAACCTCGGTCATGTTTTCAAATGTGACAACAACTGTGTGCTAATTAATATTCATGAACATGTACGTCACAGACTGTTGTTCGTGAATTTTCACTTCAAATTTTCTGTGATATAATTTATTTTTCATTGCGACATTTTTCTGTCCTAATCTATTTCACATAATTCTTTATGCATTATTGAATGTATACAGAGTTTTTGCTGTATTGAATCGCCAGCAGAAGATGTAAAAATTTTCAAGCCAAGCGTTTCAGACAGCAATTTTTCAAAACCGGAAATAGATTTTGATTGGTCACATGATATATTTTTGTCATGTGATTTTGTTTACAAAACAAAAAGCACATTTTTTGTCACATGTTGTTCAGTTTAATGTTTTGTTTGTTTTTTCAGATGATTTTTTCATGGATAATTTCAATAAATTGTGTACTTTTCATCTGAACATTATTTATTCTAGCTATATTATATACTATAGCTGCCTCAAAATTTTTTTTTTTTTCTGCTTTTGATTGATGAAAAAGTAATTAATCAAAATTGAACTTTGAAAATTTTTCTTTGCCTTTGGAATTCATTTTTCTGGATTCCTATATTGTCTTACAAAACAAACTGTTTTGTAAAATTAAATATCCTTAATCAACTGAAATAGCCTGAAGGAGTAATCCACTCAGATATTTTAGTTGACTGAAAATTATATAACGTCTGTCTGATAACATAATTTTCAGTTATCGGACCACAAACTTTCAGTCAACCGACCACTTATAAAAAATAAATAAATAAATAAAAAAAAAAAATTTTTTTTTTTTTTTTTACTCTCGGAATTTTGGAAATTTATTCACATACTATGATACAACTGATAGGATTTGTGGGAGCAATCCATACTATCCTATCAGTTCTTAAAAGTCGACTGATTATTTTCAGTTCATAAAATTTATTTGTTTTTCGTTAATAAATTCACAAAGGGAATTCCTTGAAATTTTTTTGATTCCATACTGATATTTTGTCGTCCGATCCTTTCATCGTCTGACAATAGTACAGTTATCATCAACAAAACTAGTACTAAAGCTGCAAATATAAAATATTTTATAACTGAAGTAGCCTGTGGGAAATATTCCAACCAAAATTTCAGTTCAAAATAATTTTTATAATACAGCAACAGTATGGCTACAAGTGGTGGAAAAGTTGTACAAGTAAATAGATGCACTTATAAGGAATTACTTGAATTACCAGGGGTGGGAAATAAAATTGCGGGATTAATCTTAAAAAACAGGGAAATTTGTGTAAATTTAACTGAAGATTTGGTAAAATCAATACCTCGTTTAAGATGGTCCGACGAATTAGAACAAATGCTAGATTACACCGCACACTCACAGGGGGATGACAGAGACAATGACATAGATAGCCTGGAAATAAAAGAAGAATTGGAATTAGAAAAACAAACACCACAACCACCACCATCAAACAAACAAAATAACGGTTCATCATCAGATTCAGATAATGGGTCCCTCACTTTCCAAAAAAATGTAGTACAGGCAATTCATAGAAGACGAGGCCGTAAAGAAGTGCATCAGATACAACAAAATCCGGCATCATACCAACAGGGTGATTATCAACAATATACAAACAATGCACAAAATAATTATCAACAACAGCAGCCACAACAGTACATTAATCCCCAAAATACAAACAATCAGCCACAGCAACCACAACAGTACATTTATCCCCAAAATACGAACACGGCACAGAATAATATTCAGCAGCAGCCACAACAGTTCACATATCCCCCAATACAATTTATGTGGCCACCACAAATGGCAGTGCCACCACAATTTATGTATCCACCACCTGTACGACGAATACAAGTTCAACAGACACCACCACAAATTAATCATCAGCAACAACAGAATCAGAATAATTATGGTCAGACCCCTCCTGCACATAATCAAAATGCTTCAATTCATAACAGAGAGAATAATGACAGGAAAAAACAGATTCGTTATCCCAAATCTCTGGTTTATGATGGAAAATCAAATTGGCGAGCATACAAAACAAAATATTTAAAATATGCAGAACTGCAGGAGTGGTCAAACCAAGATTCGATTGATAATCTTTGCTGGTGTTTAGATGGTAAGGCAAGTGAATTTTATTCACTTGTCTTGAAACGAAAGCCATATATCTCGCTTCAAGACCTGCTGGACAAACTTGAAAAGCGTTTCGGATTTCAAGATCTGCCCGAAACCGCCCAAGTGGAATTTAACCACACAGCCCAGAACAAAGAAGAACCCCTTCAAGAATGGGCTGATCGAGTTCTGTCTCTAGCGACAAGAGCTTTTCAAGATTTGCCAGATGACTATATGTATAGACAGGCTATCATGCGGTTCTGTCAGGGGGCTCTAGATAAGCAAGCAGGACAACATGCAGCGAATTCTAGACCCTCAAGCATAGAACAAGCAATAGACTGTATGAGGTGGTATGAACATACATATAAGGCCATACACAATGTTTCCTCTGAGGATAAACCGGCAAAAAATAATATGTCGCCAAAATCTGAAAAAACAACAATGGGTACTGAAACCTCACCCATTGTGATTGAGGCTACTAGTTTGTATCAAAATAAACAATCAAAAAGTGTTGAATCACGTTTATCGCGACTTGAGGCACAACAACAATCACTAACAGCTAGCATGAATGACATCAAGGCTGATGTGTCTGGTCTTAAGTCCAATGTGGAAACGATAATGTATGAGCTGAAGAAATTAAATAGAAACAATGATTCGAGGAGAGGCAGATCACCTAACTCCTCACCCTCGCCTCAGCGCGCAGAGCCAATAAAATGTTTTAAATGTGGCGGCATAGGACATTTTAAAAATGTTTGTCCTTCCAAAAGCCCCGCAAATCAATCTGCAAGCGACAGGAGGGTAACATTTGAAAAATCGGATTCAAAAAATGTGATCGGGTCGAGGCATTAGCCCTTGACTCGACCCGAGAAGACATTAAGGGCCTCAATGTATCTTCGGAAATTTTGGCAGAAAAAGACGAAGAATCAGAAACAATAATAATTCGTCAATTACAATATAGCTCAATGTATAGACTACCTGTAGTGATAGAAAATTTTAAAATTATGGCAGTAATAGATACAGCAGCTGAAGTTACAATCATCAGTGATAACTTGTTCAAAAAACTGCCACAAAATCTTAAATCTGTAAAGACAGTAAAAATGAGAACTGCAGGTAGAGAACTTACCATGACTGGTTTTGTAATCCCATCCATACAAATTAACATAGGCAAGCAAAGTTTTTCCGAAAAAATTTATGTGGCACCGATCGAGGACGATATGTTGCTTGGCCTGGATTTTTTGAAAAAATTTGGTGCTAAAATTGATATGAAATTGGGTCTTTTACAACTTGGACCAGAAGTAATTACATTGAGCTATGAGGATAAATCATTAAATCCTACAATTGCAGAAATAAGGGTGAGCAATCAAACTAAAATTCCACCTGATTCTGTGGTTCTATTAAAATGCTCTTTACAACATTTACTATCTGATTATATGATAGAACCAATTGAAGGATTAGATATTCTAATCCCCAAATCGTTGCATTCAGAAAATAAAGAGCCTAAAATATGTTTGATGAATGCAAACAAACATTACGTAAAATTGAAAAAAAATCAGTTGGTTGCTCATGCTTTTGAAGTTTCCGAAATAGATATTTTCCGCGAACAGGAAAATAAAAATGACATTGAGGACATGCTCCGAATAAATAAGACAAAAACTGTCAAAAATGTACATGAAGATCAAACGACTAAATCTATTGAGAAAGACTTTAAATGGAATCAAACGGACAGGACTTGTTTACAGGTTCCACCAGTGGATTCCAATGAGGAATCTCAAGGGAATAAAAATTTAGAAACTGACTTGATTAAAAAAAGCAGTGATGAGAATCAAACTTACAGGACCTGTTTACAGGTCCCGCCAGTAGAATCTATCGCTGCACGTCAATTAAATAATAAAGGTGAATCGATTGAGGCAGACATTAATCAAAATCAATCAGATAAGACTTGTTTTCAAGTCTTGCCGGCGAATTTTGATAATGAGCCTCAATTGACCAGAAATTCTAAATTTATGTTTGAATGTGAATTATGTACATTTGAGAAATCAGGCGATTCATTTGAAACATCAATCCAAACTGTCACTGAAATACCCATGTTAAAAAAACAAATGCTTGAAAAGATTCCAGAATTTTTGAGGGATCTGGCAGAAAGGTCTTCTAATGAATTGAGGGGACAAGAGTTTAATCAACTTTCAGCCATTTAAATGAGTTTGACGATGTTTTTGCTAAAAATGAATTTGATTTAGGTAATTTCAAAGTAATTAAGCATAAAATTGATACTCAATCAGCAAACCCAATTAAGCAACGTATGCGTCGCACCCCCATTGGATTTGAGGAGGAAGAGGAAGCTCATTTAAAGAAAATGCTTGAGGCTGGGGTTATTCAACCTTCAATCTCGGAGTGGGCGGCTGCTCCAGTTTTAGTGAGAAAACGCGATGGAGGGGTGCGATGGTGTGTTGATTATAGAGCATTAAATTCAGTGACGGTTAAGGATGTATATCCTCTCCCATTGGTAGAGGAATGTCTCGATACTTTGTCAGGAAATATATGGTTCTCGAAGCTAGATGCAAACTCTGCCTATTGGCAAATTGATATAGACAAAAAAGATAGATCAAAAACAGCCTTTATTACAAAACATGGGCTTTTTGAATTTAAGAAAATGGGCTTTGGTTTGTGTAATGCCCCAGCTTGTTACTCTCGGGTTATGAATCTGCTCCTGAGAGGCCTAAATTGGAAAATTGCACTAGCTTTCTTGGACGATGTGGTGACCTTAGGCAAAACCTTTTCTGGTCATCTAAAAAATTTGAAACAAGTCCTACAACGTTTTCGAGACTATCGCCTGAAACTGAAACCGAAAAAATGTGAGCTTTTTCAGAGGCAAATTGAATTCTTAGGTCGCATAGTAAGCGAAAGAGGGCTAGAAATTGGTAACGAAGCCACAGAAGTGGTACAGAATTGGCCTAAACCCTCAAGCTCAAAAGATGTGGAGCGTTTCCTAGGTTTAGCAAACTACCATAGAAGTTTCATTAAAGATTATGCAAATATATCCAGACCATTGTACAAACTTACTGGTAAAAATAAATTTGAATGGGGGAGTGAGCAGGAAACAGCTTTCTTACAAATTAAAAAATCATTAGTTTCTGCTCCCATTTTGAGCCTCCCTAACACTCAAGATCCCTTTATTTTGGACACTGATGCCTCAGACCAAGCTATTGGGGCCGAATTAATACAAATTCAAAATGGGGAAGAACAAGTTATTTCCTATGGTAGTTTTGCTTTAACATCTGAACAGCGGCGGTACTGCACCACACGCAAGGAACTTCTGGCAGTAATTAGATTTACAAGACAGTTCAGACATTATTTATTAGGAAAACCATTTGTCATTCGCACAGATCACAGTAGTCTCACATGGTTACTTAATTTTAAAGAGCCACAAGGTCAAATTGCCCGTTGGATGGAAGAATTAAGTCAATATTATATGACGATTCAGCATCGGCCAGGAAATAAACATGGAAATGCCGATGCTTTGTCCCGCATACCATCCATTGGATATTGTCCTTATTATAAAACCAATACAAAGGTTGATCAGTTACCATGTGGGGGTTGTCCATATTGTAAACGTGCACATGACAAGTGGAATAATTTTATGTCAGAAGTAGATTATGTAGTGCCGCTTGCCTCTGGAAAATCATATTTACAAAAATTGGGCTTAGATAGTGAAACTTCTTCTGAAGCCAATTATGCTGCAAAGGCGGTAGCCAGTGACATTACAATGCAGCAGGAAGGAGAAACAACAAGCCCAAGAATATCTGAATGGACCAATCTTTGGCCTTGGGACCCTGGTGGGAATCTAAATTCCAAAGCCGAATCACGCAATATTCAATATTCAGCAGTGAATTTGATAGATTTATATAGTGCTGATGACCCATGGAGTGATGGCGGCTGCTGGAATTTATATCCCGACTGTTCCAATTATTCCGACACAGAATTATCTTTTGCTCACATGGACTTGGTACTGACTTCTGAACAAGGCTCTAATATACCAACTATCATTTGTAAAAATACCACTCTCACTGGTGGATGTTCAGGAATTTCGATTTCTGGATATTCGGAAGAGGAAATGGTAGAAGCTCAGAATAAGGATTTAGATCTGAGTATTTTAAAACACTGGTTAGAAAATTCAGAAGAACCCTCTGAAGGAAATCTATTTTTGGCCAGTCCTGCTTCCAAATATTACTGGATAAACAAAGAACAATACCAACTGTTGGAAAGAGTTATATGGAAGCATGAAAATGACCAGTCTTATTTGCTAGTACCGGAGTCCATGAGGGCAGAAATAATTAAAACAAATCATGACCTGCCTTCTGCAGGACACCAAGGTATTGATCGAACAAGAACTAAAATTCAAGAGAAATATTTTTGGTATGGTATGACCAGAGACATTGAGAACTTTGTTACCACCTGTATGAAATGTAACAAAAACAAAAAGATTACCCGTAAGAATAAGTTTCATCTTACTAAGTACCATGCAGGAGCCCCCATGGAACGGGTGCATCTCGATTTTCTTGGTCCTTTACCAAGGAGTGAAAGGGGTAATGAATATATTCTAATGATAGTAGATCAATTCACCAAATGGGTGGAATGCATCCCCCTACCATCTCAAACAGCAGAAGTAACTGCACAAGCAGCTGTAAATGAATTTTTCTCTAGATTTGGTTATCCTTTTCAAATTTTTACGGACCAAGGAAGAAATTTTGAGAGCAATTTATTCTCATCATTATGTAACCTTCTACAAATTCATAAAACACGAACGACAGCTTATCGACCCTCTGCTAATGGTCAAGTAGAAAGGTACAATAGAACTCTCTTGGATTCAATTCGTTGTTTCATTGATAGATCACAAAACTCATGGGATGAAAATTTGGCTCAAATTGCTGGTGCCCTTAGGTCTTCTGTTAATCGAAGCACTGGCTTTACCCCCAATAAATTGATGTTGGGGCGAGAGGTCAATCACCCAGCCGATCTCATGTTCAGGTTGTCGGCTGAGTGTACTGATACTCCAGAAATTAATGAATATGTAAAAAATTTAGAAGAGTCCATTAAATTATCCCATGAAGTGGCCAGATCCGCTTTGAAAACAGCGCAAGAACGAATGAAACGGGATTATGACCTGAGAGTTCTTGTTCACGATTACAATGTAAATGATTTGGTGTATATGCTTGATTCATCAACGAAAAAAGGAAAATCAAAGAAATTATCCCCAATTTGGATGGGGCCAGGGATAATAATTACAAAATTAACACCTTATTTGTATAAAATCAAGCTAAGGAATAAAACATTGATCGCAAACCATGATCGCCTAAAATTATGTAAAGATCGTGTAATCCCCAAGTGGCTAAAAAATTATAGGAAAAGGGACACTGCAGGGCCTGCCTCTGAGGACTCCCAGTCCTCACAGACAGCCCTATATTGTTTCTGTCAAAAGCCTGATGATGGACAATTTATGATTCAATGTGATTTTTGCCACGAGTGGTATCATGGTTCGTGTGTTAATGTTACTGCAGAAGAAGTGCAAAATCTCGACTCCTATTTATGTCAAGCATGTCAAGACTAATAAATTGTCTTATTTTTCTTATAGGTCATGAACAAAAACTATGACCAGTATGTCGAGCAGCAATGTGCGGAGGGAAGGCTCATCAAGTCAGCAGAGGAACTTGTATATCAGTTGGCCATGATCCCAAGACAACTGTTGTCTCAATCAAGAGTGGATCAACTTATTATTCAACAGCACAGACTAGCAAGTCGCCGCCAGAATTATAAGTGGATTCACGACCTCCGAAAACATGGTCGTACTATGCTATACAGTGAGAGTTGGCTAGATGAAAATTTGCCTTCCTTAGATGGATCAAAATTTGTCTCTAGAAAGAAGGAAGTAAGGTCAGTAGAGAATGTTTGTGTTACTACAGGTTCCGTTAAAGATATTCGTCTAAAAACACAACCCGGTATTCAACAAACCAAATCAACTGTAACACCATCTGCCTCTGCTGGTAAGGCTGAAAAATCGGAGACACCAGTTTCATTTCCACTAGGAAGAAGCCAGGCCTCAGATTATACATCTTCTAGAGACACATATAGAGCAATTAGTAATCATCCTAGCAGGGAAGCCTCCGACCTTAGGGTCTGCGGCCTAGGAGATAGTGTGCGATCGGGAACAAGTCATTTGCCTGCAAGTGGCTCAATCAAAAGTACCGGTGGCACAATATATCCTGGGAGTTCTGCGGAAGTCGAGCATCGGGCCCAACTGCAGGATGAGTTGTGTGAAATTATGCCTCGCGGCGGAGCACATTTTAGTCCTGTGCGTGCGCCAGTGGGTGATGTGACTGCAACAGAGATTTCAAGTTCCTCGGAACGAGATCTGCCTATTAATATTGTGGTCACCATACCTACTGGGGTATCGCAGGGCGCCGATGGATCCGTTTTGCTGGGTAAAGGATCATTCAAACAAAAAGCAAAGAGACTGTTATCGCCACATACTGAGCAAACTGAGCCACAACAGAAAGTGATGCGAATTACTTCACAGGAACCTTCTCAATTGTTGGAACATCCCATGGAAACACCACGTCTACCACGAACTGTGACGTCCAATCCAACAACTGGAAATTTAACTGTTAGTAGTGCTGCAGCAGCTAGAAAGAAGGGGACCTCAGTATGTCCGATTCCGGATTGCAACTTGGTCGTTAAAAATATGAAGAAACATTGTTTCCACAGACATATACCAGTTGCACTTTGGGATGGTGATTTAGGGTGTGACTCTAACAGGTCTTCGATCCAGGAACAAGTTCTACTAAAAATATGCTCTATAAAACTCAAACCAGGTGCATCTTTACAGGGACTGATGGAATTTGTATCTCAACTAGATATTCCTCAGGGTGTACAAATATCTGATGCTGATCAGATTGCCATGATTTCATTCTGCCAATTCAAGAACTGGCCAATACCGCAGCCCTTCACCATGCGACCTTTGAATTCGCCTGCGGTACTTCTACATTGGAGAATAATAGTCGCTATTCTGGTAACCATGACAGCAGAAGAAAGAGAAAGCATCTTGAAATGGGATGGGATACATCATCAGCTTAATAAATTGTGGCTGCAAAGAAAGCCACCCATCTCGGCACCATCTGCCTCTGTAATATCAACAGAATCAGCGGAGTCAACTTCTCGTCGGGCAACGGTAGACCCCAAAAAAAGATTGAAAGTAACCATTCAACTTCGCCAGGATCTACCTAAGCTGCCAGAAGAGAAACTGGTTGCAGTGGATAGTCATTTTCATCTCGACCGAACAAGCTGGGAATTACGTAGAAAGACGAAGATCAATACAGTGGAGGATTTATTACAATATCAACCTTCTCAAAGTCCTCGCCACCCAGTTCAACTAATCGGAGGAGTGGATATACACTGCGATCCAGAAAATTTCAACTTTCCGCTACGCTCAGATGCACCATGGAAAATTGCTGTGGGAGTTCATCCTAAGAAAATTGATGAACTTACACCTTCCAGACTTTGTCAACTGGAGAGTCTTCTTAAATCCCCAAACATAACAGCTTTTGGAGAAATGGGATTGGATCATACAGTTGACAGTAGACACTGGCAAAAGCAGGAGGAAGTCTTAGAACAACTTTTGGACCTCTGTACAAAAAAACAACCCATCATTCTACATGTCCGAGGCTGCAATAATCATGATACTGCTACCGTTTTTTCCCGTTGTCTGGAACTTGTAAGACAGAATTGTGCACCAACACAACTCATTCATCTGCACTGTTTTACCGGAGGACCCAGAGAATTACAGCAATGGATACAAGGCTTCAAAAATTGTTATTTTGGCTTCACAGGCTTAGTAAGCCAATTCAGCGCGGAACAAAAATCGGCTTTGAAACAAGTCCCAATCCACCGCCTGTTATTGGAAACTGATTCACCATATTTTGGAAAAACTTGTGGAACTGAAGTCAATACACCAGCCTTTGTTGGGGAGGTTGCACAGATGATCTCTCACATCAGATCCGAAACATTCTTTGAAATCTTGGATGCCACTACCAACAATGCCAAAATGTTATACAAAATCTAACTGAACCTCCCGACACAGTTTTTTTAGAACGGAGGGGAGTGTGGTAAAAACGGGTTAACTATTTTGGCCAATCAGAAACCTGTCGACTCGACGTCATGTGACATCCGGGGTTTCGACTTTGATTCCCGCGCATTCGCCATGAGAACCTGAAACAATCAACATGTCTTCTGATGTTCATCTTTAATAATTATATTGATTCCTTCTTCACCAAACAGTATTCATGCAATTATTTAATTTACCTGATGTCATCCTATGTATATATAAATGTGATCATGGACTCAGTGTCAGTTGCGGAGCATGATGTATTATTTCAACTTGCAAGATTATAGTTATCTTGACGTCAGTAGCTGCCGTCTATTTTAGGTAACTATTTAGTTATTTATATATTATTATTGCCTCGCTCTTTCTTTCTCTCATTCTGTTATCGCAGCCTAAATATTTATAAGACGCGAGACAACAATATTTTTACCTACCCCCACCCAATTTTAATCTTCTCTCACACATTTCAGAAGACAATAGTCACCAATATTTTATATCTTTTCCAAAACATGCACTTTAAAAATTTTATTCACACTTACAAGCTCGGTTCATTTTCCACCAATCGGATAATTCCAGGAACTTTTATCCTCCATTGAAGGTTGGGTGTAAACCACTAGAGGCGCTGTTTGCACGAAAACACTGTATTGTAACCTCAGGTTGGCTTGAAAATGCAGTCATGAAATGTCTTTTTATCGCAGGTTTTAGACAGTGTTTACGATTTTGTACCCAAATATAATTAATTAATTGGATGCCTGCTTAATTAGCAAATACTTACCGTGCGTAAAATTTGTTTCGAAATGTCCGTCTCCGTTAGTTCTTCAACAGTGTCACCTATTTTCGATGATCGTTCTTCGTCCTCAGCGAACAGCAAGAAAAGTCTGAACAAGAGCACCGACAGGCGTGGCTAAATACACCAGTTAGCCATTTGAATTGTACGAACTTCGGTTGAGATTCTATGTCAGAAAAGGGCCATATCTCATGTAAAAATTAAAGGGGGAATAACTACTAGGAAAACTGTTGAACATGACCCAAATTCGCACTTGCGCGAGATCTTATTCTGGTTGTGCAGTATATCAAATATTTTTTAAATCCGATTGAAATCACGCTCTATAGAGCACGGAATACAATTGTCCCCAGACGGACAGACAGACGGACAACCATGAACCAAATATGAACTTGTGCGAGATATTATGCCCGTGAAGCTGCGTATTAAATTTGAAAAGAATCTGATTAAGTTCACGATCTGTAGAGCACGAAAAGCATAATTTGCCTGATTTCTAAGTATTAAAGGGCAATGACTCCTACGGAAATCGACAAACATGACCCGATTTTGCACTTTTGCGAGATACCATGCTCATGAAGCTGCACATTAAATTTCAAAAGAATCCGATTAAGTTCACGGACTGTAGAGCACAGAAAGCATAATTTGACTGATTTATAAGTATGAAAAGGGCAACAACTCCTAAGAAAACAACCAAACACAACGCAAATATGAACTTGTGCGAGATATTCTGGCCATGAAGCTGCATATTAAACTTGAAAAGAATCTGATTAAGTTGACGGTCTGCAGAGCACGGAAAGCATAATTTGCTCGATTTCTAAGTATTAAAGGGGGAATAACTACTAGGAAAACTGTCGAACATGACCCAAATTCGAACTTGCGTGAGATCTTATTCTGGTTATGCAGTATATCAAATATTTTTTAAATCCGATTGAAATCACGCTCTGTAGAGCACGGAATACAACTGTCCCCGGACGGACAGACGGACAGCGCCATAACATAATACATCCGTTTTTCAAACGGGCCTATAAAAACTGCTTGATTTTTATAACTCGTTCGGGATGTTACGTCCCGATCGGGATATTATCGCCCGATTCTGAGGTTTCCCCGCCCTGATAAAATCAACCAGGATGAAAAACTGAAACAGTGCAAGTAAAACACAGAAAGGACCGATGAGCGCCAGTGTTTGTTTTTGACAGAAACTTATACATCATTACATCAAGTTCATTCCTTCAAATTCTCTTCTTTGGTATATTTAGGTATGTAAATTTAAAAAAAAAAAAGAAGAAAATTTTAAAATAGCTAGATTTTGATGCAAGATACATCATTTGGGCACAATACTCTACAATTGGGCGAAATATCGTACAGCGCGCGAAAAAAACCCAAACAAGTTAAATTTAAAACTTTTAGTAGGTCTAGGTTATTGAACACTGGCTACATCTTTTCGCAAATGAATTATGTCGATCGTGACATACATATCCGAAGTTTGATATCAAACAATACTGGTCATACTAAATACCGGGTGCTGGTCAAAATCTCACACGACCAAAACGTCACATTTCAAAAAGGTCAAAACGTCCCATTTTGGGGTCAAAACGTCACATACTTTTGGTCAAAATGTCTCACACTTTTTGGTCAAAACGTCACATACTTTTAGTCAAAACGTCACACACTCAGAAAGCAGGATAACAAGACATTACCATTGCAAACTATTACCTCCGATCCTAATTTTCAAGGGTGCAGGTGAAAACGACACCAATTCTCGTTGGCGAAAACAGCACCAACTGGCGAAAACGGCACATGGAGTGGCTGGCGAAATCGGCACTGAACTGACGGCAACAGTAGTTAACATTCATCAAGTGATATCTCAGCACAACTGGGTGGAAATAAGTGGCAATTTGGAGAAATGTATTGATGTAGCCTAATTTCGCACTTGTTTTGAATTTTTGTCAAGATTTCGAAAACATTAAGGTAGATCACTGCCTTTCCTAAACACCAAGCCTTGTATTCATGACAAATATATGCAGTTATGGACAGCCTGGTTTTTATTGTTGACCAGAGATTTGCAGTCATGGTGTCTACTTTTTCATTTTGGTCATTGGTGTAATGTCTGTGTGTCATCTGTCCGTCAAGCTGTTTACGCTTTCATATCTAGAGAGCAACACCCCCCCCCCCCCCCCCCTAAGCTATGGTTATCACTGCTTATTCTTTACATTTTGATTGTATTTAACAGTGCTATTGGCAGGACCTGGTTAGTCAGTGTGGCTGGTGGTAATAACAAAAATGCTCTCTGAAGTGGCTCAGAGAAATGTGTGGGCTGATGTGGTGTGGTTGTGAAAATCAGACAAAAACTGGCTGCAAAAGCTATTCGGCAATCAGAAGGGCCATGCTGTATCGTTTTACTGGTTGAAAATAGAGACTTGTGGTTTTTGTTCATTCAACTCAGGATAGACTCCAGATTCTTTTGTCGGAGTGAAATCCAAAGGGAGATCACTCTTGTTTTCTCTTTAATGTTCCGCTCCACAGTTTCGCACTATTGCACAGGGGTGAAATTCTAAACATAGGGCATATGTTGAAACTAAGGCCATGTAAAATAGAGATATATTTTTAGTATCAGATATATGATTACATTAGGTTTTTTGTTGGACAAGAGAATTTGAAGTTTCGGTCCCAAAGTTGGAGTCTGATACATAGGGGAAAATTACCAGATGAATCATGGGAAACAGTGGCTTCGAATAATTGGCTATTTTTTAAAATGTAATTTTTACACGGGTTTGTTACCAGACAGGTAACTGAAAAAGGAGACGGAAACATATAATTTTTTTTTTTGCATTTTAGAAACAGGGGATGCTTTGTTCCAGGGGTGGGTAGGTGAGGTTGGTGGGAAAATTCTGCTTTTGAGGCTGCTAGGTGGCTGAAAATGACTGGTTTCGGCATTTTTTCATGCAATTTTTCAGGTTGAAGTCTGGCCTTTGACAATAAATTATTCCACCCACATTCAGATTGTTTATTTCTACTTAGTCAGATAGTGTTATATGTTTTTTTGTGGATTTGGGAAATGTAATACATGTTATGAGTTAGATAACTAAGCTACAGAATATTTGCATTTGAAGAGAGTGTATGGCATGTCATATTTGGAAATGCCTGGAAAACTCTGGAGCGGAACCTTACATCAAAGTTTGAAGATGTCATCGATTTTCGTGCAATCTCCGAGGGTGACAATATTTCTAAATTCGGTAAACATGAAGAATAGCGGACCCAACAAATTAAACAAAAATTACCAACTTTTCCCAACTTTTCATGGTTTCCCTACATTCTTTAGTGTTTTTTCTTTACATATTCATAAATTTTGGAGAATAAAAATCACTTTTTAGCTTGTTTTTACTAGTTTTTAACATCCCAGACGAAGCAATTCAACTTGCGAGTCAACCATCTTTTCTATCGAAAGTGTGTGTTCGATTTTGAAGCGCACTTGTTCTGCACAGTTACCACAACTGGGCACAAGGAGAAGTCGGTAAGTACAGTGGTTTTTTTTCACTTTTTTCATTATTAAGATAAGTTATTATGTAATAAATAGTACCGCGCTCGACGGGTTAGGGTCAGTCTAGCAAGGGTTAGGGTTAGCTAATCCGAACCCTTCCTACACTGACCCTAAACTGTTGAACACGGTGCGATTTTGATGAACTGATGTGATACTGAATTCTCCACAAATGGGAGGAGACGCCCACCGTGACGTCACATCTTTGACAGTTTCCACTGAAAGAACGTCGCTGTTGATAAACACGATCAGACGACTTTTCTTGGTAAATAATGTCTAAATGTATTAAAAACTCAGGTTTTTTGGTACATATGTGAAGAAAAAACACTAAAGAATGTAGGGAAACCAGGAAAAGTTGATAATTTTTGCATAATTTGTTGGGTCCGCTATTCTTCATGTTTACCCTAAATTCTAACAGTAACAGACGTAATTTAGCCGTGTGAACATTTTTTGGAGAAGTGACCAGTGCTGACGAGATAAATCAAGTCCATTTTGTAGCAACGGAGTCTGTGACTGCGATACATGTTGCGTCTATTGTCAAAATTCACGCTTAATAATAATAGCAAAAACTAAAGGTGTAAAATAGGGGACTTTTCGTTTTTTTTTTTTTAAATAACGCCTTTCTCGCTATTTTTTCTCTGTTTTCTTAAAGTAAACTATATTTTGAACAAAATGACACAAAATCCCATACTTTTATCGTTTTTTGCAAGAAATATTAACGATTTTATTGCGACAGAACCATCGAACTCCCTACAATCGCTCCGTTCCATTAGCGCTATCATAGGGGAGAGTTTAGTAATTGAAATGTCGGCTGACAAACCCTGCCCCCTCACTAAACTGACCCTAGATCAAATTTTAGGGTCAGTCTAGTGAGGGCCAGGGTTAGCTTACCGATGAACTCACCCTAGTCCTAACAGAACTGACCTTAAATTGAGGAACACGCACACAAGCGAAGCGCGCCTGCTAACACGCACACAAGCGAAGCGCATCTGCTTTCACACAGAATGATTTCTCCCCTGTGACGTCACTCGTAACAACGAATGAAAACGGGGTCGTCTCGCTATGCCGGTTGCTATTGTTTAGTAAAAATGAGTGAAGATTAAGTACATCAAAGGGAGAAGGATTATAGTCCGTTTCTTATTTGTTTACTCATTTAATGATGAAGTTGGTTAACGCGACTGGACTTAATCACGGTAAAATGACATTTGATAACTATTTTTTGAGAGGAAAAGTTGAATGTAATTTTGTAAAAAATGAACCTTTTTACAAAATTACATTCAACTTTCCTCTCAAAAAATAGTTATCAAATAAAATGACATTTGATAACTATTTTTGGAGAGGAAAAGTTGAATGTAATTTTGTAAAAAATGAACCTTTTGAGACAATAAAATTTATAATTATTCACAACACTATATATTCAATTAAAATCCAGTACTGTGCGAAACAGAGTCCAGGTACTGAATGAATGAATGAATGAATGTGACACGCCTCGGAAACAAAACGGTACTCTTGATTGAACAAAAATAAATAAATACTTGGGATATTTACTTGCAATTTCTTCTTGGTAAATAGAGGAAGCAGTGTTGGATCCATCTATCATTTTACGTTTCAGCTTTGCCAAATATGCATCTACTGCTAGTAGTATGTCTCGCACGTTTCACCCCTTATTTGGATGACCCCGGTGGATGACCCCGGAAGTGACGTCATGTCACGTGACCAGTGGCGCCATGTTGTGTTGTCATGGTAACCCGCGTGAGCGGCCATGTTGTGACGTCATCCCCATAGTGATACGTGGTGTGAGTGCGCATGCGCAGCGCGTGTTGTTAGGGTGATACGTGTTTCCGTCGTCCATTTTGTATACTGGAGGCCGTCATCTTGGTTTCTATGGTAGCACGTGATTGCTATGTTACCCAATTGTTCTGTAATAGGACGGGGTATGTTTTGAGGGTATGTTCGATTGTAGAAGAGTAAATCTAATTACCACAAACAACCCGACAATCCTTCCAAATCACCAAAATCCACCCGAAATCACCGAAATTGACTTTATTTCCCCATTTTATCGGTTTAGCACGTAGTGTTATAGTACTAAGGGGTACAAGGGGTGCATTTGACTGAAGTGGAGTAATTTTCTGGTTCGGATTTTCCCTATTAAGAGTAGCACGTAATACCGAGGGGGTGTGTTCGTTTGAAGTGGAGTAATGTTCCCATTTTTTGGATCCCATGACGTTTTATTTCCTTATTAAGAATAGCACGTCGTGCTATAGGACAAATTTACCCAGAATTCCTCTGCTTCTACTTGGAACTATATTTTTATAAATTCCTACGCTCTATTTTTAGTAACATCCTTAACTGACCCCCTAACTAATTGTTAGTGTCTATATTTAGCAATTTCTTTAAATGACCCCCCTAACTACATGATTTTAAATAATAAAATTAATGAGGATCAAGATGTTTTTACACTGACCAATCAGAGCGAAGTTAATCCACCAATCAGATTTCTGGATTCCCATTGTGTTTCTTTCCCATTGACTTCTATACTAATTTTCTAAATTTCCCAACTTTAACCTATAATCCTATAGGAAACAAACACAAACGCCCATCGAGAATGAAAATATCGATGAAAAAACGTTGTGACGTCGTGACGTTTTCAAAAACGTCCGTCACGTCGAAATAAATTCCGGAGAAGAATAACGTCGCGTCATTCTGTTTCGATCCTTTGAACTGAACACATCGCTAGAGAGTTTTCTATAGCAATTTTGCCTTTGCAAAAAATTTATGAAGATGTCTGAAGCTGCTACTGCCGTTACCAGAACTGATGTCTACGCCTGTGAAGATTGTGGAAAGACCTTTATGGACCGTCGGAACCGGAATCGCCATGTACGCACCCAGCACGCCGCCGGAGAGAAGAAGACCCACGATTGTACCAACTGTAACAAGAGTTATGCTTCCAAGCAGAAGCTAGATCAACACCTGAAGAAATGTTTGGAGATATATACATGTATGGAATGCGGCCAGGAGTTCAACCAACTACTCCATTTTAATCGACACAAGAGCGTTGCCCACCGACCAGTTCCTGTACCATCTAAAAGGAAGACTGATGAACCGAAGAGAGGACCACCTAAACAACCACGGACCACGACGACCACCCATTATGATGTTGACCCAATGGAGTTTGAAAAGAATATGATGTCTGAAGAAGAGCCAGATGAGATATTGACCGTGTACGAAGATAACTGGAGTTCTATTAGAACTCGCCACATGATGAACAGAAGAGTCCAAGACCAATATAACTACCGGATCAACGATGTGAACCTGAAGATGATGACTGGTGAATTGATGACTACCATATTTCTGCCACAACAGCTAAGATTTAAAATTAATCTGAGTTTTGGTTTTATCCTGCGACACAATGAAACGAATGAACTGAAGTATTACCATCCATCACAAAACAACGCCCGGGTACTTGATGTTCCACAGCTTGTATGCTGCCAAGAAGACTTTGAAGAATTCCTTGATGATGTCATGGAAGAAGATATCCTGGAATGGGCCAAATTAAAACGACCCAACACCAAATGGCTTGTGGAGAGAGTTACCAACGTCACATTTTATGTGAACAAGCTGAAAGACCACCCAATTGGAATGGTAGAAGATCTTCCTGACTACATTCTCCAGAACAAAGCAGTAAATGCTTTGGTGAAAGATGAAAATAACTATTTTACCTATGATGACAACCTGTGTATTTTCCGCAGTTTAGCTTTATGGAGTGGTTCCAAAGCACACACATTGAATAATACAACAGATGCCATGTACAACAAGTATACAGAAAAGCCAAAGAATGAATTCCGTGGAGTAACTTTAGCCGAATTACCTGACTTGGAGAAATGTTTTGAAGTAAATATCCAAGTATATGAACTTGTCAAGAATGATGATGACCAAATTGTTGCCAAATTAGTACAGAGATCTCACAGAAAGTATGAAGATACCATGTATGTGAACATTTACAAGAACCATTTTAGCTACATCATCGATATAGACCAATACTGCAAATCCTTTGAATGCCGCAAATGCGGCAAATTATGGAAACCTGCCCGATATCTTCGGCGTCACGAGAAAACCTGTACAGATGAAGTAAATTACCAGTATGTTGGCGGTGTATACCATCCATCCCAGTCCATATTTGATCTGTTAGAAGATGAAGGTATAGAAGTATCTGTAGAGAAGAAGTTTTTTCCATACCGTGCAACGTTTGATTTTGAAAGTTACTTTGTCAAATCCAGTCTACCTGCTGACAGTGATAAACTGATATGGGAAGCAGAACACCGACCATTGAGTGTTAGCATATGCAGTAATGTTCCAGAATACCAAGAACCGAAATGTTTTATTACAAATGGAAATTCTCAAGAACTTGTTGAAGAAATGATGACATACCTCACAGCTATTTCATCTCATTGCCACCAACTGATGCAGACCTATCATGCTTGGACCTTGTTTAAACTCAGACAGAAAATTGAGGAAACGCTGGAAGCGGAAGCCAGAGCTACTGGAGAAGATACATCCAAGATGCACCCTTTACAAAAATTGGAGAAGAAATTTCAAGATTACCTGCAAGAGATGCCCGTCATCGGATTCAACTCTGGAAAATATGATATGAATGTAGTCAAGCGTGAACTGATGACATACCTGAAGAGACAGAATCCACTCAAGATTGCAGTGAAGAAATCGAATAACTACATGTGCGTCTCGACAGAATCTTTCAAGTTTGTTGATATTTGCAACTACCTCGCTCCAGGATTCAGCTATGACAAGTTTTTGAAAGCATTTGGCTGCTCCGTGACAAAGGGATTTTTACCATATGAATGGATCGACAGCTTGAACAAATTGGTTCAAGACCACCTACCAGACCATGAAGCCTTCTACAGTTCTCTCAAGAAAGAAAATATATCCAATGAAGAATACCAGTACTGCCATCATGTATGGAACGACCTGGAGATGACAACTTTCCGTGATTTTCTGATCTGGTATAATAACCGAGATGTAAAACCGTTCCTTGAAGCAGTTGACAAGCAGTTTGCTTTCTACCAAGAACGCCACATCGACATGTTTAAAGATGGTATCAGTGTTCCGGGCCTCAAGTTGAAATACCTGTTCCAGACCATGAATGATGACACTTACTTCACGTTATTTAACCAGAAGAATAAAGACTTGCATCACTTGGTGAAAGATAATATCGTTGGTGGACCTTCAATTATCTTCAACCGATACCACGAGAAAGATGTTACCCGAATCAGAGAAACAAAATATGGTAAAGAAGCAAAACCATGTGGAAGTATTATAGGCTTTGATGCGAATGCATTATATCTTTGGTGCCTAATGCAAGAGATGCCAACGGGTTGGAGTATTAGACGTCGTGAAGAAAACCAGTTTAAACCAGAACATCCAATGAAGTATGGTAAAATGGCTGAACAATGGTTAGAGTTTTTATCCATGAGAGATGACATCCACATCAGACATCAGTTTAACGGAGCTGAAAAAATTATTGGTCGAAGACAGTTGCCTGTTGATGGTTGGTGCAAAGAGACAAAGACTGTATACCAGTTCCATGGCTGCTTCTGGCACGGACATACCTGCATGAAAGATAAGAATGGCCTTCCTATCATCCATAATGAAGTCAGAGATAAACCGATGAAAGAACTGCTACAAGACACCCGTACCAATGCAAAGTACATCACCGATTTGGGCTATAAACTTATTGAAATCTGGGAGTGTGAGTGGAGAGAGATGAAGAAGACCGATGCCACACTCAAAGCCTTCCTGAAAGAGAACTTTTCAGACAAAATAGATGGTGCGATGACAGAGGAAGAAATAATGAACAAAGTGAAGTCCGGTGAACTGTTTGGTTTAGTCGAATGTGATATACATGTACCAGATCACCTGAAAGAGTACTTTGAAGAGATGACACCTATCTTCAAGAATACAGATATTTCCATAGATGATATTGGTGAACACATGAAGGCCTTTGCCGAGAAGAATGGAATCATGAAGAAACCCCGTAGAAGTTTGATCGGAAGCTATGGAGCGGAGAAAATGTTATTTGCAACCCCTTTACTGCAGTGGTACCTCCAGCATGGTATTGAAGTTGATCATGTCTATCAAGTTATCCAATATAAACCAAGAAGATGTTTTGAAAAATTTGGAGATGAAGTATCTGAAGCAAGAAGACAAGGAGATGTTGACCCTGACAAGTCGATCGTTGCCGACACCATGAAGCTGTTGGGAAATTCTGGATATGGCAAAACCGTCACCAACAAAGAGAAGCATCGACGTGTGTGCTATTGCGACGACGAAGAAGTTACCAAAGCTGTAAATGACATGTCCTTCAGAGCCTTGAATCCATTAGATGATACATTATATGAAGTCGAACTCAACAAGAAGACCATCAAGTTGGATCTGCCACTTCACATCGGATTCTTTGTTTACCAGTATGCGAAACTCCGGATGCTTCAGTTCTATTATGATGTCATCGATACTTTTATCAACCGCTAAGATTTCGAATATGCTGAAATGGACACAGATTCTGCATATATATGTACCTCGTCACCATCCATAGATGAATTAGTGAAACCAGAGAAGAGAGTAGAATTTTACAAAGAGAATCACAAGTGGTTTCCATCAGAGTGTTGTGATTTCCACAGAGATGATTATGTGAAAACCAAATTAGAAGGCAAAGAATGGCTGTCACCCTCATGCTGCCAAGAAAGAAAGCGTTTTGACAGGAGAACTCCAGGCTTGTTTAAGGTAGAATGGCAAGGAACCAGCATTGTTGGACTGTGTAGTAAAACATATTATTGTTTCGGAGCCACCAATAAATTCAGTTGTAAGGGAATCAGCAAACGCCACAATGATTTGACGAAAGACAGATATTTGCAAGTTTTGAAGACTCAACAAAGTGGATCTGGCATCAACCGAGGATTTGTGATGAATGACAACACTATGTATACCTACCAGCAGAGCAGAGGTGGACTATCATATTTCTACCCAAAACGAAGAGTTTTAGAAGATGGAGTTAGTACCATACCACTAGAGATTTAAAGAAGAACCAATTGAGTGAGTGTCATATTTTTCTACAACCTGAACCAAGTCTAGCTTTTGCCTACAAAAAATTCCTAAAAAAAACCGAAATGGTTTTTAGGTGGTCTACTCAATCATATTAGGCTCATCAAATTTTTAAAGTCCTTTATGGCATTCTCTAAAGTCCTTTATGGCAGTCCTCATAAAGTCCTATATGGCATTCTCTAAAGTCCTATATGGCATTCTCTAAAGTCCTTTATGGCAGTCCTCATAAAGTCCTATATGGCATTCTCTAAAGTCCTTTATGGCAGTCCTCATAAAGTCCTATATTGCAAGTTTTTTCTCAAAGTAAAAAGTCCTATATGGCATTCTCTAAAGTCCTTTATGGCATTCTCTAAAGTCCTTTATGGCAGTCCTCATAAAGTCCTATATGGCATTCTCTAAAGTTCTTTATGGCAGTCCTCATAAAGTCCTATATGGCATTCTCTAAAGTCCTTTATGGCATTCTCTAAAGTCCTTTATGGCAAGTTTTTCTCTCAAAGTAAAAAGTCCTACATGGCAAGTTTTTCACAAAGTAAAAAGTCCTTTATGGCAGTCCTCATAAAGTCCTATATGGCAGTCTTCAAAAAAAAAAAAAAATTCTAAATGGCAAGTCTTACAAGGCAATACATTTTTTTCTAGTGTAAAGATTTTTCAATTTTTTTATTTATTCTAATACAGAGAGTTTTTTTATCATCATCATCATCATGTTCCTGATATACTTTAGGCTAACCCTATTGGAAGTGGAGGATACTTCTTTAGTTTCATTCAAAACTTAGTTTCATTCAAAACTTTTTAGTTCCATTTATTTTTAAAAAATGTTGATTCATGGTATCTTTTAGGTTACACCTATTGGAACCAGATGATACTTCTTTATTCAAAATTTAGTTTCATTCAAAACTTTTTAGTTCCATTTATTTTAAAAACATGTTGATTCATGGTATTTTTTAGGTTACACCTATTGGATCCAGATGATACTTCTTTACTTTTTAGTTTCATTCAAAACTTTTTAGTTTCATTCAAAACTTTTTAGTTTCATTCAAATGTTTCATTCAAAACTTTTTAGTTCCATTCATTTTAAAAGACATGTTGATTCATGGTATCTTTTAGGTTACACCTATTGGAACCAGATGATACTTCTTTACTTTTTAGTTTCATTTCATTTTTTTAAAGTTGATTCCTGGTGTCTTTTAGGCTACCCCTATTGTATAACCAAAGGAATAAATCATCATCATCATCATTACTAAGAAATTCTCTGTTGTGAATATTTAAAAGAAATGAGAAATTTTTATGATAGAAAAACTAAATTGCTAAGTTGGACATGTTGTTTTCGTTTTTCTTTTTTGATGAATAAAAAAAAATTCCCTCAAAGAGGATACGAACTGTAGGGGGTGGGAATGCACTCGAGCTATTTGACTTATCTCCATTGGACAGAGGTTTGTAGCTTGACCTGTCCCAAGCCAGTATAAAATGCAGAGGGCCATATCCTACAGTTTAAGGATCAAGATTGCAGTTTGATCGCCAAACTGACCAATCAGATCGAAGTTAATGAACCAATCAAATTTCTGTATTCTCATTGTGTTTCTTTCCCATTACATTCTATACTAATTTTCTAAATTTTCCAACTTTAACCTATAATCCTATAGGAAACAAACACAAACCCCAACCAAGAATCAAAAACTCAATCAAAATTTGTTCAACTGGGGTGATGTTTTCAATCACGTCCGTCAAAGATATATAAGATTAGGCAAAGCATGGACTTGGCATCATTCACGATCGAACCATTGACCAGAGAAGATGTTCCGAATTGGCACCAAGCAGACTTATGCTAACGTCACCCAGTACCAGGGTGAACTGAAGATTCATCTCAGAAGATACTTTGAGGGAAAAGACCAGAAACCTTATCCTACGAAGACTGGGATTGCACTATGTTTGGAAGAATGGAATGCACTGAAATCCCAAATAGATGAAATAGATGCAGCCATCAAAACCCAACACAGAGCTTTAACTGAAGACACTAAACCTACTAACCATGAAGACTTCAAAAAACCAAATCAAGAACCACCTTTGAAGAAGAAGATCACAGTGAGAATAACCCAACCACGACCATTGATCGTTGATGAAATTGATAGTGAACTCAGGCAAGTTCGCTTGCAGCATGAACTTTGCTTGGCATATGCTCATTATGTCGAAGAGAACATTGACGCTGTAATGAAAGTAAAATGCTATGGATGTACAGTCGATCACCCAAGTCAGATTCAGCATAATGTATGCCTAATGATGTCTGAAGAAGAGAAGATTATAACATGTTTTAGTGACGCACTTGAAAGAGTTAACAAGAATGATGTTCATCTACTGTGGCACCATAATACTTCTGGAATGAATCCACCACCAGTACAGAAAGAATATGAAGATATGTTCGAGAAACCTCTCACAAATGAACAGAGACGTTGTATTATGGATTTGGTGATTGAATTTATGACCATCAAGAAACCTGTTACAATTGGATTCTAATTGAAGATGTAAATAGATGTTGTAAATTTTTATAAAACGAAGAAAAAAGAAGAAAAAAAGTATAAAATGAAGAAACAAGAAAAAAAGGTGGTAATGACGCTTAAGTTATTTGATGTTTATCTTCTTGACAAATATCAAACAAACTTAAACTGTCCCCAGCCAGTAAGTCAGAGGGCCACCAATTTTAAATATTTTTTGGATGACGGTTCATATTGGCCACCTCTCCAAAAGGTATAAAAGGGGGAGTAGTCCCCACGTTCAGTGGGGCCACCTCCCCAAAAGGTATAAAAGGGAAGTAGTACCCACATAGAACAACAAAGATGGATCCTCGTTGGAAGCATCCATTCACTTGTTTATTGAGTGGTCCCACGGGTAGTGGTAAATCATCCTTTGTAAATCGGGTTATTCAAAACATTCAAAATATTATATCACCTGTCCCAAGTCACATCATTTGGTGTTATAGTGAATGGCAACCATTATACAATACTTTACCCCAAGTAGAATTCGTAGAGGGTCTCCCTCAAGAATTAAAATCTGATAGTTTAGTCATATTGGATGATCTGATGCTCGATGCAGATGTTCGAGTGTCTAGATTATTTACTAAAGGTAGTCATCACCGTAACATTAGTGTGATCTACATTGTTCAAAATTTATTCGATAAAAATAAAGTCCATAGGACTGTAGCTCTCAATAGTCATTACATGATCTTGTTTAAAAATCCTAGGGATCGTTCTCAGATCTCACACTTGGCAGCACAGTTGTATCCTGGTCATTCCAAGTTTCTGAGAGAAGTTTTCGAAGATGCCACTTCGACACCATATGGTTACATTTTAATAGATCTCAAACAAGATACTCCTGAACACATGAGATTAAGAAGTCAAATTTTTCCTGGGGAAACCCAATATGTGTACCTCCGAAAAGTATAAAAGGGGAGCAACAAGTCTGACTCGAGTCAGAAGCATGTCTGACCGTCTCAAGCGCAACATCGCTCTTCTCAAGGTTCTTATTAAATCGAAACCCGCACTCGTCAAATCCATACTAAAACATGCAGACAAAGAATTGATAACTTGTTTGTGTGACTGTGCCTCGAATATACTGAAGGGAGCAGTACCTTTGACCAAAGCTCAGAGAACCAAACTCGTTCGTCAGAAACAACTAGTGAGGGCAGTGGCAAACAAAGGTACATCTGACAAAAAGAGGAGACAAATCTTGCAGAAAGGGGGATTCTTGGGGGCATTGCTACCTCCTGTACTATTGGGTGCTGTTAAAGGTATATTTGGATGATGGAATATGCAAAGAAGATGGCTTTGGTAGAACCAAGGTTATTGGAACGTCTACAAGAGACTCCAAGACAACCGAATGAACTGGCTGTTTCATCACTGGATAGAGAAATGAGAGATATTCTCGATGCCCTTTTTCTTTCGGCTGATGAAAAGATGACTCAATATAATCAAATTTTACAAAGATACTTGACATTTCAACAAAAGGTAATGGCTCCTCGACCAATTAAAGTCGAATTCGAGAAAGATAATAAAGACGAAGACATTCTCGATTCTGTACCTATGACAATGAAGAGAAAGGGAAAGTTGTTGTTGAATCGTATTAGAAGTGACCCAAATATATCTTGGAATGAGAAGGGTGAATTAGTCTACAAAGATCAAACAGTGGTAGGGTCGAATGTAACAGATCTTCTAAACGATTTACTTAGAAGACGAAAATCTTTCCAACCAAAGGGATGGGAAATGTTGGCCGAAGCTTTGAGAGATAGTAACATACCCCAAGAATTAATTGGTCATAAAGAACGTTGGGATTTTATGAAACAGGCACCGATAAAGTCGGAACCAAAACAACCAAAGAAAACAGAATCGCCAAAGTGGATCGAAAAAAAGGTATAAATAGAGTTGACACTTGAACAAGGCAGTCATGGAAGCATTGTACTATGATTCTGAAGTGCCTGGTAGTTTTGGTGGTGTAGACGCTCTTCGTAGAGCGTCCAAGAAAAAAACCAAACAAGTTGTAAAATGGTTAGAGACTCAAGACACATACACTCTTCACAAACCTGTTCGTCGTACATTTCGTAGAAGAAAAGTAATAGTTAGTGGTATAGATGCACAATGGCAAGCTGACTTGGTAGATGTTTCAAACATAAGTAAATTCAACAAAAACATAAAATTTTTGTTGACATGTATAGATGTATTTAGTAAATATGCTTGGGTGATACCATTACAAAACAAACTTGGTGATTCCATCGTGAAAGCTTTTAGTAAAAATTTCAAACAAGGTCGTAAACCAGAAAAATTACAAACTGATCAAGGCAAAGAATTTCTAAACAGAAAATTTCAGAATTTTCTCAAAGATCACAAAGTCGACTTTTTCACAACACAAAATGTGGAAACAAAATGTTCCATAGTAGAACGATTCAATAGAACTTTGAAAACCAAAATGTGGAAATATTTTACCAAGAACAATACACTAACTTTTCCACTTCAAAACTTGGTGAAATCATATAATCATTCTCATCATCGCAGTATAGGTATGGCCCCCATTGCCGTGAACTTTGAAAATCAAGAAGAGGTTTGGCAAAGGTTGTATGGGCAACTCATACAACACAAGACACCAAAGTACAAAGTAGGAGACAGAGTGAGAATCAATAAAGTTAAGAAAACTTTTGAGAAAGGTTATTTGCCCAATTGGACCGAAGAGTTATTCACAGTAGTAGCCATCAAGAAAGGACATCCAGTCACATACATGTTACAAGATGATAATGGAGAAATATTGAAAAGGTCATTCTACACTGAAGAGCTTCAACGAGTTTCACATAAAACTATTTACAAAATCGAACACGTACTCAAGAAACGTGGTCGAGGTAAGAAAAAGGAATTGTTCGTAAAGTGGATGGGATACCCAACTTCGTTCAATTCGTGGATCAAACAGAGTCAGCTCACCTATAAAAGGAAGTGAACCTCTGAAGTTTCTTCAAAATGGAAGAAGGATCGAACGGTTCTTGGCCTCTGTTTGGTAAAAGAATTCCAAGGAGCGAGATCACTTATTTTTCACAAATAATCATTTTGTATATCATCATCATTACCAGTGTCGTTAATCTTACTCTCGAAAACACAGACAGCAAGTTGTGGACTGCTCTCTTGAGTAGTAGCATAGGATATTTGTTACCAAATCCAACCATTAAGAAAAAGTAATGTTTTATTTGACTCTACCAAGTAATAGTTCTATGAACGTGTTTCCAGAAAACACGTTGACTACGTACACCACTCAGTTATCACAACCAGTGAATCTCACGGGAGAATGGGAAGTAGGTCTGGCAAAGATTCAGTATCCAAATACTTGGTTCAATATTCGTGGAGAAGAAGCTTTCGTTACAGTGTTCTGGTCTTCGAAAAAGAATTACCGACTTACTCTCAAGGAAGGTCGTTATTCGGATCCCATTGATGTGATACGAGCTATCAATGGTGTTAAAGAATTACTCTTGCCTCGTCACGATAAGGTAGCTTTTGAACTGGATAGAGTGACTGGTAAAGTTCGTATCACGGTACGTGATGGAGTCGTGGTCACATTGAGCCCTACTCTTCAAAATATTTTGGGATTTAATGAGTGTGTTTTTAAATCAGGAACTTACAATTCTTCCAGAATTGCCGATGTCAACCAAGGATTTTATTCACTCTATGTATATTGTGACTTGGTTCGTGACCAAGTCGTAGGAGATACAAGAATACCACTTCTTCGTATCGTCCCCATACGTGGAAAATGTGGGGATATCATCTCTAAAACATTTGAGAATGTGTATTATGTACCAGTAGAACGAAAAAATTTCAGTACCGTCCAGGTGTATATAAGGGGTGACACAGGAGCCATAGTACCATTCGAGTTCGGGAAAGTGACAGTGACACTTCATTTCAGAAATCGTAGATCTCTTCATTTCACATAAACATGACTTACTGTTGTAAGTCCAAATTATACGAAGAATATTACACGAAACAAGCTGGAAATGGTCTACCGGCTTTTTCTGGAGCTCAAATACAGAGAGGATATGGTTTGGGAAGTATATTGGGAGGACTGAAGAATATGGTGTTACCTTTATTGAAAACTACAGCCAGGACCGTGGGAAAACAGTTATTGAGAAAAGGAGCAGCCTTTGCCGAAGATGTCATTGAAGGGAAAAATCTAAAAAAGGCAGCAATCAAAAGAGTCAAAGAGGCTGGTGCAGGAGCTTGGAATGAAGTGGTTGGTGGTTCAAAACCACCCGGTAGGAAAAGTATAAAAAGGCCCGCACCACGCAAAACTAGCAAATCAACAAAAAGAAGGAGAACTGTTCAGACCCAAGACCATCTCGGTGCATGATGTCTCTCATTAATGAAAAATCTTGTGAGTGTGTCAACAGCGAACTCGACTTGTTTTCCATACCACCAACACAGACTAGTGTGGAACATGGGCAATGGGTAGAACACAGGCCTTTGGCGACTATAGGAAACAGTGGTCCAATAGAATTCCACATTGCAGGATTAGGAGATGATTATTTGAATTTGGCACAGACATACTTGTATGTTAAAGCAACGGTTGTAGATTCCAATGGGGCATCAATTGCACCCGATGCCTAAGTGGGCCCAGTCAATTTATGGATGCATTCCTTATTTAATCAAATCGATATCAGCTTGAATGAAAAACTGGTATCTCCTTCCAACAACACTTATCATTACAGAGCTTTCATAGAAACTTTGTTGAGTTATGAACCAGCTGCCAAGAAGTCACAACTGACTAATGCATTATGGTACAAGGATACGGCCGGACACATGGAAGATTTGACAGATGATAACAAGGGATTTCTTCTTCGATCGAAAGAAATTTATAGAGAAAAGTAAAATCGTGGACATGACTGGAAGATTACATTTGGACATGTTTTTCCAAACTCGTTACTTGCTGAATGGAGTTAATGTTCATGTTAAAATGAATAGAGCCAAAGATGCTTTCGCATTGATGGCCGATACCACTACATACAAGATCAAAATTCTAGATGTATCCATGTTTGTACGCAAAGAGAGACTCCAATCATTCGTGAGAATGGCTCACGAGAAAGCACTAACAAAAGCAACTGCAAAATATCCTATTGACCGTGTGGAAACCAAGGTGTTTTCAGTGCCGAAAGGAAATCTGAGCATCACTCAAGAAAACTTATTTTTAGGCCAACTACCTAAACGCATCGTAGTGGGATGTGTAGACAACGATGCTTTCAATGGAAACTTTTCAAAGAATCCATATAATTTCAAGAACTACAAAATCAATTATTTGGCATTGTACGCGGATGGGCAGCAGATTCCAGCCAAACCATTACAACCTAGATTCGAACAACAAGAAGTGGCGAGATGTTATGCAACTCTGTTCCAAGGAACTGGACAAATGTATGAGAATGAAGGAAACCACATCAGCCGAGAAGAGTACATAAATGGATACACCCTATTCGTATTCGACCTGACTCCAGATCTATCACATGGACAACACTTCGATCTGGTGAAGAGAGGAAACTTGAGACTAGAAGTCCATTTCGAAAACCCATTACCAACCACAATCAACGTACTGGTGTATGCAGAATTCCAGAACATCATAGAAGTGGATAAGAATAGACAAGTAATCTTCGATTACTCAACATGAACACGTTGCAGTTAGAGAATGCACTTCGATCAGATAGTTGTTTGAAGAGAATATGTTTGGGTGTATTTTCAAGAAACAAATTACCAAGAAGATTACCAGATCACAGACCAGTGGCTTTGATAGCCAACACGGATCCAGACCACAGAAAAGGAGAACATTGGGTGGCTCTCTTTGTGAGTCACCACAACGCAGAATACTTTGATTCCTATGGATTACCACCACAACACAGACCATTCGAGAATTTCCTGAAGAAGAATTCCAGATATTGGAAGTATAATACGAAACGCCTTCAAGGACCATTACCAGTGTGTGGACAATACTGTTTGTTTTACTTGAAACATCGCTGTCGTGCTGTACCGATGGAAACCATATCCAACATGTTTACCACTGATCTAATGGATAATGATGTGTTGGTTAATGACATCATAGAGGAAACCAGCCACTAGATGTCGCTGCATTGAAGGAAAACTATAAAAACTGGTGCACTTGGTGTCCAGCTCATTTGTGTTTCGACAGCCAAAGAAGAAGGATGTCTACTAATGTGACCGTCTTCAAACTTAACAACGATTTACAGATTCAACTGTTCAAGAACGACGTTGGGTTCCAGTTTACCACCAGAGATTGGGAACAAGTGACCAAAGCAGTGGATATTGCAAAGAAGAGAAGTCTTGAAATAGGAGAACCCAAACCAAAAAGAGAAAGAAAACCAAAGAAGAATGAAGATAAAAAGGATTGAAGAATGTTCACTATTCCATGTTTGATCAGGATGGCACTGAATGATTATCAATCAAGAAACCAAGAAACAAGAAATCCAAGAGACTTTGTAGAGAGAATGAGCGTTTCATTTGAAACGTATTTTCGTGATGTTCCGCCACCGGTACTGGAGCAGTTATTACGTGGAGAAGAAAAAATAAGAAAGACACCAGAACAAAGACCACCAAAACACATCAAGTATGCATTGGAGGAAAATCGTCTCAAGACATTTCAATTCATGTTACAAAGTGAAAGTGTGAAAACCCCGAATGAACTGACAAAAGCTGGATTCTTTTATTTGGGGACAGGAGACAGAACTCAATGTTTTCATTGTGGTATTATTGTTCGTTTCTGGGAAACAGAAGATGATGTTATAGAAGAACACAGAAAATATTCTCCAGACTGTTATTACATTCATAATTTACCACCTGAATTCATGGACGTTGAAAAAGAAGAAGAAATGGCCATCAGAGAAGAAATGGACACATCATTTCAAGAAGAAGATTCACGGAGGACAAAATGTAGTGTGTGTTTATTAGCTGAAGCCAATGTCGCTCCGCTACCATGTAACCATTTGTGCCTGTGCAAAGACTGCTGTAAACCACTCAGAAGATGTCCAATCTGCAGAAAGACTGTTTATGAATATCTGACAATCTACATACCATAAAAAGATGTATTTTTGTTGTTGAATAAAAGAAATTTAAATTTATATTTAGTGTTGTTATTTTTTTAAACTTTCCATCAAAGTACAAAGAAAAATCAAAAAATGAGGGATAGTAAATTAGACCTCGTACGACACATCTGTTGGGTAGATCCTCATATGAGTATATGGTGGCACTTAGCTTCATGGCCTTCATGTACACATATGGGTCCTACTTATAATTTTAATAATGGATTCTGGGTAAATTTGTCCTATAGCACTACGTGTTATTCTTAATAAGGAAATAAAACGTCATGGGATCCAAAAAAATGGGAACATTACTCCACTTCAAACGAACACACCCCCTCGGTATTACGTGCTACTCTTAATAGGGAAAATCCGAACCAGAAAATTACTCCACTTCAGTCGAATGCACCCCTTGTACCCCTTAGTACTATAGCACTACGTGCTAAACCGATAAAATGGGGAAATAAAGTCAATTTCGGTGATTTCGGGTGGATTTTGGTGATTTGGAAGGATTGTCGGGTTGTTTGTGGTAATTAGATTTACTCTTCTACAATCGAACATACCCTCAAAACATACCCCGTCCTATTACAGAACAATTGGGTAACATAGCAATCACGTGCTACCATAGAAACCAAGATGGCGGCCTCCAGTATACAAAATGGACGACGGAAACACGTATCACCCTAACAACACGCGCTGCGCATGCGCACTCACACCACGTATCACTATGGGGATGACGTCACAACATGGCCGCTCACGCGGGTTACCATGACAACACAACATGGCGCCACTGGTCACGTGACATGACGTCACTTCCGGGGTCATCCACCGGGGTCATCCAAATAAGGGGTGAAACGTGCGAGACATACTACTACTGCTACTTGCTCTATATCTGCTTCATGGTTATGCTGGTTGTTTTGTGTTGTTACAATGTCATTCATTGTGTTGATGGTCCCTCTACAACCTGTCTGGCAGCATGTCCAATGTATCCGGTCGTTGTTTCTAGATTTTATTCTGTATTTGAACCCTTCGAATATTAGATTTCTGCCCCCAAGTCTGTTGGGAATAAAGTTAACATTCACTTGAGCGTTAGCCATGCTAAATGATGTGAGTATGAATGAATGAAAGGTATGATGTGAGTAAGTAAATAATGGCTTTATGCTGCATATTTATACACTTTATACACGTGAAGTTCGGCGAGTACAAAAAAAAGACAAAAAAAAAAAAAATAAAAGAAACACATCTCCAAATTGTCGATGCAAAAATCACAACACAATCACAACACCGTTGAAAACTTCTAATCAAGCTAAAAATACACGGTTTTCATCAAAGATGTGTGTGTTTTTTTAATAAATTATGTTAAAAAAAGACAAAAAATACAAAAAACACATCTCAAAATTGTTGATGCGAAAATCACAACACAATCACAACGCCGATGAAAACTTCTAATCAAGCTAAAAAAACACACACATATTTGATAATAACTATACTTTGATTTTATTGCGTCAGTGGTGTTAATTAATTTCTGCCGACCGGCATAGCGAGACCAACCCATGAAAACAACAGACGCTGCAAAATTTTCAGCCGCAATTCAACGGGATTTAAAATCTATTCTCTTACATGTTAAAACATGATAGAGGTACCTAATTTTGTGTCATTTTGTTCAAAATATAGTTTACTTGAAGTAAACAGAAAAAATAGCGAGAAAATCGTTATTTTATAAAAAAAAACAAACCGAAAAGTCCCCTATTCTACACCTTTACCAAAGTAATAACCGAAAATAATTGCACCCAAAGTTCCAAACCGTCCCAAGCCAAACTGTCCCCACCTAAGCTGCCCAAACCGTCCCACCTATTTTACCCAAACCGTCCCCACATCATTATTATTATTTTTATTATTTTATTCATACAGAATTATTATTTTTTATGAAAAACCACTTACCATCAAATCCAACAAATTATATGCAAATGAATAAAATTACAGTACTGTGGGAGTGTATTATCACTAAATCACCTGCAGAGTGGCGATTCCACCCACGCAATAATTGCAGATTTGTTGCAAATCAAAAGCACAAGCAAAGTTCCAGCCAATGGATCTCCGGGTAAAAAAAGGAGGTCCATTGGCTGAAACATTGCTTGTGTTTGTGTTTGTCCATATGTGCAGAATTTGAAAGTGATAGTTAGGGATATACCTCCACTCCACGGGTGATTTTGTTACAATCCACTCTCCACGTACTGTATATCCGACTGTGAATTACATTTAATAAATCCAACAGAACTAGAGAAACAGAATTTACTGCACCCAGTAAATTCAAGTCTGTGTGAAAAGGGTTAAAGTATCAGGAATAAACTATACATAAGGAGAATTTACGGAGGCTTATTTTCAGGAGTAAATTATTTTCAAACAAATCAGAAATGGATTTTCGTTAATAGTATTTACAGATATTCATACAGCAATCAGAACATTTTTTTATAAGAAACCAGACAAGGCATATGTGTGACCAGCATTCAAAGGGTTCGATACACGAATCAGAAGTGGACATTTTTGGCTCTGCCCACCAAGCTGATTGATGAAATACGTTCATGAACTTTTGAAATGCATTAAGGTGTAATGAAATGCATTCCCCAGTCTTTCTGAATAATATGCACTGGATGACCTTGGTGATCTCTTTCAGGCGGACCATATATTGAACCTCCAGCAATTTTTAAATCAGTCGGTATAGTCCCATGTATATACCTACTTTAAAGAAATGGCACCACCAACTACAGATCTGTCATTTTTGGGCGATGATAGCAAATATTTATTATGATTTAGAAGCCTCTAAGGCAGTCAGCCTACTGTATCACACACAAGGCCTCAAACTACCTGAAAAAACAAAGATGAGTGCAAACTGGTTGTTGGTAACCAGCATGCCAAAACGAATAGAGATAGGACGATTCGTATTTGAGTTATCGAGCCGACAAAGGGTGCAAAGACTCTATATTGGGGATAGTGCCATAAAAAACTTAAAAGCCCCAAGAGCTCGTTTAAAGGCCTACCCTTAAGAGCATCTAGTGCCCTAAACAAGGCATACATAAAATAAGATGGTGGAATCTTGAATCAAGGCATTTGCGTAAAGAGTGGCAATATGGCAGGAAGCGTGCAAAAGGTTCTACCGTCATAAGTTAAATGATGTTGTTTGATCATCGCGGTGAAGTATGAAGAGGGTTAAAGACAGACCATTTAAATATTCCATTTCATTAATTCATAATTGTGATAAGTGTTTCGAGAGAGCCGCTTACCACCCGGCCCGAAACCTGTTGATCTTGAGTTATGATTGAGAATGAAAAAAAAAAAAATAAAAAATGCAATGAAAGGTGAAGGGTTATTTATTCAACTACCATTAATCAAGTGTTGTAAGATAGATCTGTATAATAAACAAATTTTCTTGCCACTCGAGATTGGGTTTACTTTCGCGTTTAATTTCACCCAGGAGTGGAATTTGAACTGAATTTCCATACTGTATCCTATAAGTGGGTTTGATATTGGGTTTACCTTTGCGTTTATTTGCACCCAGGAGTGAGATTTGAACTAGGTTTTCATACTGTATCCTATAAATCTGATTGATATCGGGTTTACTTTTATATTTATTGTCACCTATATCCAGGAGTGGAATATGAACTGGGTTTTCATACTGTATCCTATAAGTGGGTTTGATAGTTGAGTTTACTTTTGTATTTATTTTCTTCTATACAGAGGAGTGGAATTTGGGCTGGGTTTTTATACTGTATTGGGTAAGTGGCATTGATACTGGGGTTCTTATTAATATTAATGATGAATTCTATGAATTCCAAGGGTAACGAAGCACTGAGATTACAGACGGGCTATAAAGAAGTGATAATTCCAATGTATTGAATAGTTGAAAATTGCTTTATTCAGAAAATCAGTCTTTTTTGTGTTATTCAACTTTCATGCCTGAGTTTTAGTAGTAGTAAACATTTTGAACTCGTTTTGGGGTATGCTTTTTTCGTTGTTGATACGGTCTTTTTTGTTTCAGTTACAGTCTTGTTACAGTTACAAAAATGGAGAGAAGTGACGAAGTTGGACAGCATGTGGATGAGAATCAAGGTGAGGTACAAAATGCCAAAAACGATCAAAGAAAAAACCTCAAATGTTCATCTGCGGTAGAACGTATGTCTGTCTGTCTTCTTATCTGTATGTGCATCAAGAACTGGTTATTTGAGCAAGAGGCCACATTTAAGAACCGATCTTTTTTAAACTTCTTGAGCATTTTTGTTATGACAGTGGCACGGAAACGTGTGTTTTGGGGTCTCGTCCGAAATTTAAGATGGCTGATAGCCACCATTTCGCACTGACGATACTAAAATCAGTTTTTTGCACAAATCATTTGAATACTCTGATTTAAAAAAAATGTTTGCATGACCGTTTAGTACCATGAAGTACATAACATATAATACTGATTTTTTCGCACATGCTAATTATGCAAATTAGACAGACTTTGATTTATTAAGTTTGACATTAGCATTTCAAGTGTACCCCCATACGGCTCGGGCTGAAGGTCGTATTTCTGAGCAAATCTTTACGAAACTTCTTGGGTCTCTTTGATATGACTGTGGGACAAGAACAAGTGTTTTGGAGAGTGATCGGAAATTCAACATGGCCGCCAGTCACCACTTTGTTCTGACAATGCAAATGTCATTTTCTAAAAAAATAATTTTAATTTATAACCAGCTTCTTATAATGCAGTGTGAGAGAGCCACTTAGTAAAAAACTTATGCCAGCACATATGTTGGAAATTAAGACAACACTGTCGAATGCCAGTATGATGATAAGATCGGTAGTTATGGATTACTGTGAGGCAAGGCTTGGCCCGATCTTCATAATTTGACTATTAGTTAGGACTGAATTCCACACTTACACTTTGGTCTTTGTTATTCAAGTTTAGCCCTTTACCCAACTAATCTGCCAAACCCGCCTAGAAAATAGCCTACATGTTACTTATTTATTTATTGTTTAACGACTTTTAACAGCCATATCTTATCGGTGACAGGTTTATTGATGGAGGGGGCTGGAGTTCTCAGAGAACTGTACCACGTAATGCACAGCAGAGGCGGGTTAGAGAGGTGAAGGACACGTGTGCCTCAACGTTTAGCATGTTTCAGCACATAGCACCATCGTACATGTAATGCAGGTTGTCTACTCTGCCATATATTATTCAAATTAGACTATTCAGCTTATTCAGTGCAAGCCCATGGTTTGACATTTAGACTGTCACAAGATGGTGCCTTGAGCTCCACTAGGGCTACTTGTAAATCATTTGTTACAAATTTGTTGATGTGTTCAAAGAAGATAATAATTTCCCCATATTAATTGTTGTACACTTGTTTATAGCAAGTACTAATTCCTGTCATATTCATCATTATTGGCATCGTCAAGGCACATAGTAGTACCCATCGGATTGACGCGCAGCTACAGTGTCACTAACACTTTCATTTAATGTCACTACAAAGACTCCTTGGACTAGGTACTTCGTGTCAAAGTGAGTGTTATAAGTGACAGGCAAATAAACTAACATTAGAAAAATGCCGAAATATGATATAGGTTATGAGAATATTCAAAAAATAGTAAGTTAAAAAAAGAAACGTCCGGGCATGACTACTGATAGTTTAAACACAGGTAAATTATCTGCAGCCTATTGCTTAAAACTATTCGATAATTTTTTCAACATTGTAATGAACATCTCCAGCTGTGCACCTATTTTTAAATGTCAATCCGATGGCTCATTGGACTGGGTAGTTCGTGCTAAGGCAGTGTTATTAGAAGTGGCAGACGATTAAACAAACATTAGAAAAATAGTATTCTACAATATTTTCTTTCATTTGAATAAAATTCAATTCATCCACATTTAGACAATACAGTAACATCCTGGCACCAACTGATGAATCTTATTCAGTTTTTCTAACTTGTTATAATAACTTATCTAACTTGTTATAAAAATACAAATCTATTACAGCTTTTTAGTAACCTGCTATAATAAGTGGGACGGTGGGCAGATACTTTGCATTTGGGCTTGCACTGGACACTCTTGGATCTCCACAGCAAATGACTAGGCAAATGCAACTTCGCTGCCCAACCAATCGAATCCTCACTTCCGATTTTTGATTCAGAATGACACCGTGTCAATCAGTCAGCCAGTTGATGAGAGATGAAACATACTGCTGTTATTAGTCAAGTTGTATTTCTTCTTTGGATTAATGTAATGGGACATATATTAAAACGTGTTTTTTTTTTAAATATATCAATCAACTTAATTATCTTGATTGATCTACTTCTTCAAACCATCAACAAAAGTTGTTATTATTAGTTAGCTAAGTCAGGCTGAGCTGCCATAAAAAGTTATGTAAAATTGCTGTAACAATTTAGGTAACATGTTACAAGTTGTGGTCATGTTATAATAAGTTGGGCTCCTGCTGTGATAACAGGTTACCCAAGTTGATAAGTTACGAATAGGTTGTAATAAATCGTACATGTTGACATAACAAATTGCTATCTTGTTATAACAAGTTAGCCTTAGTTGTTGTTATAACAAGTTAGAGAAGTTTTATCACAATTTATGCCAAATTCTTTTAGCATATTATGCCAAGTTGTTGAAATAAATTGATAAGTTGTTATAACTATTTACCTACGTTGTTATAAAAAGTTAGATAAGTTGTTATAACAAGTTGAAATATTGTTATTACAGGTTAGGCTAAGCTATTACAACAAGTTATACTTAGTTTTTGTAGCAGTTAAGAGTAAGTTTCATAAGAAGATAAGATGAGTTGTTACAAGAAGTTTGGTCATGATAAAAAACTAGTTTAGTTGCCATGATACTTTGAAAAACTTATGTCGATTGGTGTCAAAACTTTGCAGTATTTGATAGATTCTGGTTGGATCTTGTTGGCTCAGACTACTGATATAATGAATGCAACACTTGTATTTGGGTCGCTTTCCAGATTTAGCTAACAAAACTGCTTTCAATTTGATTTGTTAAGTTGTTAGAACAAGTTACATAAGTGGTTCAGATAAGATAGATGAGTTGTTATCAGAATTAGGATGAGTTGTTATAACAAGTAGAGCGAAGTTGTTCTAGCAAATCAGCTAAGTTAATCTAACAAGTTAGAAAAGTGGTTGTAGCAAGTTAGTTAAGTTGTTATAGCAAGTAAGATAAGTTGTTATAACAAGTTAGATAAGTTGCTACAACGAGTTAAATAATTTGCTCCAGCAAGTTAAGCTAAGATTACCGTTTAGAATTCGAATTAAGATGCATTTAAATGATTTGTTTCAATAACAAGAATGGGTTTTTGGATCTCTGTTCTTATTACCAATTGCAAAATTTCCTTTTCTTCTGTAGTGCTAGAAGAAGAGAGAGAGGCAATAGAAGATTTTGTCGTTGAAACAGTGTCCAACATAAAAAAAGAATTTGAAGAAAAAATAGAAGCTGTTAAAAATGATTTTCAAATAAAAATTGACTCCATTCAAAAAACTGTTGAAGACCTGAAAACAAACGTTTTCAAAGTTAAACGATCGATAGACAGTTTACCGGACATGGGCCTGCGTATTATGTGACCAAAATTGTACATACCCAATAACTGAAAGCTGGATACAGTGTGAAAAATTTAAAAAATGGGCCCATGAAGCCTGCACTGATGGTGTATGTGCTGATGGTTCATATAGTTGTGACTTATGCAGAAAATAAGGCTATGGAAAATAACCGGACCGTTAAAATTAAGAATTTATAGTTTGTAGGTCTCCAGTATCGGAGAGATTTTTATTACTTTGAACTTTCAAACAAAACATACTAGGCCCTATAAAAAAATTCTTTAACTTTCCCCCAAATCTACTGCCTTATAAATTGACGACATTCTATATTCGTGTATAGAAACAAATCAGTCAATACTGTTTCATGATCGATGCAACGAGAATGTCTATTTAAAATTTACAATCTGCTGTCAGGCGGATTTTAAATTTTTCAAAGAGATTCTCAATTTCATCAATTCAATTTTCCCTAGTAGCCCATTTGATTAACCCGAGGTAGACTAGTGAGGAAGTAAATCGTAGCCCACATAGCTTATCTCACTCACCACTACATCTCTAATTTCTGAGATCATATCGTGTCAGTTACCAGGTTAATTGTCCTGGAAACAGAGAACAACTAAGCAAAGGCAAACAGCGGACATGCCATCCCACGCCCATCCACCTCTATTTTATTAACCCCATTTACTCCATTTACTCCGATATTTGGATTTCCTGATTTTGCAACATGAATTAGGACTGTTTTGCATAGCTATTTATATTTTATCATTTAGTTAACCCTTTACCTAACGCTAGTAGCAGACGACACTCGTAAAAACAATTCTCGTATAACTAACAATTTTCATTTTTTGCTTCCAAAACATAGGTTTGCTTCCAAAACGCGCTCGTTCCAATGAGGGGTCACAACCTATGTTTTGGAAGCAAAAAATGAAAATATTACAGAAATTCAATGGCGATTTTCGTCTATTGCGCTGGCCGGTTTTGGCCGTTACGTTAGGTAAAGGGTTAACAGCAAGGAAACGCGTATAGACCCACCGGTAGCGTATCAGACTTGGAGCCCAAAGATTCATATTGTTGAGGATCCAGGTTCGATACCCGACCGGGCATCCTGTGTCGTGTCCTTGGGCAGGGCACTTCATCCCGATTGTCCGCGTTGGGGGAACGGTGGCACTGTGTGCTATGACATATCGCACGTTGATGGTACACATAATTTCAACAAATGCTCACTGTCCGGTCATGGTTAGTGGCAGTGGTCGCTGCTCGGTGGTTCTCTCCGGGTAACCCCGGCTTCCTCCACCCGTAACACTACCTGATATAATACGGCCTTTGCAGTTAATGTGTCATAAAACACCAAACAAACAAACAGATTGCCAGTAAGAGCTGCAAAACGGTTAAAGAAACATTTTTTTACGAAGATGTAACAAGTGGCCGACATTAGGTTTTATTGTTGCCGAGAATAGGTTTACCCCGGCCGACAATTAGTAAAATCGACCTGTCGCATAAAATTATTCACTTCTCTTACCTATGAGGTAGAACAAATCTGTGGTGGCCGACATTATGTTGCGGAAAACATCGTATTTTGTCAAGCACAATGGATCGTAGGTTGTCAAAGCATGTCGCGGTTGATGACGAAAGAAAAGAAATGTGGCCGAAAATAGGTGAAATTACCCTACTGATTTATAAGTGTTTTTAGCTCATCTTGACAAAGTCAAGCTGAGCTAATCTCATCGCTCTCCGTCCGTCGTCTGCCGTCCGTCGTCCGTCAACACCATGTTTTGCTCTTCTCCTCCAAAGCTACTGGGCCAAGTCAAGTGAAAGTTTGTATGAGTGATGGTCCCAAAGGGGCATTTCATTTTTGTTCAACTCAGCATGCCCAGCCCCATAGGGAGGGAGTGGGGGAAAATACTCCAAAATATTTTAAAAATCTTCTCAAGAACCAGTGTGTACAATGACTTTATATTTGCTATGGAGCTTCCATATGAGGTGTAGAATCAAGTTTGTTCAAACGAAGTTCGTGAAGTAATATTTGGCTTTGTAATAGGAGGGGTAAGATTTTTGGCCCCGCCCAAAATTTCCATTTTCTGAACCGATGGTCCAGTATGAACCAAATTTGTTTTGTGGTAGTATTGGGTCATAAGTACTTGACCCATGCAAAAAAAAAATTCCCGCATCCCCATGGGAACCCTGGGAGCTAAAAATAGAAATATTTTCAAACGCCCATATTTCCCAAACCCCACGGAACAGAGAGCTTTTATTTGGTATGAAGTATCCTTATGACCAGTAGAATTGAATGGTAAAAAAAATTGCCATCGGTTATGTTAGGGTGTTCTGTAATGGGCATCGAAAAAATGCTGAGTCAGCATATTTGAAAAAAATTTAAAAAATCTTTTCTCCAGAACCAATCATCAGAATCTTTTGATATTTGGTATTCAGCATTCATAGGGGGTGGGGGGGGGGGGGGCTGGGTGGTGGTGGTGGGGGGGGGAGGGGGTAGATAAAAATTTGTTGATATAAAGCTCATTGGTTCATATTTGGGCTCTCTACAGGAGCCCGAAGTTTTAACATAGGGTAATGTGGGGAATATTCTTTAAAAATCTTCTTCTTCAGAACCACCAGTCAGAATCTTTTAATATTTAGTCTGTGTGAAACACACAGACTATTGTTTTTGCACGGTTTCTTTTTTTTTTTTCTTCTTTTTTTTTTTTTTTTTTTTTTTCTTCTTCATCTTCTTCTTCTTCTCCTGTCTTCTCATCACTTTTTTGTCCGCAAGATAACTCGAAAACGAATTGCCCTATCTCCTTGATTTTTGGCATGCTGATAGACAGCCACAAGTTCTCGGCCACCTATGTTTTTCAGATTCCTGGGGTATCAGGGGTGCCTGTAGGGGTGTTTTGAAAGTGGGTCACGCCCATATCTCAGGCGTGGTATGACCTACAGACCTGGGACCAACACCAAATGAGTCGACACTCGATGGAGGTTCAAAATATGGGTCAAGGTCACGGAGGTCATCTAGGGGTCATTGAGTGCATTTTTCAGAATTGCTGGAAATCACATTTTTTGACCCCCTAAAGCATTCCTAACGGACACACATGCATTTTGACGTGAAAAAAGTGGGCGTGGCCAAATTTTTTGAAAGTGGGTCACGCCTATATCTCAGGCATGGCATGACGTATGGACCTGGGACCAACACGAAATGAGTCGACACTTGATGGAGATTCAAAATATGAGTCAAGGTCACAGAGGTCACCTAGGGGTCATTGAGTGTATTTTTCAGAATTGCTGGAAACCATATTTTTTGACCCCCTAAAGCATTCCTGACGTACACACATGCTTTTTGATGTAAAAAAAAGTGGGCGTGGCCAAATTTTTTTAAAGTGGGTCACGCCCATATCTCAAACATGGTATGACCTACGGACCTGGGACCAACACCAAATGAGTCGACATTCGATGTAGGTTCAAAATATGGGTCAAGGTCACGGAGGTCAACTAGGGGTCATTGAGTGCATTTTTCAGAATTGCTGAAAATCACATTTTTGACCCCCTAAACTATTTCTGACATACACACATGCATTTTGACGTAAAAAAATGGGCGTGGCCAAAATTTTTGAAAGTGGGTCACGCCCATATCTCAGGCGTGGTATGACGTATGGACCTGGGACCAACACCAAATGAGTCGACACTTGATGGAGATTCAAAATATGGGCCAAGGTCACAGAGGTCACCTAGGGGGTCATATGAGTGCATTTTTCAGAATTGCTGGAAATCACATTTTTTGACCCCTAAAGTATTCCTGACGTACACACATGCATTTTTACATTAAAAAAAGTGGGTGTGGCCAAAATTTTTGAAAGTGGGTCACTCCCATATCTCAGGCATGGTATGACGTATGGACCTGGGCCCAACACCAAATGAGTCGACACTCGATGGAGGTTCAAAATATGGGTCAAGGTCACGGAGGTCAACTACGGGTCATTGAGTGCATTTTTCAGAATTGCTGGAAATCACATTTTTTAACCCCCTAAACTATTTCTGACGTACACACATGCATTTTGACGTAACAAAAAGTGGGCGTGGCCAAAATTTTTGAAAGTGGGTCATGTCCATATCTCAGGCGTGGTATGACGTATGGACCTGGGACCAACACCAAATGAGTTGACACTTGATGGAGATTCAAAATATGGGTCACAGAGGTCACCTAGGGGTCATTGAGTGCATTTTTCAGAATTGCTGGAAATCACATTTGTTACCCTTAAAGTATTCCTGACATACACACATGCATTTTTATGTAAAAAAAAAGTGGGCGTGGCCAAAATTTTGAACATGGGTCACTCCCATATCTCAGGCATGCTATGACCTACAGACCTGGGACCAACACCAAATGAGTCGATGCTCGATGGAGGTTCAAAATATCGGTCAAGATCACGGAGGTCAACTAGGAGTCATTGAGTGCATTTTTCAGAATTGCTGGAAATCACATTTTTTCAGTATGGCCCAGTAGGCCACAGGGTTTTCACAGCCTCCAATTTCCTGATACAGTAAATTCTCCCCAAGCAATACGATGTTTTGTTCACACTGGAGACTATGTAAACACCAGTGGAGTAAGCTGTCAAAATGAAATCTGACCTTGTCATCATTATGGGATGTTAGTTCCTGAAACAAAATTGAGAGAAACCCTTTGCCTTGCAAGGAAATAAATTGTAAATTATTTAGTTCACTGCTTTTAACCCTCTCCAGACTTCTATGTGGATTGCACATATTTTATTTCACGCAGAATAAAGTTAACCCTTTCCATAAAACTGTACTGAATAATTGTTGAAACCTATCTTATTCAGTTCAATGCTTTTAACCCTTCGCAAGACTTCAATGTGGATTGCACATATTTTATTTCAGGCAGAATAAAGTTAACCCTTTTAATAAAACTGCACTGAATAATTGTTGAAACCTATCACAAAACTGTCAGGGTGCCGGTAACAATGTAATACTGGCATGGTCGACTGTACTGTTAACTCTGTTAGTGCTATGACTGTTTAAAACTAATTTGTTAGAGGAGTTCTATAGTCTTTCACTGCGCTCATATCGGCCTCACCGAGAGTGCAGAAACCTTTGGTGTCAAAGTGCCGTTAAGAGAATGTCTCTGATTTGTGCCGTTCCATCCCTCCGGAGTGCAAAAGCAGGTACTGTCAGCTGAGAAACTTAATGTTTTTCGCTTTATTTTCTTAACATTTAATTCTATGTGGAATGGGACACCTTTTCAGTGTGCCTTCCAAAGTAAGGGATTCTTAACCCTTTAGCGAACATAACAGCAAAAACCGGTCAACATTATTCACAGAAACGTCTATTCAGTTTTAATTACCTTTTCATTTTTGCTTGAAAAAACATAGCTTATGACCCTTTATTGGATTGAGCTCATTTTTTAAAGGATTATTCATTTATTGGCGTTTAATGTCACATATTTCTGCACAGTGGCTAATCATGACCACTACAGTTTTAGGTGGAGGAAGTCTGAGTACCCGGGAAGAACCACCGGGCAACAACAAGCAACTGTCAGATCCCCCACATACTAACTCCACACAAGCAGGGTTAGCATTGGTTGAAGACGGGTGCGCAATCAATGTGCAGTACGCTTTAGAACACATCGCCACCATGCACCCACGTGGGCAATGGTGTGAAGTGGCTTGCCCAAGGACAGAGTGAGGACCTCACGCCTTGCAGCCTGCACCTCTGCCAACTGAGCCAAGGCGCCCCCATTTAAAGGATTAAAATGGAGTATTTAAAGGGAATATTTTAACCCTCTGAAGATCTTAGAATGGGGGCATTATTCAGAAAGACTGGGAAATGCATTTTATTACACCTTAATGCATTTCTAAAGTTTATGAGTGTATTTCATCACTAAAATTAGTGGGCAGAGACAAAAATATCCATTTCTGATTCGTGTATCAAACCCTTTGAATGCTGGTCACATATATGCCATTTCTGGTTTCTTATAAGAATGTTCTGATTCCTGTATGAATATTTTCTATCCCCTTCCTTTTGTCTTGACGATAACTCAAAAACAAATCATCTGTTCTGGGGGGCGCGGTGGCTGAGTTGGTAGAGGTGCAGGCTGCAAGCCGAGAGGTCCTCGGTTCGAATCCCACCTGCGGCAACCACGTTGTGTCCTTGGGCAAGACAATTCACCCCCATTGCCCACGTGGGGGCACGGTGACGCTGTGTATTAAGGCGTACTGCACGTCGATGGTGCACCTGTCTTCAACCAATGCTAACCCTGCTTGTGTGGAATTAGTATGTTGGGGAACTGACAGTTGCTCGCCGTTGCGTGGTGGTTCTCTCCGGGTACTACGGCTTCCCCCACCCATAAAACTGTCGTGGTCTTGATTAGCCATTATGCAGAAATATGTGACCTTACACACCAATAAATAAATAAATAATCTGTCCTGGGGCTGTTTGGCATACTGGTAGCCTGTCACAAGTACTGGCCCAGCTATGTTATCAGGGAACCTTTGGGAGTGGTCCATTGGGCCACAGAGTTTTTTATACCCCCTAATTTCTTTGTAACAGAAAAGCATCATAAAGAAATAGCTGTTTATATTTATATACACAAGAGAATAATGTAAACAATCAAATTAGAGAGAAGTTGCTATAGATGACAACCTGACACATATTTACTCTTATCAGCTGTCAGATCAGAATTAAATTCCATCCCCAAACCAAGCTGAGTGGCAAGAAAATTTGTTTATTATACAGATCTATCTTACAACACTTGATTAATTGTAGTTGAATAAATAACCCTTCACCTTTCATTGCATTTTTTAATTTTTTTTTTCATTCTCAATCATAACTCAAGATCAACAGGTTTCGGGCCGAGTGGTAAGCGGCTCTCTCGAAACACTTATCACAATTATGAATTAATGAAATGGAATATTTAAATGGTCTGTCTTTAACCCTCTTCATACTTCACCGCCCTCTTCATACTTCACCGCGAAGATCAAACAACATCATTTAACTTATGACGGTAGAACCTTTTGCACGCTTCCTGCCATATTGCCACTCTTTACGCAAATGCCATGATTCAAGATTCCACCATCTTATTTTATGTATGCCTTGTTTAGGGCACTAGATGCTCTTAATGGTAGGCCTTTAAACGAGCTCTTGGGGCTTTTAAGTTTTTTATGGCACTATCCCCAATATAGAGTCTTTGCACCCTTTGTCGGCTCGATAACTCAAATACGAATCATCCTATCTCTATTTGTTTTGGCATGCTGGTTACCAACAACCAGTTTGCACTCATCTTTGTTTTTTCAGCTAGTTTGAGGCCTTGTGTGTGATACAGTAGGCTGACTGCCTTAGAGGCTTCTAAATCATAATAAATATTTACTATCATCGCCCAAAAATGACAGATCTGTAGTTGGTGGAGCCATTTCTTTAAAGTAGGTGTATACATGGGACTATACCGACTGATTTAAAAATTGCTGGAGGTTCAATATATGGTCGGCCTGAAAGAGGTCACCAAGGTCATCCAGTGCATATTATTCAGAAAGACTGGGGAATGCATTTCATTACACCTTAATGCATTTCAAAAGTTCATGAACGTATTTCATCAATCAGCTTGGTGGGCAGAGCCAAAAATGTCCACTTCTGATTCGTGTATCGAACCCTTTGAATGCTGGTCACATATATGCCTTTTCTGGTTTCTTATAAAAAAATGTTCTGATGGCTGTATGAATATCTGTAAATACTATTAACAAAAATCCATTTCTGATTTGTTTGAAAATAATTTACTCCTGAAAATAAGCCTCCATAAATTCTCCTTCTGTATAGTTTATTCCTGATACTTTAACCCTTTTCACACAGACTTGAATTTACTGGGTGCAGTAAATTCTGTTTCTCTAGTTGGTATACATCATTGTTATGAGGGTCAGATTCTAGATTGTTCAAACCAAGTCCCTAGGTTAATATTTGGGCTTCCTACGGAAGCCCAAATTTGATCTTTGTTCAATATGGAGGGTAATTTAAAAAAATCTTCTTCAGATCCATCAGTCAGAATGCTTGGATATTTGGTATGCAACATCTCTATGGGGGTCAGATTCAAGTTTGTTCAAATCGGATCCCTAGGTATATTTGGGCTCACTATGGTAGCCCAAATTTTTGCTTAGTGCAATATGAGGAAATTTCTTTAAAAATCTTTTTCTTCAGATCCACCAGTCGGAATGCTTTTATATTTGGTATACAACATCTCTAGGGGGGTGGGGGGGGGGGGGTGGGGGTCAGATTCCAGGTTGTTCAATTCGAGTGCCTAGGTTAATATTTGGGCTCCATATGGGAACATGAAATTTGACTTAGTACAATATGAGGGAATTTCTTCAAAAATCTTCTTCTTCAGATTCACTTGTCAGAATGCTTTCACATTTGGTATACAACATCTCTAGGGGGGTCAGATTCAAGTTTGTTCAAATCGGATCCATGGGTATATATTTGGGCTCACTATGGTAGCCCAAATTTTTGCTTAGTGCAATATGAGGAAATTTCTTTAAAAATCTTTTTCTTCAGATCCACCAGTCGGAATGCTTTTATATTTGGTATACAACATCTCTAGGAGGGGGGGGGGGGGTGGGGGGGGGGGGGTGGGTCAGATTCCAGGTTGTTCAATTCGAGTGCCTAGGTTAATATTTGGGCTCCATATGGGAACATGAAATTTGACTTAGTACAATATGAGGGAATTTCTTCAAAAATCTTCTTCTTCAGATTCACTTGTCAGAATGCTTTCACATTTGGTATACAACATCTCTAGGGGGGTCAGATTCAAGTTTGTTCAAATCGGATCCATAGGTTAATATTTGGTCTCGCTATGGTAGCCCAAATTTGAACTTAGTGCAATTCAAAGAAATTTCTTTACAATTTCTCTTCTTCAGATCCAACAGTCAGAATGCTTTCATATTCGGTACACAACATCTCTATGGAAGTCAGATTTGACTGTGTTCAAATCAAGAGCCTGGGTTAATATTTGGGTTCTCTATGGGAGCCGGAATTGGCCATTTTGCTGAAGAATTAAAAATTTTGTATTCAGTACCCTCTAGAGGTAGATTAATCCACATGGGTTGTATCAAGGGGCTTCATAGGGGAGCTCTACATTTTACGTTTTGATCAACTGAAGAAAAGGAATGATGCCCAGATTATTTTTGTCACTCCTGAGGGACTCAAGGATTGACAGTGTAGCCTATGGAGATAGCTTGCTTAATGTAGACTCATTCTTGGACTCTGTTTAAATTGTGTTCTGTACAAGATGAGCGCTTCAGGCCCCGTGGGGCCTCTTGTCTATTAACGCACGCACAAAGTCAGGAGAAGCATGCATAAACTGCAGCCTGACAGAAGTGGGGTTATTTATAACTGATGTTCTGTAAAACAATAAATTTGTTTTAAAATAACCTCGCAAGTCATTTCAGTGGCCCTAGTCAAGAAACAACAAAGGGGATGATTTGACCAACTGTTGGGGGCGTTTTGACTAATTTTTGGGGACATTTTGACCAACTCTTTGGGGACGTTTTGACCAAAACATTAGGGGACTTTTTGGTCTGGGGACGTTTTGACCAGGATTCTAGACAACCGCATGTACAACACTGGTCAGCCCACTCCTCGAATATTATAGCACATCGGTTTGGGATCCACACAGTAAAACCGACATCACAAAACTTGAAAAAATACAAAGGAAGGCAGCCACAATCATTAAGAACAATACAGACAGTTCTTCTTCCCAAGAATTATCATTGATTGGAACCATCTAAATGGCAGCACCGTAAACAAAGCAGGTATTGAGAGCTTTAAGTTGTGCTTGGTAAAAGAGGACACCTTTCAATAGAGCTGAAATGGTTAAAGGATTTTCCTGATCGATTAATTACATGGATTAACCTTGGTTAACCAACTTATCGCTTGCCCTAATGAGTAACTGAATAAATGCCATTCCATTGATGATTTTCAGCATTAGCCCTTTACCCAATGTAACGGGAAAAGTTAACCAGTGTTATATACAAAACTCTCTGGTTAAATTTTATTGTTTTCACTTTTTACCTGCGTCGCCAGCGGCAGAGCAGGTCTAGTAACGGCTTGACTCCGTCCGTCAGTCCATCCGCCAGTCCGTCTGTCAATCCATCCGAAACACTTCTCCCGTCAAAGTTTTCTTGGCTTCTATGAAAGAGAATGATTTTATATTTGGTCTGCTGCTCCATAATGATGAGTTGTATCGTGTATCTAATTTTCAGATCTGCCGTACAGCCACGTCGTGTTTGCCAATACTTTGAAGTCTGTTCATCTCTGTAATCAATTGCATGCAGCGACGCAGGTCCAGACCTGGTATTGGTCTTTTCTTGTTTCTCAAAAACATAGGTTATGACCCCTTATTGGAATGAGCTTGTTGAGCTCGTTCCAATGAGGCATCATGAGCAATGTTTTGGAGACAAAAATTGCCTGTTTGATAATCGCTGACACTGGACTTGTCTTAAAGATAAAGTTGGTGTAAATTCTATAGATAGCAATGAAATAATGGGCCTTTCCTACATTACCACATTTCATTTGCATTATGGGTAATCATCTGGAAAATTTGCCCCTTGTGAAACACTTGCTTGAACCCTTTTCACACAGACTTACTGGGTGCAGTAAATTCTATTTCTCTAGTTAATTAAGATATTGTTTCTTGTTTATGTTTAACTCAATGCAGGTTGCTATTAAGGTACGTTAATTCAGGTGGCCAAGAACTTAGGTGCTCGAGTTCTATCTGTTTCTATAACCTGTATACCACATAACTTCTTGAACAGATATAGACACATTACTTCCATTTGACATTCCCATAGACTTGCTGTTTTACCCCTGAAACAGTTATTTTTCTTTCCTCATATATAAATAATTTTTGATACATAGGACGACCAAGCACATCTGACCCTGGTCGTCCTATGTATCAAAAATTATTTACATATGAGGAAAGAAAAATAATTGTCTCATTTCTTAGACAGATTATAGAAGTGGATAAAAGTCCACCATCTACGTTCATCTCTGTAGGTTTAGAGTGTGTATGTTGTGTTAATATTTTGTGTGTTGAGTAAATTAGTTGCTTTGGACTACTTGGAAATAATATTTTAAGATTTGTAACTATGTTTCAATAGGTTAATGATGAATCTTCCTTCCATCTCTCATGTACAGTTTATTTCTGTTAATTATGGTGCCCACAGGCTGAAGTACTTCAAACCATAGTTTTCTGTTGTATGTCTGTCCATGCATATGACACAACAATATAGGAAAATGATTGTTATAACTGTTTAACATATCTGAAGGGTATACATGGGTTGAGTAAGATTATACTGGTTAATTAAGGCATCATTTCTTGTATATGTTAAACTGAATGAGATTACTATTAAGGTATGTTAATTCAGATGGCCAAGAACTTAGGTGCTGGAGGTCAATCTGTTTCTATAATCTGTCTAACACATATCCTCTTGAACAGATATAGAAACATTACTTCCATTTTACATTCTAATAGACTTGATGTTCTACCCCTGAAACAGTTATTTTTCTTTCCTCATATATAAATAAATTTTGATACTTAGGTCGACCAAGGTCAGATGTGCTTGGTCGTCCTAAGTATGAAAAATTATTCGTGAGACCAGGAAATCGAACCTTGTTCATCCAAAGTATCAAAAATCATTTCTATAAGAGGAAAGAAAAATAACTGATTCATTTGTTAGACATATTATAGAAACAGAACTTGAGCATCTAAATTCATCTATGTATTATTTATTTCATTTATCACGATTGAAATTGTTTAAATTCCTATTTGCATCATGGAAAAAATTGTCCGTTTCAAATTTTTCATATTTTGACCTCAGTGTGCAGAGGGTTAAAGAGTATACATGTCAGTGATACCTGCGGACATTCACACAATTTTATGTGGTGGAGGGGGGGGGGGGGGCAAAGGGAGGGCAGGCAGGGGGGGGGGGAGAGTCCATATAAATCATTATTCATAATGTCAAGTTCCATAAAAATAGAATTTTGTATTATTAATACATTAATATTAAAAAACTCAAAGACCCAACCATAGTACAATTATTTTATTTAAAATTTTTCAGGAAAAATTTGTAGACCAAAAAGACCCTGTAAATTTTGTGGGCGCTTCCAAGCCCAACTGGTGAGACACTGCAAAAGGAAGCACCAAGATATCGCAGAAGTACAGGCAGCACTTCGACTTCCAACACCGGATCGCATTCGAGCTATGGCCCAAATATGAAAAGATGGCATATTCAGCGAAAATGAGAGAAGAGCACAACACCAATCCGCTGAACCAATGCTCCGAGAAAGACGCCAGGGGAGAGACGACATTGTGATCTGTAGTGGCTGTCATGGCGTTTATAGCAGAAACCGAATTTGGAAACACAAGCAATCATGTCAGGAAGCAGCAATAATAAAACTCGATTCAGTTCCTTTTTCAGCATTCTCAAAACTTTCTGATGCAAAGATGGATAAAGATTTAAAAGTGGCACTTCAAAAAATTAGAAATGACGACATCGGTAACATCGTGAGGACAAAATTATCATCTCTTTGGCAAAAAAACTATGGGCAAAATCTGTTAAAAGAGATAAGAAGGTTATAATTGCGGACCTCCGTTGAGTGGCAACACTTCTTCAACATTTTAGAAATGCCGCAGGTTATCAATATTTAAATGTTAGCCACATGCTTATCCGGTCTAATTTTGAGCACTTGGAAACGGCTATTGAAACTGTCACCAAAAAAGAAAACATGGAGGTGAAAGATGGTCTGAGAGTTAGTTTAGGGTACCTCATAAAAAAAATCATAAAAATGATGAAAAATCAACACATTGTGGAGGGAAATATGGAGCTGGCTTCCGAAATGGATATTTTTATGTCCATTTTCGAGTACAACTGGGATTTTCTGTTCTACAGGAGTCAGGTAAACATAGAAAACCACAGAAAGTCAGTGCTTAGAAAACCACAGGCACTGCCACTTGAACAAGATGTTGCAAAACTCAAAGCGTATAGTAACACTAGAAAGGATGAAGATTCTTTGTGATGAATTCCTAAAATGGGACATTCACGACTTTACAGAGATGCGACCTCTGATAGTCAGCAGACTGACCCTATTTAACCCTTTACCTAACATGAAAAGCAGACGACACTTGCAAAAAAAATTCTTGAATAACTAAATTTTTTCATTTTTTGTCTCAAAAACATAGGTTATGACCCCTCGTTGGAACGAGCTCGACGAGCTCGTTCCAACGAGGGGTCATAACCTATGTTTTTGAGACAAAAAATGAAAATATTTTGAAAATTAATTGGCGATTTTTGAGAATAGCGCTGGCCGGTTTTGGCCGTTACGTTGGGTAAAGGGTTAACGCAAGACGGGGTGGGGAACCAGCTCGTCTTACTCTGGGAGAGTGGGAAGATGCATCAACTGGAGCCTGGGTTGACCCACAGTTGTTGCAAACTGTGAGTGATCCTTTGGAAAAAGTTCTTTTTCAAAAGTTTAAGCTTGCATACCAGACTGGAAAGAGGTCAAGAAAACAAGTCCCAGTATTAATTCCCTTGGACACTCTCCCTGGTATCAAGAAGCTGATAAGTGAAAGAGACGACGTTGGTATCTCACCGAGAAATTTGTATCTATTTCCGTATACACAGAAGTCTTTAGACCATGTTCTTGGATGGACCTGTGTCAACGAAATTGCAAAGAAAGCAAACCTGGAACAAGAGACACTGATAACAGCCACCAAATTCAGGCATCGGGCCTCCACTCTATATGCTTTACAAGACATAGCTGAAGATGAGAGACAGGTATTTTACCGACAAATGGGTCATTCAGCGGAAATAAATAGAAACGTTTACCAGTCTCCTCTGACAGTAAGAGAAATTACAGCTGTTGGGTCATATCTACAGAGTATAGATGGCGAAACAGGTAAAACTATAAAAATAATATATTTCATAAGAAATCCTTCTTGTTCAGGCTTGTTCAGTGGTGTGAGCGTGTGGAGTGTAGATCCACTCTATTTCGCATTTTTTGTTAACCCTTTACCCAACGTAACGGTCAAAACCGGCCAGCGCTATTCTCAAATATCGCCAATTAATTTTCAAAATATTTTCATTTTTTGTCTCAAAAACATAGGTTATGACCCCTCGTTGGAACGAGCTCGTCGAGCTCGTTCCAACGAAGGTTATAACCTATGTTTTTGAGACAAAAAATGAAAAAAATTAGTTATTCAAGAATTTTTTTTGCAAGTGTCGTCTGCTTTTCATGTTAGGTAAAGGGTTAATGTTGCATTGAAGCTCCACCTTCGTCTGTAAAATCCTCGTTCTCTTTAACCATACCTGGAATCACCAGTTGAGTTGCTACAAACCTGAAATAAATAGGCCGATACATCAATTTGATCTTATACCTACTAATGGCAATGAATAGTGCTGAAATCATTAGCCGGTCATCTAACACAAATTTTGCCTATACACTACAAAATCGTTTTTACAATCCATCAATTATCACACATTCGGTTTTATACCTGGTTCTTACACGCTGGCAACCTCTTTTTGGAACCACTGATTTTGCCAAGGTATATAAGGTGCCACTTCAGCTTGCACAGCACATAGCCTCTGATGAGTACAATTTGGTACGAAACCGGTCAGGCGAATTTTCACTATCATATTATATACGCTGAGAACTAATTTGGGTATAATTATTACCAGTAGGCCCTCAGGCACAATTTTTGTGATTTTATTACTTAGGTATTACTATAAGCCGACATATTCTTGTATTTCGTTCTTCACAAGCATGCAGCATGAGCAAGCATGGCAAACTGAATGACCTTGCAATGAAAGCTCAATAATGCTAAGCTTGTGTTTAACAATTCTGCAATTTGCCCCAGCAAGTACATACCACATGCACATTTTTCCAATGCTCAGGCCTAATTTAAAACAGTTCATTGTTTCGCTGCTGGGTTCAGTGTTGGTTGTTTTTAAATTCAGGTGGCGCATTTGCTGTTTATGTCGGCATTGAATAGTGTTAAAACGATTAATGCCATTTGCATTTTTACTAATTTTAATTAATCGACTAGTCGGTTATGCAATGTCAGGTGCTAAACTAAACAATATAGTCTACTAAACTTTTGTCTACTAAACTAAATTTATTGGCTGGAGTGGCTTCCAAATCACGATACAATTAATGGGTCTGTGTGCGTCAACGTCTCCATGTCTTTACAACCAAACAACCGATGCCGCAAAAATAAATTGGTATAATAATAAATCTTTGGTGTTCATGTTTCCTAATGGGAACTGAGAAGAGGGCCCAGAGTATTCAGTTCCAACAAATATTTTTAAGCAAAATCAAACTTTCCCCCAAATTCCCTTGTATACTGTGTTCTAGTAAGAGTAAGAAATTTCTTGACTTTGAGCGAAAAAAAAACCCTTTGAGAGCAGAAACAGGTCACTGAAGAAGTGTACTCTGATGATGCAATTGTTCCATGACCTGCGTAACTTAATCAACACACAATGAAAAGCTAGACAAACTATAAACAATAGCCTCATTGAATATTTAATGGAAGTGCTTATTTCCACATACGTGTGTGGAAATAAGCACAACACTGTGTTTAGCTTATTGACACATACGTATGTGGAAATAAGAGAACCACAGTGGGTTTTTTATTAACACATACCATATATTTCTTCATTATGATTATCATGTATAGCACATTGTATTTGGGAATATTGTTACCTAATTTTTTGCAATATAATAAATTCAATGAAGACTGTCATAAAATTAATTGACTTATCCATTATCCATGCAGCTTCTAATTCTAATATTAATCTCACTGGCTGTGGGTTTCATAAATTAACCTGTGTTTTTATTACGATTGAGGAAATTGAGCAAAGACAATTTTGATAGTTCAACTGTGAAAACATATCAAGTGAACAACCTAGGCTCAGCATATAATTTTCGAATCAGGTAAATTGAAGTTATTAGTAGGTATGATCCTAAGTAACCTCTGTTGCTCATTCAGTCTGTTTTGTTACAATTTATTGGTGAATGTCACTGGGCATTCATCAGTAAATTGTAACAAAACATATTAAGTGAACAACCTAGGCTCAGTGTATCATTTTCGAATCATAAATTGAAGTTATTAGTAGGTATGATCCTAAGTAACCTCTGTTGCTCATTCAGTCTGTTTTGTTACAATTTATTGGTAAATGTCCCTGGGCATTCATCAGTAAATTGTAACAAAACATATTAAGTGATGAGGAGGCTGCTCATGAACTTTTCTGTATTCGTAGAATGCCTGAATTTCACTCATCCACAAGTTATTATAGAGGTAAAACAGACATGAACTTTGTTGAGTGTAGTGGCTGCAAGGAGTGATTTCACCGTAAATGTAAAAAAATTCAAATTAAGTACATTGATTATAGCCTACCATACTATTGTAGTAAATCTTGTTCAAGAAAAAACATTTTTAATAGTGGCAGTTGATTGATTTCCAGAATACATCAATAAATATGTGATATTTTATTCAATTAACAGACTATATGCAATTAACAGGTCAAATTTGTATGCATGTATGGTAAATGATTTGGTTATTTAGAATTTATATTCAATTAACAGGATTCGCAAATTGGGAGAACCCTTTTAATTGAAAAAATGCTGACTCTATCACTAGATTACAGAAAAATTACCGAATTCCTGCAGATTGAATTCTCCTGTTCAATCATCAAAATAATTTTCAAATGTGAGCCTGTCACCATGACAGGTACCAAAAAGATTGTGCCATCTCACTTTTAAGTTCGAGTCTGTCACAAAATTTGATAATAATCTTATATATTGGAAAGCTCTGTGTATGAGAGCTTTCCAATAAATATTTATAAGTAAAGGATTTGGTTCTGTTAAACATGCAAGTTGAGCCTGACATTGACCATGACAGGCTGCTTATTTTGAGGCTTGCTCCTGTCAATTGAATAATTTTGTCTGGCAAAGTGGCTATTCATTTAACATGATTCCACTGTATGTGACCTTAAACACCAATAAATAATTAAATAAATAATCTGGTTGCTTCACAGGGTACAGTACCAGCTGAAATTGGGTATAGGATAACTCTTAGGAAAATGTCTCTGACATATCTCCTTTGACGAAAATTTATTTTGTTGAATATTGTTAAGTCCTCACACTCAAATGAATATTTCCGAGGACATTGTACAAGAAGAAAAAACAGAAGAAGTACTGGTAAACTTTCAGTTCATTAACCTCCTGTTGTCCAAGTGGTGCATGAGGAGAAAGTTGTCAAATACTTCCTGTGTTTTTTTCAGAAGCCAGATTTGGAAAAGTGCCTTTTTTGTTTGTTTTTTTTGTATTGGTGGTGGTGGTGGTGGGGGTGGGGGTCACTATCTCTGGAATTTATTCTTGCATTTTTTTTGTATATATTTGTTATATATTTCATTTTCAGATGCAAGTGGTGTATTTTGATAAAGTCAAGTGTACAAACTGAGATCAGTATCTCTGGGACTTATTCTTGCATTTTTTTGTATATATTTGTAATATGTTTCATTTTCATATGCAAGTGATGTATTTTGATAAAATATTTTTTTGATATTAAATTTACTTATAAAAAATCGTTCTTGTTTTGTTTTCATTTATTATGACTTATACACAACAACACAATTTTAAAGAAAGGAACACAGCAATGCTCTCAATTGTAATAACAACACAGGCTAGTATACATGTATTCAAATTTACAGCCAGTGTCATTCATTCGCAGGCGTCATTCATTCGCACCTCTGATTTCAGAGAGCGAACATCCAATCATGGAAATACCGGATAGATTGTTGAAGACTATTTCAGCCTTAGGGGTCTCTCGTCCTATCACCTGGACTGTCCAGGAGATAGGAACGAGAGTCCACCTGTCTATGGAATTCCTAGTTGAAGAAGAGAAAATATCACCGCCCTCCTCGGGGAGAGGTAGTACCTTTGTTGAGAGGAACTCCTCTCGCACTGGTCCTCACCCGAAGAGGGAAGGAGGCCCTGAAAAGAGAAAGAGAAGAAAGAAGAGCCCGTCCACCAAGCGGAGGGATTCCCGACGCTTGGAGGCATTCTTGGAGATGAAGATAAAGAAAGAGAAAGGTGAGGAAAAGAAAGAGGCAGAGGCGGCCACCACTTCCCCACCCACAGACAGCCCCATCCAAATGCCGGCTTCCCAGTCGGTATTGTCGGATGTGGAAGAGTCTGTGGAGACTGAGGTGGAAGTGGAAGCTGCCCTCTCGCCTCTTCCTGACCCCCACTCGCCTCTTCCTTCTAAACCAGAATGCCAGGACGAGGACGACAGGATAGAGAACGTCTTACGGGAACACGAGATACAAGGGGACCTTCACAGACAACAGATGGACAGGCAATACCAACTATTCATGCAAAAAGTCGAAGAAACCAAAAAACTAATGTTTGGTCAGTATGTGCGCTATGTAATGCGAGTTGCAAAACTTCCTTCAGTGGTAAATATCATTAAGTGACATTTTGTTTTATGACCAATGTTATTCTCGTAACATTTACCCAAAACAAGAACATGTTGAAAAAGCGCATTAACCTCTGTTAAGTTCTGTAGATGTACTTCTGCTGTCAGTGTTAATTAAAATGACAACAGTTTGCAGGTATACAATGGCATCTCATTTGTGTGTTTTAATCAGTGCAATGGCATCTGAAATCTTTGCCTGCTAATTTAATCTATTTTCTTGAAAATTAGAGAAGCATCAAAAAGAGAGCAACTTGTTTCCAATTTAGAAGAGGGAACAAGTACGTCTGCTATAGCGTTCCTCAAATCGACAGCATTTTCTTAAAGGAAAACAAAGGGGAAACTTCAGGGCTTTAGAGAATACACTCAGGCTACTAATCGAGAGTGATTCACAAATACTAATTGCATCAGCATCAACTTGTCGAAAAGTTGTTTCAACACTAGCATTGAAGGCTTTCTCCAGTAAAGCTGGTGTTTCATCCGACAGGGCTCAATTTAACTTGATTCACATTGCAGTTTTCGAATTAATTTTTAACTACAGTTATTCAATTTAAAAATCATGTAAATAATAGGAAGTACTAATCCAAATTTATCCAAGTTAGAAAACTGCTATTCAACTTTTAAAAATTAAATCAACCCCTGGTCTGGCTTCTTGTACCTTAGAAGTACAAAAGCTTCAAATGCAATAATTGAAAATTAAGTTATGCTGCTTCAGAAGAATTATGACACAGACACATTATCTGTCTGGTTGAGGGCTAGATTATTTTTGGTTTTCTCAATTCGTTATTCAAATTCAGGTTTACTACAAATTATTGGAGAGCGCCTAAAGGCACTCTCCAATAATTTGTGATAGAACAAATTTATATTAACACTAAAAGTGTCAAGGAGACCGTAGCTCAACTTGTTTAAGACATGTATAGTATATGACACAGCAATGACAAACATCTAGGTAATGACCTGATAACAAAGGTACATGTAAAGTAGTTAACTGGTAGAGTGCTAAGTTATTTTTGGTTATCAAAATTTTGTTCATGTGTCTTTGCCTTGTTACAATTTATGGGAGAGTGCCAAGAGGCACTCTCCCATAAATTGTAACAAGGCAAACCCATACAGACTAAGTAATTTTGCTTTTAAGATAATGTGAAGCACATCCACAGAATATGACACCTTCAGGCCGGGGTACCTGCTCTTCATCTTAAAGCCCTGATAGTGGCTTCTAGCACTCTACCAGTTAAAGATCGGTTCATAAATACAGCCTCTAGCCTGAGCCGTATAGAAGTTTTGTACAAAAAACTGATTGGACCTAATTTGGGTACAAAATGGCCACTGGCAGCCATCTTGAATTTTGGACCACACCCAGAAACACTTGTTCTCGTCCCAAGGTGATACCAAAGGTACCCAAGAAGTTTCGTGAAGATCGGTGCATTAATACAGACTCTAGCCCGAGCTGTATTGACATGTGCACTTACTGTGTATAAGTAGCACTGAATAAATCACAGTTCATCTAATTTGCATAATTTCTGCACGAGAAAAAAACCTGTATTATATGTGATGTATTCCATGTTACTAAACATTCATACAAAAATTTATTCAAATCAGAACTTTCATACAGAAGTTCTGTACAAAAAAACTAATTGCTTTAACTAAAGTACAAATGGCAAAATGGCAAGCAGCAACAACTTAACGCCGAATTTACAAAACACTGTCAATAAACAGGACTAAATTAACAGTGGGCCTCCGAAAATTGCCACAACAACTTTAAAAGTTAATTATTATACACAAATGGCTGAATAAGTAAGAAAAAGGGACGTGAAATGCTAATAAAACACCGAAACAATGATTCACCCAAATCAACTCTGTCACACAAGCATAACACATGGATGTTCCAGCTGGAAGAGGTTGGGGAGGGGCATAATAATATACAGCTTTTATATTTCCATAATTTTATTTTTTGTCTATTTATATGTACTTTGAGGGAAGGTCATAGCAGCTATGTTTTATTATTACATTTTTTTGCGTTTGATTATTTATTATCAAATGTTTGTAGAGATAGGAGGGGAGTTTAAGATATGTAAGGTTAGTGTGTAGAAATGTTTTGCATGTCTACAATATGTGGAGGGTGGTAACGAAATCACCCTTGAAGTGGTGTGGAGTTATAACTAAAGTATCTCTTTCGAATATTGTACATGATAAAAACACACAAGCAATGTTTCAGCCAATGGTCTTCCTGATCCAACCTGGAGGTCCATTGGCCGGAACTCTACTTGTGCTTGTTATGCTTTACAACAAATTTGCAGTTATTGCTTGGGTTGAATCTTGGATCTTTGGGTGATTTAGTGATAATACACTCCCAATGTACTGTATGTAAAAACCTCAGTGGAAAAGCGATAAATCACTTTTTCGTAAGTGGCAAAGCGACGCATTTCTATTTTTAGGAGCCAGTTTCATCACACGTTCAATCTGTATGAGCTTTTTTGACTTTAAACCTTTATGAAAACATAAAATGCAGACATCACTGTGCACAATACTAAAGTGTCAATGACACTGTAGCTCAACTTGACAAACTTGAACTTGGTAAGTTATAAATGAAATGGCAAAATTGAAGATCATTGGTACCAATGTTATTTGATGAAATTTCAACAGAACAGCATTGTGTGTGCACAACGTCAGAGTAATCCATGCAGTTTTAAACTTAAACTGTAAGACTGGCAAAAGGAAGAATGTTGATACACAAATGCAGTATGTTCAGAGGTTATTGTAAATGGCAACTTTTTCACAGAAATGAATGCTCAATAATCAATAGCTCTTATCTAGAGTTCTTGACTAATGAGCACACCAAGTTCAAAAACAATCCTATGATAAATGTGGCCTGTAGGCCATGTCAAAGAATGTTGATGCACAAATGCAATAAATTCAAAGATTGTTGTAACAGCACCAGTTTTTGATGGAAATGAAAAGAAAATCCAATAGCTCCTATCTTTGTCACCCTGCATAAGCATTCAAAGTTTCAAAACAACCTGATAATGAATATGCCCTCTGAGGCATGCCAAAGGAATATGTTAATGCACAAATGCACAAAGTAGAAGGTCATTGCTTTGTGGCAATGGTTTTTTTTATGGAAATTCAAAATATACCCTGCAGAGAGTGCAAAAGGGATAAGTTGATGCACAAATGCAGTAAGTTCAAAGGCTGGTGATAACGACAAAAACTTATGGAAATGAAAAAATAGCTCACATCTAGAGGTCACCCCAAACACACATACCAAGTTTTAAAGTGATTTGATCATAAATGTGCCCTGAAGGGTGTGTTAAAGGGAAATATTGAGGTCTGACTAAACTCAGTTCAAAGGTCAGCGGCAACATTTTTGACAGAAATGGAAGAAAATCGACAGCTCCCATATAGATGTCACCACAAGCACACTAAGTTGCAGGTGATCCAATCATAAATGTGCCCTGCAGGGTGTGTCAAAGGTCAAAGGGAAATATTGATGCTTAACTGCACTAAGTTTTTACTAAGTTCATCAGAGGTCATTGCCAATGGCAACTATTTTTGACGGAAATGGAAGAAAATCGATAGCTCCCATCTAGAGGTAATTCCAAACAAACATACCAAGTTTCAAACCATCCTGATCATGGATGTGCCCTATAGGGCATGCTAAAGCAATATGTTGATCCCTGACTAAACTAAGTTTAAAGGTAATGGCAGTGGCAACATTTTTTGACGCAAAATGGAAGAAAATCAATAGCTCCCATGCAGAGGTGAACCAAAACAAGCACGCCAGGTTTCAAAACAATTCAATCATTAATGTGCCCTGTCAGGTGTGACAACGGTAAATATTAAGGTCTGACTAAACTAAATTCTAAGAATGTTGCCAGCAGCAACATTTTTTGACGAAAATGGAAGAAAATCGATAGCTTCCATCCAGAGCTCACCCCAAACAAGCATATCAAGTTTCAAAGTATTCTGGTCAAAACTTTGCACTGCAGGGTGTGCTAAAAGCGAAATATTGATGCACTAAGTTCATCGAAGTTCATTGCCAGTGGCAACATTTTTTGATGGAAATCGAAGAAAATCGATAGCCCCCATCTAGAGGTAACGCCAAACAAGCAAACAAAGTTTCAAACCGATCTGATCATAAATCTGCACTGTAGGGCATGCCCAAGGAATATATTGATGCCTGACTAAACTAAGTTCAAAGATCGTTGCCAGTGGCAACATTTTTTGACGGACGGAATTGGAAGAAAATCGATAGCGCCAATCTAGAGGTCACCCCAAACAAGCATGCCAGGTTTCAAAGCGATCCGAACATAAATGTGCCCTGTTGGGTGTGCCAAAGGGAAATATTGAGGTCTGACTAAACTAAGTTCTAAGAATGTTGGCTGCGGCAACATTTTTTGATGGAAATGGAAGAAAATCGATAGCTCCCATCCTGCCCCGTGCATTACAAAGGAATATATTGATAACTGACTAAACTAAGTTCAAAGGTCATTGCCGGCGGCAACATGTCTTGATGGAAATGGAAGAAAATAAATAGTTTCCAGCTGGAGGTCACTCCAAACAAGCATGCCAGATTTCAAAGCAATCTGATCATAAATGTGCCCTGTAGGGCATACCAAAGGAATGCCAGGTTTCAAAGCAATCCGAACATAAGTGTGCCCTGTAGGGTGTGCCAAAGGGAAAAATTGAGGTCTGACTAAACTAAGTTCTAAGATTGTTGGCTGCGGCAACATTTTTTGACGGAAATGGCAGAAAATCGATAGCTCCCATCTAGAGGTCTCCCCAAACATGCATACCAGGTTTCAAAGCAAACTGATCTTAAATGTGCCCTGTAGGGTGTGCCAAAGGGAAATACTGAGGTCTGACTAAACTAAGTTTAAGAACGTTGGCCGTGGCAACATTTTTTGACGGAAATGGCAGAAAATCGATAGCTCCCATCTAGAGGTCTCCCCAAACATGCATACCAGGTTTCAAAGCAAACTGATCTTAAATGTGCCCTGTAGGGTGTGCCAAAGGGAAATACTGAGGTCTGACTAAACTAAGTTTAAGAACGTTGGCCGTGGCAACATTTTTTGACGGAAATGGCAGAAAATCGATAGCTCCCATCTAGAGGTCTCCCCAAACATGCATACCAGGTTTCAAAGCAAACTGATCTTAAATGTGCCCTGTAGGGTGTGCCAAAGGGAAATACTGAGGTCTGACTAAACTAAGTTTAAGAACGTTGGCCGTGGCAACATTTTTTGACGGAAATGGCAGAAAATCGATAGCTCCCATCTAGAGGTCTCCCCAAACATGCATACCAGGTTTCAAAGCAAACTGATCTTAAATGTGCCCTGTAGGGTGTGCCAAAGGGAAATACTGAGGTCTGACTAAACTAAGTTTAAGAACGTTGGCCGTGGCAACATTTTTTGACGGAAATGGCAGAAAATCGATAGCTCCCATCTAGAGGTCTCCCCAAACATGCATACCAGGTTTCAAAGCAAACTGATCTTAAATGTGCCCTGTAGGGTGTGCCAAAGGGAAATACTGAGGTCTGACTAAACTAAGTTTAAGAACGTTGGCCGTGGAAGAAAATCGATAACAATCCAATCATAAATGTGCCATGTAGGGTGTGCCAAAGGGAAATATTGAGGTCTTCTGACTTAACGAAGTTCTAAGAACGTTGGCCGCGGCAACATTATTTGACGGAAATGGAAGAAAATCGATAGCTCCCATCCAGAGGTCACCCTAAACAAACGTACGTTCATACGTACGTACGCCGACGGACGAGAAGTGATGGCAATAAAAATTACAGATTTCATTTCCAGCCTCAGCAATGTAGCATTATGCCAGTCGTTGGTTTCTAATGCATAGAATGTCTTGATCCCCCCCGGAAACTACATTTTGCCAAAAAAATTCTGCTTCAAATGTCATTTATGTACATATAGAACAGTTTTAAATTTCAAACTGAAGAATAAGGACCAATGATGAGAAATTCTGAAGAAAAATCATTCTTACAAATTACAATCCTGGTCCATGGTGGCTTGGATGATCCACTTCAGCAACGATTATCAACAACTGTTATATGTCACAACAGAAGTGATCATGTGGAAATAAAAAGCATGCAGTTGTGACTTTAGTCACTGATTGACTTGAAGTTTGCAGACAATCGCATACATTGTCGCATATGGTCTTTGTGAACTTGTGACATTGATTGACTGACATTCGTGTATAACTTTACGTTGCATTTCCTGCTCGTGTTTGGTTAACCCGTGATTATTACTATCGGATGCATTGCATTCCAATGGCATGAGAGTTTTATTTCACATATTCTCTGATGTCAAACTTCTTGTAACAATTTTTTATCAACTATGGAATGCACAGTTATGGCAAGGGGAATGGGGCCGTTCAGGGGAACCGAGGTCATCCTAGCAGAAACCCTGATTAATAAGAAAAATATCTGTATCCTCCAGCTGAGAATACTATGACACAGCTCTGAACTATGCATACTGCATTCTAAAGCAGTTTATGCAACATGCATAATACAAATTTCTCACATGCAATGGCTTGGAATAGTACATACATGTGACAGGCAACATTTTATATTTCAAATCTAACACTGCATGTTAGGCCAATGCACAAATCACAGCAATTTACATTGAAATGCCAGTTATTTTGTAGATGTTCCGAGTGATAAATACTAACTAAACAGAGAAAGTGTCATCTCAGGTTGATACAAAAAGATACCCACTCCACAAGTTATTGATAATTGAATTTGAGGATTGTCAGATGGAAAAGAGGAATCGCTATATACCCCTGTCAGGAACTTATATAAGCTTCATACACCGTAACCTTAAAATAGGTTACGGTGTGCCTAGCATACCGTAACCTGTAGGTTTCCGTAGTGTAGATATAAGGTAAATTATTAAGGTAATCAGTTTCCTCTCGTAACCTAATAATAGGTCTCGAGTTTATAGAAACACGTAACCTCTCCTCCATAACCTAACCTATAGGTTACGACTTATGTCGGACCCTGCCTGTCAGCAGGAATATAATAATTTGAAAACAAGGGCAACGCCCCCGGTCCCCTGACCAAGATGGCAAATTCAAGGGAGCTGTTAGGATGCAATTTGTTCGCAGAGCATGGCCATTTTTTAACTTGACCTGTATTTCCAACCAATTAAACCACATACTTGGTTTCGTTTCAATCAAATGATCCAAAGTAAAGTTATCATCCGGAGAACACAAAAACCGTATTTTCTAAGTCGAAAAAGGGGAATAAATCCAGTAAAAATCAGTGGAGCGTGCCCATTTTCTAACTTGACCTGCATTTCCACCCAAATAAGCGGCATACTAAATTTCGTTTCAATCAAATGATCCTAACTAAAGTTATCATCCCGACAACACAAAAACTGTATTTTTTAAGTTGAAAAAGGGGGATAAATCCAGTAGAAATCAGTGGAGTGTGCCCATTTTCGAACCTGACCTGCATTTCCACCCAAGTAAGACACATACCAAATTTAGTTTCAGTAAAATCATCCAAACTAAAGTTATCATCCGGACAAGGGTGTGACGGACAGACGCACGGACGGACGGACGGACACTGCAGATTACAATAGTCCCCCGAAGGGTCGGGGGACAAGTAAATGAAAACCCACATTTTTCTACCAAGCATGACTAGTATTAAACTGTTGGAACTATTCCGTAGAATTACCCAAGCAGACCCAATAACGACCAAATCATGAAAAAATAGGCCGATGAAATCATCAGATGTGTACCCATACGCGCAACGAGTAAAAAGCTGTATGACAGAGGGCCACCACGGAAGCTGACATTATGTACACCATACAAGGTATGGGTACATAAAGAAATGGATTGGAGGAGTGTCTAATTTGATGGATAAAGGGTTAATATCTCCGGATCAAATTATCAGATTTACATAAAAAACTATACAGCACAGCACATCAGTAACCTGAATAAATATATAAAGAAACATGACAATCGGATTGATCTTTTTTGAGTTATCTCATGCCAAAGGGATGGGAGGAATTTTCAATTTGAAGGATAAAGGGTTAATATCTCAGGATTAAATTATCAGATTTACACCAAAAACTATACAGCTTGGCACATCAGTAACCTGAATACAAATATAAAGTAACTTGACAATCCAAGTAATATTTTTCAAGTTATCGAATGCCAAAGGGATTGGAGGAATTTTCAATTTGAAGGATAAAGGGTTAATATCTCAGGATCAAATTATCCGATTTACACCAAAAACTATACAGCTCGGCACATCAGTAACCTGAACACAAATATAAAGTAAATTGACAATCCAAGCAATATTTTTCAAGTTATCGAATGCCAAAGGGATTGGAGGAATTTTCAATTTGAAGGATAAAGGGTTAATATCTCGGGATCAAATCATCCGATTTACACCAAAAACTATACAGCTCGGCAAATCAGTAACCTGAACACAAATATAAAGTAACTAGACAATCCAAGCAATATTTTTCAAGTTATCGAATGCCAAAGGGATTGGAGGAATTTTCAATTTGAAGGATAAAGGGTTAATATCTCAGGATCAAATTATCCGATTTACACCAAAAACTGTACAGCTCGGCACATCAGTAACCTGAACACAAATATAAAGTAACTTGTCAATCCAAGCAATATTTTTCAAGTTATCGAATGCCAAAGAAATGGATACGGACGCTGGATGGACAGCCGGCCTTGACGGACAGATGGATGGACAGACAGACAGACAAAGGATGGACGAACGACGGATGGTCACCCTGGATGCCGGCATTATGTGTACCATACATAGTATGGGTACACATAAAAATAGGCCGATGAAATCGTCAGATGTGTACCCATACGCGCAACTAGTAGAAAGCTGTATGACGGAGGGCCACCACGGATGCCGACATTATGTACACCATACATGATATGGGTACATATAGAAATGGATTGGAGGAGTGTCTAATTTGATGGATAAAGGGTTAATATCTCCGGATCGAATTATCAGATTTACATAAAAAACTATACAGCACAGCACATCAGAAACCTGAATACATACATAAAGTAACATGACAATCGGATTAATATTTTTTGAGTTACCAAAGGGATTGGAGAAATTTTCAATTTGAAGGATAAAGGGTTAATATCTCAGGATCAAATTATCAGATTTACACCAAAAACGATACAGCTTGGAACATCAGTAATCTGAACACAAATATAAAGTAACTTGACAATCCAAGCAATATTTTTCAAGTTATCGAATGCCAAAGGGATTGGAGGAATTTTCAATTTGAAGGATAAAGGGTTAATATCTCAGGATCAAATTATCCAATTTACACCAAAAACTATACAGCTCGGCACATCAGTAACCTGAACACAAATATAAAGTAACTTGACAATCCAAGCAATATTTTTCAAGTTATCGAATGCCAAAGGGATTGGAGGAATTTTCAATTTGAAGGATAAAGGGTTAATATCTCAGGATCAAATTATCCAATTTACACCAAAAACTATACAGCTCGGCACATCAGTAACCTGAACACAAATATAAAGTAACTTGACAATCCAAGCAATATTTTTCAAGTTATCGAATGCCAAAGGGATTGGAGGAATTTTCAATTTGAAGGATAAAGGGTTAATATCTCAGGATCAAATTATCCAATTTACACCAAAAACTATACAGCTCGGCACATCAGTAACCTGAACACAAATATAAAGTAACTTGACAATCCAAGCAATATTTTTCAAGTTATCGAATGCCAAAGAAATGGATACGGACGCCGGACGGACAGACGGATGGACAAAGTATGGACGAACGACGGATGGTCACCCCGCATGCCGGCATTATGTGTACCATACATAGTATGGGTACACATAAAAATGAAATTTTTTCCATGGTTTTAACTGTAGAATTCCCCAAATAGACCCAATAACGACCAAATCACAAAAAAAATTATTTTACTTTGTTCAGATTCCCCAGAATGCTACTTTTTCTTCCAATAATTTGCTTCTTTGCTTGAACACACTGAGTCTGGACTACAGCTACTATCAGTCAGTGCCAGGGGAGAGAGTCTTTGGGAGAATTCTTCCGGGAAGGTGAGGGGTAATACACCACGGAAAGAGGTTCTTTCTTCGGCTTGGGGGATCTCAGTGGGAATTTTCATGAGGGGGAAGGAAGTAGTATCCTAGAGGTTTTCTCAGGGAAAATCCTCGCTTTGAACTGTCAGTATCTCAGGTTATTTGAAACTTCAATGCTATTTCACATAGGCGACACTATTGGTCTTTTGTTATGCCCCATGCTATGTGAGTAAACAATCCTTTCGCCATGTTGGAAATAATGGAAGAAGTTCTTTAAGAACAAAAGAACACGCAAAAATTGATACCAACATGGGCCTTTTCTGGCCTTAAATTGCCACAAACTTCAATGTTGCATTTCAAGAAGCAATTAATTGTGCAATATTGCCTTGAGTCGCAGGAGCTTGGGGTACATTCCACTTTGCATACATCTGTGCAGTACCAAACTTTTGTCAGTAAATGAATGGCAGACTGTACAAAACAGATGAAGTTCAGACTGTACAATACAATGGATGTCTAAATTGTCAGACAATATGTGAATGTGGCATCAGCCATTTTGATGTGGATGGTAGTATTTTCCTTTATTTAACACACCGAAGGAGATGAACTTTTGAGCCCTTAGCATGTCACCTCATTGTCCATGCATATGAAAATGGTACATGATATATATTCAGCAGACAGTAGCCCCGCTAGTATTCATCTTTTTTTCAATGTAACAAAAAGCAAAAAAATTATGGACGGCAACTCATGAAAAAGACAGTCAAACTCGAATGATATAGTGACATGTATATCAAAATAATCCCCTTCCAAGCCCCCCTATCATTCCACGCATCTTTGGCATCTGTATGAGTATTAATCTATTTATTTATTTATTATCTGCCGCCCAAACAAAGTTTGCAGGGGATAGAGACATTAGGTCTGTCTATTGGTTCATCCATCCATCCATAACAACTTTGGCGCTTCATATCTCAGTCAGTGGATGTTTGATTTAAATCTTTGGCATGCTGATAGACCACCATGGGAGAAAGAATATTCACCAGTAACATAGTAAACAAGCACTGCCTAACTTTCCACAGTTCCAGCTTTCGAAAGGCAGGAAAGGGGGTCTTTTCCCATAAACAATTTTTACCCCGAATGTCATTGAAATATGAGAAGTAATGTTCAAGTTATAATGCAAACAGACATCAGAGTGCAGATGGACATATATACAGACGGACGGACGGACATATGGATAGACTTCAAATGCCAGAGATTGTACCAGAGGTGCTGACATACCAGTATCAAGGATAAGGCTTTGTCAGAGGACAGACAAAATCTCTCACCGAATGGACCCTGCAACAAATCTCAGGGCAAAAACGTTTTTTGTGTAAAATCTTTGAAGTGTTCACAAACCCATTTTAGAACTCAAAACACCAGAATAACCGTACAGGGTCATGTAATATTAAGAACAGCATTCTAAGCATGGCATAAGCACCCCACTTCTCCCCCCCCCCCACCCCCCATCATCTCTGGAAATGCTAAGATGGACATATTTTCAACACTGGGCATACACATAAGGGGTTTATCATCTTTGTTTTACAGTGGAGAGAAATCCAACCCAGCAAAAATTGTGAGATCAACGTACACCTGTTCACAATAGATTGTGTCAATCAGATCATCTATATGTGAGATGTGAAATTATTGTCTTTGTTTTGCAGCAACATCAATTCCACACCCCAACCCAGTAGTAACTGTAAAGCTCATAAACAATGATTGGACCATCAAAGACATAATGCCACATGTGAGGAGGTGATCTGAATGAATTTTCTTGGTTTTACTACAGGGACGTGACTCATTTGAAAGCCATTCCCATAAAAAATTTTCATTCCAAATTTTACTGAAATCTGATAAACCAAACCTGAAATATGAGGCAAACAAAAAAAAAACAAAAACAAAGCAAAAATTGGTATTTTACGAGACAAACAGCAAATTTTCAAAGTTAAAAATTGGGATAAGTCTGAAAAGTGAAAAGTAATAAATATGATTGAGATGCGATAATCCAAACCCGATATACGAGGCAAACAGACAAAAAATAGGCTATTTTTGTATATTCAAAGGGCCATAATGCAAAGAAAAAATATTTTCAACAGCAAAACGGCTGTTAGTCCTTAACGATCTTACATGTTTGATAGTGAACATGTGTATGAAATTTCAATGAAATCTGGACAGTAATGTTCAAGTTATAACGCGGGCTGACATTTGAGTGAGAATGGACAGACAGACGTATGCACAGATGCATGGACAGACACACTGACTCACGGATAGACGCAATCCAGTATTTCCCACTTTTTGAAAAAAACTGGGGGAAAATTAGCTATCTGAGGGCAAGTATGTCAGTACCGTACCAGTTTCCGAACTCCCTCAGTACATTGCTATAGTCTTACATACCAATTATTGACCAATCTATAGCTATAATACGCTGACAACAGGCAAAAATTAACTAACTGAGGGACATAACTCCACTCCGTTTGGCTGAACTGTACCAATTTTTAAGACATTATTATGAAAGTCTCACATACCAATATTGACCAAATCCTTTGATAAGTGTGCAGGTCACAGTGCTAATGAGTGCTAATGAGCTGAAAACAGGAAAAGATTAACTAATTAAGGGCTATAACTCTGTTCAGAATGGCCAAACGGTACCAGTTTTCGAACCCATTCAAGACATTGTTAACCCTTTACCCAACGAATCGACCGCATCCATCCGCGTAATATGTAAATTCAGCAGTTGAAAAAATATTATTTTTCAAAAATTTTCAACAAAACCATACCATGTGACCCCTCGTTGGAACGAGCTCATCGAGCTCGTTCCAACGAGAGGTCACATGATATGGTTTTGTTGAAATTTTTTGAAAAATTTGAAAAAATTGATATTTAAAATAATAAATTTTGATATCGTCTGCGTTGGGTAAAGGGTTAAGAAAGTCTCACAAACCAAACATTGACAAAGTCCATTGATATTTGAAGTTATCATACTACCAAACTGAAAACAGGAAAAAATCACAAAATTAAGGGTCATAACTCTGCTCAGTACAGCCGAAACATACCAGTTTTTAACTCATTCAAGACATTAAGAAAGTCTCAGATACCAATACTGAATCAAATCTACTGCTATTTGTTCCAAGTTATTGTGCAAACAATTGGAAAACAGGCAAAAATTCTTGAATTAACCTGTTGCCCAACGCTGACGATATCAAAATATATTATTTTAAATATCATTTTTTTCAAATTTTTCAAAACATTTCAACAAAACCATATCATGTTACCCCTCGTTGGAACGAGCTCGTTCCAACGAGGGGTCACATGATATAGTTTTGTTGAAATATTTTGAAAAATAATATTTTTTCAACTGCAGCATTTGCATATTACGTGGGCGGATGCGGCCAATTCATTGGGTAAAGGGTTAACCCTTTACCCAACGTAACAGCCAAAACCGGCCAGCGCTATTCTAAAAAAATCGCCATTTAATTTTCATTATTTTTTCATTTTTTGTCTCAAAAACATAGGTTATGACCCCTCGTTGGAACGAGCTCGTCGAGCTCATTCCAACGAGGGGTCATAACCTATGTTTTTGAGACAAAAAATGAAAAAAAATAGTTATTCAAGAATTTTTTTTGCAAGTGTCGTCTGCTTTTCATGTTAGGTAAAGGGTTAAAGGTCATAACTCCATATTGTGACATTTTTTTGATTTTTCTAGCATTACGAAATTGATTTTCTATTAAATGAAAGTGTCAATGACACTGTAGCTCAGCTTGTGTAAGACATGTACATGAATAGTATGTGACACAGCAATGACATACATCTAGGTAATGACCTGATAACAAAGGTACATGTAAAATATTGTAAAGATCAGTACATAAATACTGACCATAGCCTGTAACAAATGTGCAGGTAAAGTATTGTAAAGGTGGGTGGGTGACAGTTAAATGTTAAACTAGAAAAGAAATCTCCATGGGGTTAATGTTACAATGGGGATCCTTGGATGCTGCATCATAAGCCAAATTTTAGCAATTGTTCTCGCCTGTTTGATTCAAACCCTTCTACGGTTGATTCCTACTAATTAATAAATATTTGTCCAGTCCTTTTTAATATATAGGTATATGAATCTTTTATCTTCAGTACATAGGGTTCCTTCGGTTGAGGAGGTTTTATTTTTCTCATTGGAAACAGAAAACTGGGTTGTGCTAATAATGTTTACCCTCCCCAAACACCACCAAATATTAACACAGCCGAGCCCAAAAGCACTCGTTACCATCCTATGATGATAACAAACGCAGTCCTAGAAAATTTGTACAAAAAACTGATTGCACCTAATTTGGATATAAAATGGCTGCTGGAAGCCATCTTGAATTCAGACCTCAGCCCAGAAGACTTGTTTTCGCCCCAAGGTGATAACAAAGGTACCCAAGAAGATCGGTTCATAAATACAGCCTCTAGCCCAAGCCGTATTGACATGTGCACTTACTGTGTATAAGCAGCACTGAATAAATTAAAGTTCATCTAATTTGCATAATTTCTGCATGAGAAATTTTTTTTTTTTTTATTACGGTTTAACGACACATTAACAGCCAGGGTCATATCATGTCGGTGACAGTTTTACGGGTGGAGGAAGCCGGAGTACCCGGAGAGAACCACCGAGCAACAACGAGCAGCTGTCAGCTCTCCAACATCGTAACTCTGAACTCTGCACCGCGGCACAGGCAGGGTTAGATTGGTTGAAGACATGCGCACCATCGACGTGCAGTACGCCTTAGTACACAGTGTCATCTTGCCCCCATGTAGGCAATCGGGGTTAAGTGCCTTGCCCAAGGACACAACGCGGGAGCACGAATCAGTCACTGAAATGGTCACCCATCCAACTACTTACCACGCTCAACGTTGCTAAACTTCGGTGATCTGACGAGAACCGGTTACTGCAACGCAACCGCGCCCCCCTGCATGAGAAAAAACCTGTATTATATGTAATGTATTCCATGTTACTAAACATTCATAAAAAAATTTATTCAAATCAGAACTTTCATACAGAAGTTCTGTACAGAAAACTGATTGCAGTTATTTCTGTACAAAATAGCTGCCGGTGGCCATCTTGAATTTTGGACTCCACCTAAAAACACTCGTTCTCGCCCCATGGTGATAACAAAGGTACCCAAGTCGTTTTGTAAAGATCAGTTCATAAATACGGCCTCTAGCCCAAGCTGAAAAGAAGTTCTGTACAAAAAACTGATTGTACCTAATTTCAGTACAAAATGGTCACAGGCAGCCATCTTGAATTTTGGACCGCACCCAAAAACACTCATTCTTGTCCCTAGGTGATAACAAAGGTACCCAAGAAGTTTCATGAAGATCAGTTCATAAATACAGCCTAGCCCGAGTAGTATTGACATGTGCACTTACTGGGTATAAGTAGGACTGAATAAATCAAAGTTCATCTAATTTGCATAATTTCAGCACAAAAAAAAACCTGTACATGTATTATATGTAATGTATTCCATGTTACTAAACATTCATACAAAAAGTTATTCAAATCACAACTTTTATACAGAAGTTCTGTACAAAAAAACTGATTGCACTAATTTCTGTACAAAATGGCTGCTGGAGGCCATCTTGAATTTTGGACAGCACCCAAAAACACTTGTTTTCATCCCACAGTGATAATAAAGGTACCCAAGAAGTTTTGTAAAGATTGGTTCATAAATACAGCCTCTAGCTTGAGCCATATTGAATTGTTGTTCCCGGACAGACGGATGACGGGCCATGGCATAACCTTAAATTTGACTATGTCAAAGCTGAGCTAAAAATGGGGAGTATCCAGAGTATTACAAGACAAACTAGAGGGGGTATCAGTACCCCGTGGCTCACCAACAGGTGGCCAATGTAAAGGGGTGGCTGGAGTAAAAGAAAAGTTCAAAACCTGCACACAAAAGTCCAAAATTAAAGAAAATAAGCAGCTAAAGGGTTAAATAATAAAATAATAACCCCTAAGAAGCATGCTAACATAAAATAGGAACCAAGGCAATATGCTACAAGGTAAGTCTCCACTTTGAAGAAAAGAAAGACAAACCTCAAAGCCTGCACATAACAGTAGCTGTGACGGGTGGTGCAATCTGCAAGTTCAAAAACAGACATGGGCTAGACATGAATGAGATACACTTGCATATCAAATATGAAGTCATTCCATCAGGTAGTTTGAAAGTTATTCTTTTAGAAACTCGTTAGTCACAAAATTCTAAGTTCATCAAGGGCCATAATTCCAAGAAAAATATTTGGAACAACACATGCATTGAACAGTGGCTAGACATCAATAAGATACACTTACATGCCAAATATAAAGTCATTCCATCAAGTATTTCAAAAGTTATTGAGTTTTGAAACTTGTTGGTCACAGACAGACCGACCGGCAGACAGACCGACCGGCAGACAGACCGACATTGCCACTTATAGAGCTGCTAGTCGCAGCTAAAAAAGTATCACATTTGTTTTAATGGGTTAAAATTGAGAAAAATACCCTGATAATGTCACAGTAACCACCATGGCAATATGCCAGTAAGGTGAAACCCTACCTGAAAAATATCCACTTGGAAGAAAAGAAAGAAAAACCTCAAAACCTGCACATAAAAGTCAAAAAAGTATCTTATTTGTTTCAAAGGGTAAAATTTAGAAAAATACCCTGAAAATAAATGTTACAATAACCACCATGACAATATGCCAGTGAGGTAAAAGTCCACTTAAAAAAAATATCAAAACCTGCACACAAAAGTACAAAACCTGCACACAAAAGTCCAAAATTAAAGTAAATAAGCAGCTAAGGGGTTAAATAATATAAAAATATTCCCAAGAAGCATCCTAACATAAAATAGGAACCATAGCAATATGCTACAAGGTAAGTCACCACTTGGAAGAAAAGAAAGACAAACCTCAAAACCTGCACATAAAAGTAAAACAAGGGCAACGCCCCCGGTCCCCCGACCAAGATGGCAAATTCAAGGGAGCTGTTAGGATGCAATTTGTTCGCAGAGCATGGCCATTTTTTAACTTGACCTTATTTCCAACCAATTAAACCACATACTTAGTTTCGTTTCAATCAAATGATCCAAAGTAAAGTTATCATCCGGACAACACAAAAACCGTATTTTCTGAGTCGAAAAAGGGGAATAAATCCAGTAAAAATCAGTGGAGTGTGCCCATTTTCGAACTTGACCTGCATTTCCACCCAAATAAGCGGCATACTAAATTTCGTTTCAATCAAATGATCCTAACTAAAGTTATCATCCAGACAACACAAAAACTGTATTTTTTAAGTCGAAAAAGGGGAATAAATCCAGTAGAAATCAGTGGAGCGTGCCCATTTTCGAACTTGACCTGCATTTCCACCCAAGTAAGACACATACCAAATTTAGTTTCAGTAAAATCATCCAAGCTAAAGTTATCATCCGGACAAGGGTGTGACGGACGGATGGACGGACACTGCTGATTACAATAGTCCCCCGAAGGGTCGGGGACAAAAAATGTATCACATTTGTTTTAAGGGGTTAAAATTGAGAAAAATACCCTGTCACAGTACCACAATGGCAATATGCCAGTAAGGTGAAACTCTACTTGAAAAATATCCACTTGGATGAAAAGAAAGACAAACCTCAAAACCTGCACATAAAAGTAAAAAAAGTATCAGATTTGCTTCAAAGGGTTAACATTTAGAAAAAATACCCTGAAAATGTTACAGTAACCACCATGGCAATATGCCAGTGAGGTAAAACTTCACTTAAAAAAAATATCAAAACCTCACACAAAAGTACAAAGCCTGCACACAAAAGGACAAAATTAAAGTAAATAAGCAGCTAAAGGGTTAAATAATATAATAATAGCCCCAAGAAGCATCCTAACATAAAATAGGAACCATGGCAATATGCTACAAGGTAAGTGGCCACTTGGAAGAAAAGAAAGACAAACCTCAAAACCTGTACATAAAAGTAAAAAAAAGTATCACATTTGTTTCAAGGGGTTAAAATTGAGAAAAATACCGTCACAGAACCACAATGGCAATATGCCAGTAAGGTAAAACTCCACATGAAAACAAACTTTCAAAACCTGTACACAAAAGTCAAAAACTTGCACAGAAAAGTCAAAAACCTGCATAGAAAAGTCAAAAACCTGTACACAAAAGTCCAAAATTCAAGTAACTAAGCATGGAAAGGGTTGAATAAAATATTACTATCCCTGAAAAGCATGCAGACATGAAAAAAAAAAAAGCAAAAAAAAAAAAAAAAATCAAAACCTGCACACAAAATTTTAAAATGAATGAATCCGGACGCTGATGCCGACGACATGAGGGCTGTGCCATAGGCTCACACAACTATCGTTGGTGAGCCAAAAACTATTTGTAAAGGACTACCCCTTTCAAGGAAAATGGGACAGCGTTGGCATTCACCACCATGCAGCCTTGAGGCTGCATTTTGAATTCCAATATAATATAATTTCCCAATGCAAAACCATTTAACATGCCTCCAGTACAAATCTGACCTGTTAATTGAATATAGGTTATAGAGTAATCTCCTGTTAACTGAATAAAAAACCTTGTAACATGTCGAGAAATTACCGAGACTCTTCCCAGTTTTATTTTGGTTCTAGACCAATTTGGCCTCAGTACATCCAATATAGGCATTTAATCTATTATATCTTGTTTGACAGACCTCATGGAGCTCTGTCAAACAAAATATAATAGAATAAATGCTAAGTTTATCTCTGGAATACAGGAAAGTGACACAATCCCTGTTAATTGAATACTCCTGCTAATTGAATAATTTTCATTAGCAAAGTGGCTCTTTAATTAGCAGGGTTCCACTGTACAGCAAAAACAAATATCACAAACTAATAATGAAACTATGAACTTGAGAAATTTTCAAGTGCTCATTCTACAACATGTTTTAGCTGGTACTATACAGTTTGGAAGGTTAAAGGGCTCAGTAGTTAAGAGGTGTAGGCTGCAAGCCAAAGGGTCCTCTATCAAATCCCACCTGCGGCAACCACTTAGTTTCCTTAGGCAATACACTTCATTCCCATTGCCCACGTAGTGCCATTGTGTACCAAGACATACTGCATGTCATAAACATTTAATGAGACATAATACCCAAACACGGGAAAGCAACAATACAATGGACAGTGGAACACAAACCGACACATATGTCAGTCTTGAACAGCAGCCAACCAGTGCTCCAATTATTTCAACTTCCCGAAATATATATTCAACAAACAACCAGAACCCAGTGATAAATGGAACGAACGATTTAACACAGACCACACAACAGAACGCTTCAACAATTGAGACTTCAGGAAGTCATGTTCTGATGGATATTCACTACCCCACTACAAGCCAGAAAACACCCGAACCAAATCTGGAAATACCATCGGACCCATTGTCCACACACAACAGGAGTGGAGATTCACTCGATGTTTTTCTGGCAGCATGGAATACGATTTACCACCCCCCTGCAGGGAACATAACCACAGATGCCAGCATTGTGACCCCAAGGAGGGACATACTCAATACACCACTGCCGGCCTTCACCCCTCACCAAGTTACCACACCACGTTGGACTTACCCCATTAACCCGGACATTGGCTCACCCAACCCAACCATCGCGAGCCATAGAGGAAACACACCACCTGGACACCCTAACACTCAGTACCTGTATCAGTCAGACAGAGTATTACGCTTCGCAGCTGCAAACCTCCACTCGTGGCAAGAGCACAATAACCATATTATGAACCAATAAAGTATACTTAACAATTCCGACAATTATCTCAATCGTCATCACTTCTCTTTTACCTAACCCATTTTTACCAGCAAATTGACCAACTACGCCCCCCCCTCCCCCGGAACGCCCAAAACCGGCAAACAATTGACATCCGTTGACAACCGGCACACAATATAACAAACGGCCGCAACCGCTAAACAAACGCCGATAATCGGACAACAATTGAAAACCGTTGACAACTGGTACACAATCGTTTTGAAACTGCCGCAAAAACCGGCATACAATTGACAACCGTTGACAACCGGCACACAATATAACAAACGGCCGCAACCGCTTAACAAGCGCCGAAAATCGGGCAACAATTGAAAACCGTTGACAACCGGTACACAATCGTTTTGAAACAGCCGCAACCGCCGAGTAGGGGACAACCGTTGATAACCGGGGCAACAACCGTTCTGCAACCGCCCAATAAGGGTATATATACAAGGAAAAATTTAATTTCTCTTTAAAAACCTCTGATGAGTTCAAAGACTGAACGAAACCGGTCAGGTTAATAACAAACATTTGTAAGGCACTGTAACCTTACGTAACAGGCAGAGCCTCTGAGTGCCATACATCTAAGGGTAACCTCTCGAATCGTTTATTCGATAATAGTTATATTGCATATTTCACTTATCCTATTGATATATGGCGACCGAAACCCAAACGGCCGAAAGCTCCAACAGCTCTATGAGCCTTGGCATCACATCCGAAAGTGACTCTACAGCCACCATCTTAGACACCAGGCCATCCAAACGCCAACGAACGGATCCAGAACGAGTCCGTATTACAGAACAAAACATGGTTCCGTATAAAGAAATCAGAAGCCTGGCATCCAAACAAATTAAAACTGAACTCCAGGCCTTATTTTTCGAAAAATGCATAACAAACAACATTCCAACAATACGTAGGCGAAACAAAAAGAAATTTTGGGATACGCCTACTAGAACATCAAGCCGACATCAAACACTCACGACAAACACCTGTTTCAATTCATTTTAATGATGATGGTCACTCCCTTACCGATCTTAAATTTCGGATCATAGAAGTTCTCCGCTCAGATCCAGACAGTAAACTATCTGAAACGAGAAGACGCCAACACGAAGTCCAATGGATTTATAGACTATGCACGCTAATTCCAGTCGGCCTGAACAGAAAGGATTTTTAATTTATATATACTGCATGTCAATCGTACACTTGTCTTCAACCAATGCTAACCCAGCTTGTGTGCTGCTTGTACGTTAGTTGTTTGTAATTGCTTGGTGGTTCTCTCTGGCTTTTCCCACCTGTAAAACTGTCTAACAAGAATTGACCCTGGTTATCAAAGTATCATTAAACCCCAAGAAATGAATCATTAAAATTATGCACCCCTATTCTGGAGGACGGTTTGGGGCAAATTGCCAGAAGATGGTTTGGGTTAGATTAGTATCCAGTTTGGGTCAAATTGTTGGAGGACAGTTTGGATGCAATTCTCACTAATTCCTGTCACTTTGGCCACAAGTCATTTCGGCCCCAGTCATTACGGCCTCAGGTCAGTTCAGCCCCAATATACCAAGTCATTTCCGCCTCTATAAATATTTTTAAATATCGTTTGAATTTTAACATTTTAATTGTTTTTCAACATTTATACCTCAAATAGATATTCAGGTATACATATGATATATGGTATTCCTTCATGCCTAGTAGATTTTCTTTCATGATGAATAAATGAAAGAAAAGTTTCAGCACGCCGAAGGTACACATGGACTATGGGGAATTTGAAATCCCTTGTGACCTGAATAATTTTATTTGCTTATGAAATTATGAGAGCCGGAAGCGAGGGTCAGTAATGTTATTTGGTTTGAGTGTGTGCATTGGAAGTGGGTGTACTGGGGTCAGACACCCATGGGCCTCAAACTGGAAGGGGACTAGGAATTGCACCTAACTACAAGAATTCTGCTCTGTGTTTTAGAAAATGTGGACATATTTATGGAAGTATCGAAATAGCAGTTTGGTGGTTGTTTCAGAAAAAAGAAAAGAAAAAGAAACCCTGTGGACCTCAAACTGGAAAGTGACTAGGAATTGTGCATAACAATATGAATGAATGAGGTGACTGCATATACTTTGCGAAATTACAAAGTAAACAAATTTCTCTTACTTATATAGATAGCATCTTAAAGGTATGTAGATTTGAACACATGGATAATTTTTAATGTCACGTATAACTTTTCTGTACACTCTGTAAATACAAATATCTGAACATCGTAGCATTTCTAAAATATCCTAACAGATGTGTACTGCTTTTCTTTTGGATGAATCTTCCCTGGGACAAGTTTTCCCCAAGCCGAAGATTCCTCCAGTTCCCGAAGAAAGATGACATGCCATTTTCAATGGCGGTAAATATCCAAAAGGGTTATTATTTTCCATTTTTTAGTGTTTGAAACTACAAAGCACTGTGCTGAAAGACAGATGGCACCAAAAAGTAACACATTATTACTTTGTTTTGCTTTCTAACAAGACTCAAAGCAACCTGTCAGCATCAATTTTTTCGAATTACACCCATTTCGTCCGCTAACCAAATCATCTGCTGCAATTTTACCCTAGTCGTCCTCTGCAATTTTACCCAACTCGTCTGAAACTCGTTCGCTGGGGGAAAGTATTGAAATACTGTATTTTGAATCATTTTTTATTTATTTATTTATATAATAATTTTATTGTATACTTTTATTGTACTTTATCTATTGTAATATATCTTAATGTACCTCATTACATTAAAATTTCATATACTTGTATGAAATTCTGAAAACAGAAATGTCAGAACACTACTCAGCCATCTAATTAATTCTGACACTGTTTAATGTGGCACTGATTAAAGTATATGTATGTTATATTAAGTTCTGCAACATAATCTTATAATTTTGCAATTATTCATTGAAGAGCTCCACCGGCGCTTTACAGTGAATAATCGCAATATTATTAGCAAATGTATTATAAGAATTAATTATATTAAGAAATGCATCAAAATTTAACTTATATTAAGTTCTGCAACATAATCTTATAATTTTGCAATTATTCATTGAAGAGCTCCACCGGCGCTTTACAGTGAATAATCGCAAAATTATTAGCAAATGTATTATAAGAATTAATTATATTAAGAAATGCATAAAAATTTAACTTATATTAAGTTCTGCAACATAATCTTATAATTTTGCAATTATTCATCGAAGTGCTCCACTGGCGCTTTACAATGAATAATAGCAAAATTATTAGCAAATGTATTATAAGAATTAATTATATTAAGAAACGCATCAAAGTTTATGGTATATTAAGTTCCACAACATAATCTTATAATTTTGCAGTTATTATTGGAAGAACTTCACCAGTGCTTTACAATGAATAATCACAAAATTATTAGCAAATGTATTACAGGAATTAATAATATTAAGAAATGCATCAAAATGTGTTATAATTATATTAAGAAATGCATCAGAACTTGTAAAACTAAGTTCCGTAACATAATCTTATAATTTTGTAATTATTCATTGAAAAATATTTCCTATGCTACACTGTTATTATCTTATGAATCTTGTGTACTGAATAAATATCATTATTTCATTTGACACCGAGTAAATATCACTAATTTAAAATTCCATGTTTTTATGATATTCAAACCCTTGGCGAATGAATTGGGTAAAATTGCAAGTCGATGAATTGAGCAAAATTGCTTGCAGACAATTCAGTGCGCTGGTGGACGAAATGGGTAAAATTGTAAGCGGCTGACTCAGGTTGTGGACGAAACGTCTGTATACCCTTTTTTCAAGCAAACTTTTCTTTACTTTTACAACAACTTAACATTCAGATAATTCAAAAACTGAGTTTCTGTTCGTCTTGATATTTCACGAGATACGTGTCAATGCATATCTGTATACAATCGCACCAATATAACAACAATTATCAGTTATATTATCGGTTATATGTACGTTTTTTTTCGATCGAGGTTATCACTGGAAGACAAGCTGCAACGAAATCAGGACTGAGAGTTCGATCTGAAATAACAAGATCATCAGCTGAGCATATTGACAAACCTCCAGAAGGACAAAATTCGAGTAATAATAATAATAACATTTCGGCCGGCCGCTGATTTGTCATGGTTCTCAGATGAGAAGGCCTGGTTACCATTGAAGTGTAGATATGTAGACCTATGTATCACGCAAAGCTTTGAGGCGAACTGGGTTGCAACAGAAAATGCTTGCTTCCTAGAGGGGGGATAGGCCAATTACAACTGCATGGGCAATTCGACACTGGAAGTTACGTGATTTTTTAACTGAAATTTACTGTCCAATTTAAAAAATCACATTGACAGCTACAGAGAATTCTGTTCTGGAACACATTTATCTGACTGGGTATGTGGAACACTTTGCGGGCCTATGGCCCGCTTGGGGTTCTTATTACTTTCCAAAGTGTGATTTACTGTGATTTCCTGGTTTGATTATAAATGATAATTTCACAAGTGAATTATGCAATCAACAATTGTGTCATGTATCCGTGCACGCGAACGAAGACGTTATGCTGTGGGTGTAATGAGGACTTCATTGGTTTTTGTTTTTAACCCTTTACCTAATATGAAAAGCAGAAGACACTTGCAAAAAAAATTCTTAAATAGCTATTATTTTCATTTTTTGTCTCAAAAACATAGGTTATGGCACCTCACTGGAACCAGCTCGACGAGCCCGTTTCTATGAGGCTCATAGCCTATGTTTTAGAGGCAAAAATGAAAATTAATTGGCAATTTTTGAGAATAGCGCTGGCCGGTGCATTAGGTAGAACGTTGAATAATATAATTATCATTAATAATGAAAAGTAATAAACAGAGTAATCACTTGACTGGACTGGTTACGTGAAATAATTCATTCGAGGTGAGGGACTATATTGTAAAACACTCGTGGTTATTCGCGCACTCGTGTTTGTACAACGTCCCTCACCTCTCATGAATTATTTCACGTAACCAGTCCAGTCACTCTCTATGTAATATGGATCCACAGCCTGATTGAATGGATATGGTGCAGCACAATGCAGTCTATGGAGACAGTGGCAATGACTTAGAATTTGATGATGGTGTCCTGATTATGACTGGGCTGTCCATGGCAACATTTATCCAGATGATTTAGGCATTAAGTAGTTGGAAACAGTGATTGAAGATGTATCAACAGCTTCAGAGGATAATTTTGTACTTCCTGATGTAGAACTCATGTCAATGAATGATGACCAAAGGTTTGCATTCAACATTATTCTCCAAACTTTAATTGATTTTAAAGAGGGGAATGCTTCATACAAACCTTTGAGATTATAGGGCCTTTAGGTCCATCTGTTGTACATGTCGATCTCGATAGAGATTTTACATACTCACCGTTACTGTCATTTACAGTATTGGGGAGTTGTGTGAACAATAATACATTTATGCCAAGCAGTGATCAGTGTTCCACTCCAATAAGTGTTCCAGCATGTCGAAAAAGCCCTGAAGGTGACCTAAGTAAAGTTGTAGAATTGCTAAGTGAGATGGAAAAAAGACAGGACAAAAAACTGTCGGCACTACATAAAAAAATTACAGATATGGAAATCATGCAGTGTCTGCTTCTGAGTGAAGTTAGAAGATTAATTGCTAGACCAGAAGCCAGTGGACAGGGACACTCTACATGTATCACCACAGACCCCAGTGGACAGGGACACTCTACATGTATCATCACAGACCCCAGTGGACAGGGACACTCTACATGTATCACCACAGACCCCAGTGGACAGGGACACTCTACATGTATCACCACAGACCCCAGTGGACAGGGACACTCTACATGTATCACCACAAACCCTGGTTCTGATGACAATGAGGATCCTTTCAGTTCAATTCCTCACCCCCATTACATGTCAAAAAATGAGGTAAAAGTGATCTTAGCAAATTCCCATGGACCAGGAAATTTTGCTAAATATACTTTCGAAAACTGTCCCCCGAACTGTTTACAAATCATCATTTAAGATTTAGTTACTCTTATTATTATGGAGGTGTGAAAAATAAAATGGAAATGGGGCCCCGTAAGAAAGACTTATTTGGAAATATTTGTACTTTTCTATCACCCTATTAATGAAATACATCATTTACAATGATTCGCAATGTAAATCACACCAGATCGCAGAATTAGGAGCATTATTTCTGGAACTCACCAAAACCAGACCGAAACGGGACCGAATGACAGACCAATAAAGTTAACCATCAATATTACATGATGAACAATAGTTCCCCCGATTTGCGATTAAAGGAAGTGAAAAAGAAACCAGTTTACGAATATTTCAACAATGAAAGAATACAACATGGTTTTCTAATTCCACTATATGTAACCGTTTTGTTAATTAAAGAAAATTGAAATTTTTGTTCTCTATTGGTAATTTTGGTGCATGAATACAAACTAATGGCAAGGTCGATCCATGTAAACAAATTTATTGCTTTAGTTGGTGAGGGAAGAATATTTACATAGAACAGACAATCAATGCAATTTGCCTCTATTAGTCTGCTTCCCTTGAGATATATCGACAATCAGAATTTCAGCAGTGGCATTGTCATGAGAATTTATGGGACATATGGCGAGATCTTTTGTCGCAATATTGCCCACAACCTTCAGTGTTTTGAATTTCCCACCGTAAACATGGCGGACACTTTTGAGACTGAAACGACCCAGGTTGACAACGTGCTTAGTCCTATCTTCGATGTGTTTTATTAAAAATTAAGACTCAACTGCTGCCGTACTTTATTGATAGTTCACGTTGGTTGTTCATTGGAAGGTGAGGCGTCTCGCTATTTTTTGAAATCCTGCCCATGCCATTTCCAACTTTTTGACAGTACACATTTTCTAATGTCTCCAAATGACTCGTAAATTTGTTAAATGGTGCGTGTCACAGTCATTTTTTCGACATATTAAAAAAATTTATATACAATTAACTGGAGTTTACTCTACAACCCATATGCAATTAACAGATCAAATTTGTACTGAAGGTATGGTAAATGGTTTTGTGTTTGAAAATTATATTCAGTTAACAGGGATATCCAATTAAGAGATATCCAATTAAGTGGGCTCCACTGTAATTATTATTTCTCATATTACACTAAGTTAAAATTTGCCCTCCCCTCCCCCCCCCCCCCTCCCCGTAAGAAGCCCAAATATTAACAGAGGGACTTGATTTGAACAAACTTACATTTGATCCTCATAATAACAATGTATACCAAATATCAAACAATTCTCACTGGTGGTTCAGAATATTTTTAAATACATCCCCATTTTGCACCCAAGTTAGAATTCAGGCTCCTGTATAGATCCTAAATATGAACCGAGGTGCTTCAAATTAACCAACTTATATCTGACTCCCATATGGATGCTGTATATGAAAAATCTAAAGAACCTGATCAGTGATTCTGTGGAAGAATTTTTGCAAATATGCTGACTCATAATTTTTCCAATGCACTCGCTCTCCCTCCCCACCCCCCCCCCCCCCCCCCCCCACCCCACCACCCACAGAACACCCTGAAATACAATAGACGGCATTTCTTTTACATTTCCACTCCACCGAACCAAAGAATGCTTCGTACCAAATAACAGTTCTTTGTTCCCTGGAGTTTAGGAAATATTGGTGCTTGAAAATATTTTTTTTATCACCAGGGGTTCCCAAAGGGAAACAGAAATGTTTTTTTTTTTGCATGAGTCAAGTACTTGCACCTCAATAATACCACATACTAAATTTACAAGTCTTACTGAAAACTTTCTTGATAACGTGCCATTTGATGATGAAAGTCAGGCGAACTAACAAGTCTTCCTGAAAACTTTCTTGATAACGTGCCATTTGATGATGAAAGTCAGGCGAACTAACAAGTCTTCCTGAAAATTTTCTTGATAACGTGCCATTTGATGATGAAAGTCAGGCGAACTAACAAGTCTTACTGAAAACTTTCTTGATAACAAGTCTTACTGAAAACTTTCTTGATAACGTGCCATTTGATGATGAAAGTCAGGTGAACTAACAAGTCTTCCTGAAAATTTTCTTGATAAAGTGCCATTTGATGATGAAAGTCAGGCGAACTAACAAGTCTTACTGAAAACTTTCTTGATAACAAGTCTTACTGAAAACTTTCTTGATAACGTGCCATTTGATGATGAAAGTCAGGTGAACTAACAAGTCTTACTGAAAACTTTCTTGATAATGTGCCATTTGATGATGAAAGTCAGGCGAACTAACAAGTCTTCCTGAAAACTTTCTTGATAACGTGCCATTTGATGATGAAAGTCAGGCAAACTAACAAGTCTTCATGAAAACTTTCTTGATAACGTGCCATTTGATGATGAAAGTCAGGCGAACTAACAAGTCTTACTGAAAACTTTCTTGACAATGTGCCTTTTGATGATGAAAGTCAGGCAAGCCAACAAGTCTTACTGAAAACTTTCTTGATAACATTCCATTTGATGATGAAAGTCAGATGAGCCAACAAGTCTTACTGAAAACTTTCTTGATAACGTGCCATTTGATAATGAAAGTCAGAGCTAACAAGTCTTACTGAAAACTTTTTTGATAACGTGCCATTTGATGATGAAGGTCAGAGCTAACAAGTCTTACTGAAAACTTTCTTGATAACGTGCCATTTGATAATGAAAGTCAGAACTAACAAGTCTTACTGAAAACTTTCTTGATAACGTGCCATTTGATAATGAAAGTCAGAGCTAACAAGTCTTACTGAAAACTTTCTTGATAACGTGCCATTTGATACTAAATAGTTTACCCTTTATATTCCATGTTGCACAATGTTTCAGTAGGGTGTACAGAATTCTACTACTTTTAGGAGATTAATATTTCCTGAGACTTTCCCACTCAGCAAATAAGACAATATGCAAGGCATAAGAAGGAACCCCAAAGCATCCAACATATTGAAATATTTCATTCTGCAACCATTACTCTGAAAACATTATATGCAATCAAATTCCTGCAATTGTTTAATTTCAGCCAAACATATACGCATCACAGTACTAAATATTTTCCCACATACAACCATTATAACCATTCAGGCAAAATAAATATAGTCGCATCACTTTAAAATTGGCATCCAAATATCTTTTGTCAAGTATTGCATTTCAGACAACCTTTTTCTGATCCTTAAACAGTGGGTCATGCAAAAAATAAGAGAGAAAAACTAACAGAAAGGGAAGTGCTGGTTACGTGTACATATTTCTCAGGGAATTCCCAACCAAAACACACCAATAGTCAAATGAATTTTTAGGTCCAAAAATTCCTCAAATCACCCTTTTTATTCATCTGGATCATTCAACAGAAATCCAAGATGTCAGTAGAATTTTTCAAATGTTTATTGAAACAATATATTTTCCCAGGACTGCTTTGTTTTGGGGATTACATACTTTCCGAGTGCAACTTTTCGAGGCAGGTAAATCTAATTAAAATATTTACAACAGTTATACCTATGAGCAAACCCAACCCTACCAAAAATACATTTACCTCTTTCATGTGATGAAAGACTCATTTCTGCCATAGAATTCAACTTTTGGCTTCTGCCTAGTCAAAAGCATGGGAAATTTGTTCTTTTATTCTATCTGCCAAGAGCTTCTGACAAAAGAGCTGATCCAAGCTCATAGAGCTTAATTTTAGGGCTGTCACAAATAATTGATTAATCGACTGTTGATTGATCATGCCGAAATCGATTAGTATTTTTCGTTGTCGAAAATCAGTAAATTTTATCTACATTTTAGATGTTTAATAATAAAAAAACATTCGATAAAAAATCTTGTTTCTAAAGGTAAAAGGTCAAGAATGTTGACGTTAAACCTCAAGAAGCCATTTGAAGCATTTGTCTTTTAAGTACATTCAAAGCTTTGATGTTCTGAACTTTTGAACAGTAAGTGTAATAATCAAGACCAGTTGGCAGTTACGAGCTTGCGAAGTTCGCAAATGACGACCGGTCTTGATTATTACACTGATGGTTCAAAAGTTCAGAACATCAAATGTTTGAATGTACCTAAAAGAGGGTCATCTTCATTGTTTACTTGAGGTAGGTCAACTGACTTGAACTTCATTTTTAATGACATCAAAGGGAGGGAGGGGTCATTTTGGTATGATTAATCGATTATTATTGAGTATTTGCGACGATTAATCATCTGACTTGAGCTTCATTTTTAATGACATCAAAGGGAGGGAGAGGTCATTTTGGTATGATTAATCGATTATTATCGAGTATTTGCGACGATTAATCAATTTCTAAATTAAAAAATCGTGACAACCCTACCTACTTACTTCGTCACAATATCAAAACAGAAATTTTTTTTTTTTTTTTTCTTCTTTTAAACAAATAGTCCCTTTTTGACTTGGGATAATGCACATGTGTGAAGGAATATTCACCTTGTGTATAAAGTGTGGTGAAATCATATTAGGAAGCATTTAGTTATTTTAAATAAATAGCAAGTTGTTTGCAAATTTTATGACTGAAATTGAACAGGATGAGTTTTTTTGTAGTTTTGCAAAACGTGACTAAACAAGATTTTAACCTGGAATGATAGCGGGGAAATTCCCAAATAATGTAGAAAGTAATGCTTTGACAATGACTCGCACCATGTGGTGGATAAATGAATGGTGGTCATTTCATGCAAAGTGTTTTTGACAGTCATGAATTCAGAAATGTTTGCATCTGATAAGCCATATAATCAGCTCTTGTGATGAAACAATTAATAAAGAGATCTTTATTCATCAAATGTGGCTGATCTGAAACAGGTCCAAGATTCTGTACTACTTGTTTTTTCAAAATTCCTTTCCACATTTCTTATAAAAAATGGTTTGGATAATAAAAGCGATCATTTGCATTTTCTGCCTTGTTACAATAATGTGTGAACCCCCAGCAAAAAAAGGAAACGTTATGGATTCAAAATTTTGTGATACTTTGAAGATTGGAATGCCTTGGTTGGCCAAAAGTGACAGAGGAGAATACCATGCCTACTGCACTCAGTGGCGATGCCATGGGGGGGGGGGGGGGGTGGGGGGGGCAGTATGGGTGGGTACTTACCTCTCCACTTTTTTGTCAAGCGTAGTAAAAAATACTATCATTTCAATTTTTGTATTGAATGTTGCAGTGCAATGGTGGGTATGCTAAATTCCATATTCCCAAGTGCACTAAATTAGAAAAGTTTTTAAATTATGTTTGTGTGTGCCTCCCCCCCCCCCCCCCCCCCCCCACCCCCACACACACACATTAGCTGCAAACAACAAACAAGAGTCGAGGGCCCAAATTGCAACAAGGCATGCCATGTTCAAACAGTCTGAAACATACCACTTAAGAGTATTCGAGGAATGCTTAAATCGAGAGCGTGCAACACTTCCGTTTGGAATGCAGCCTACTTTCATTTTCGATTTGAGTGTCATTTGGTGCTTTGTGCTCTCACTTTACAACAATGTTCTTCCGTTATAATGTCACCATGTACGATGTTTTCTATAACTGAAAGACCTAACCAATAAGTTTCAAAAGGATAAAACTGTTTTAATTTAATTGTCTGAGAATGCTCCTGAGAACACCATTTACAATGTAAGTTTTAAAAAAATTTCCCAACTTCCCCAAACCCACCCCGGCTCAGTGCTGCAGGCAATACCCAACTGTACCCCCCTCACTTCTGTAACTCTGGCGCCGCCACTAACTGCACTTTATGCAACAGTCACTTCAACATGAGTCATCATGTGAAACATGATGTAGTTAAACACAGTAAAACATCAGAGCATGAGAAAAAAATGCTGAATGTTTCAATTTTGAGCCAAATTATAAGTTGTGTGAAGAAGCCTTGGTATCCACATGGACATATGTTCAAAATCTTTGTTAAACGTTTTTGTATTTTATAATATGTTGTATTTATTATATGCAAGGCTGTCAATTATCACAAATTATCTAAAAGATACTTCTCGATATCTATCGACTCAGTGGATATCGAGGAATATCCCTCAGTAGCTTACTAAATGACGTCACGCTACGCAGCATCACGTCGCCTTGAAGGAACGGCCAGCTGATCTTTGTTATTGTGTTTAATGGTATGCATTGGGGTCGAATTGAGCTGAATATTGTGCAATAAGATGTCTCGTAATATATAATAATATTTATTTATTTATTGGTGTTTAAGGTCACATATTTTTGCACAATGGCTAATCATGACCACAACATGAGTATCAACTCAAGACCAGGCACATGACATTGCCTTGAACGTCACCTTGAAGGAACAATCAACCCCTTTTTGTTATTTTCTTAAAACTGTTTGCAGTCGAATATTGAGCAGTAAAATGTCACATAGGCTGACTTAGCATATAATAAAAAGAAAATCCACACTGTTTTAGTGAATATTGGGAATTATCTCATTCATGTGGACCTGAAAGTATTATTTTTCACTTGCACTTCTGATATTCACTAAAACAGCGTAGATATCCCCTATATAATGTTTCATAGGACTTTACTGAGTCACTTTGTAGTTTGTAGTTGTTTTGTTCAATAAATTCTGGCTGTTTTAGACAGGGATGTGGTGACTGGGGGTTGGGGAGAGGGTTGGTGTCTCCCCCCCCCCCCCCCCCAGCTAGGATTATTTTTTTTTTATATAGTTGGAAATTCCGAGGTCAAAAATCAAATGGTTGGAAATTCAATAAATTAACATTGTTCATGAAAAATATTAAAATTCCAACTAATGATGAGAAATTTTGATTTTTTATTTCCAATTGGAAACTTGAGTTTCAAATTTCCTACTCTAAAATTGACATGGCTTCAAAATTCTGACTCTTGACATCAATCCGGTAAATTTTCTGACCCAGACACATTATAAATAATGCTTTTTCTGTTTCAGGACTAGTGAAAATTTCCAGAAGGGTTCATAACCCTTTACCCAATGCAGACGATTTCAAAATTCATTATTTTAAATAATATTTTTTAAATTTTAAAAAACAATTTCAACAAAACCATATCATGTGACCCCTCTGTGGAACGAGCTTGACGAGCTCGTTCCAAAGAGGGGTCACATGATATGGTTTTGTTGAAATTTTTCGAAAAATAATATTTTTTTAGCAACTGTATTTGCATATTACGTGGGCAGATGCGGGCAATTCATTGTGTAAAGGGTTAAAAGATATCACCCAGCGCTGCAGAGCAACCACCTATCAAAACCACTCACAGTTGTTGGAATTTACACCGGTGCCCCCCCCCCCCCCCCCCAAAAAAAAAGTGCCCCCCTCCCTCCCTGAAACCCTCTAGCCACATCCGTGGTTTTAGATGAGTTGTATTTTTCTGTGTTGGGATATCCATACACCAACCCAAAATTTGCTGCACAAAATCTCACCATCTTGAATTTTCAAAACTTAACATGTCTAGGTACACTGTGTGTCTTAAGAGAATTGAGGGACACAATATACAAAATTCACAAAGTAAGGCGAGTCTAGCTGGGAGCTTGGCATCTTTTAAAACTTTGATGTGAGTCTTCCATGGAAGACGTGTGTCGCCTGGCATTTCAGACAGAATTCTAAGTGGAAAAGGGGCATAACTCTGGAAAAATACAGCGGATCAAAAAATAAAATAGGAGGTGCACAATGCCATTATGTGATAAAGAATCACTGAAAGTTTCATCAAAATCCATTCATAGGTTAAAGAGGTGTGGCAGATAAGAGAAAGTGTGACGCGGACGACGCAAGACGACAAAAGTAATCCCTATATGTCGCTCCCACTTCGTGGGGCGGTGAATCCATTCATAGGTTAAAGAGGAGTGGCGGATAAGAGAAAGTGTGAAGCGGACGACGCAAGACGATGGGGCATAACTCTGGGAAAAATACAGCGGATCAAAAAATAAAATAGGAGGTGCACAATGTCATTATGTGATAAAGAATCACTGAAAGTTTCATCAAAATCCATTCATAGGTTAAAGAGGAGTGGCGGATAAGAGAAAGTGTGACGCGGACGACGACGCGGACGACGCAAGACAACAAAAGTAATCCCTATATGTCGCTCCCCACTTCGTGGGGCGGCGACACAAAAATACCCATGTTTCAAATCACCTTTGAAAAATAATTTAGCACTCAACCAATAGGTTCTTTTGAATGAAAGTGTCTATGACACTGTAGCTCAACTTGACAAACTTGAACTTGGTAAGTTATAAATGAAATGGCAAAATTGAAGATCATTGGTACCAATGTTATTTGATGAAATTTCAACATAACAGCATTGTGTGTGCACAACGTCAGAGTAATCCATGCATTTTTAAATGTAAACTGTAAGAATGTTGATACACAAATGCAGTATGTTCAGAGGTTGTTGTAAATGGCCACTTTTTTCACAGAAATAAATGCTAATCAATAGCTCTTATCTAAAGGTCTTGCCTAATGAGCACACCAAGTTCAACTAGAGAAAGTGTCATCTCAAGATGACAAAAAAAGATACCCCCGCCACCTCTAGGACTGCAACAATTAATCGCGATACGCCCGAACGGCGATACATTGCTTACGATTCAATACGTATCGTTGTTCACTGTGTATTGCGATACCATAAATATAAATAAAAATGTTGGAAGTCAAGAAAGGGAAATAACTGTGGAGAAACAAAATTTTCGCAAGACTTTATACATGTTGCACATCTTCATTGTGTGTATGATCATATTCTCAAGTTTCAACTATGTGAATTGAAAAGTGGGGGAGGAGTTGATTATAGCATGATGGTACCCTCCATTAAACAATTTCGCGACGGAAGGACTGATGGACAGACGGACTGACAGACATGAGGAGTCCTATATACCCCCGCCAAACGGGCGGGGGTATAAAAACAATCCTATGATAAATATGGCCTGTAGGCCATGTCAAAGGTGAATGTTGATGCACAAATGCAATAAATTCAAAGATTGTTGCTAACAGTAACATTTTTTGATGGAAAGGACAAGAAAATCAATAGCTCCTATCTTTGTCACCCTGCATAAACATACAAAGTTTCAAAACAACCTGATAATGAATGTGCCCTCTGAGGCAAGCCAAAGGAAGTAGAAGGTCATTGCTTGTGGCAATGGTTTGGGTTTTTTTTTATGGAAATTCATAAATATACCCTGCAGAGAGTGCAAAAGGGATAAGGCAATGTTTTTTGTTTTTTTTTGGGGGGGGGGGGGGGGGGGGAGGGTTATGGAAATTCATAAATATACCCTGCAGAGAGTGCAAAAGGGATAAGTTGATGCACAAATGCAGGAAGTTCAAAGGCTAGTGATAACGACAATAATTTTTTATGGAAATGAAAAAAAGCAATAGCTCACATCTAGAGGTCACCCCGAACACACATACCAAGTTTCAAAGTGATCCGATCATAAATGTGCCTTGAAGGGTGTGTTAACCCTTTACCCAATGAATCGCCCACATCCGCCCACGTAATATGCAAATTCAGCAGTTGAAAAAATATTATTTTTTAAAAATTTCAATAAAACCATATTATATGTGACCCCTCATTGGAATGAGCTCGTTCCAACAAGGGGTCACATGATATGGTTTGTTGAAATTTTTTGAAAAAATGATATTCAAAATAATAAATTTTGATATCGACTGCGTTGGGTAAAGGGTTAAAGGGAAATATTGAGGTCTGACTAAACTAAGTTCAAAGGTCAGCGGCAACATTTTTTGACAGAAATGGAAGAAAATCGACAGCTCCCATATAGATATCACCCCACACAAACACATCAAGTTTGCAAGCGATCCAATCATAAATGTGCCCTGCAGGGTGTGTCAAAGGGAAATATTGATGTTTATCTGCACTAAGTTTTTATTAAGTTCATCGAAGGTCAATGTCAGTGGCAACATTTTTTGATGGAAATTGAAGAAAATCGATAGCTCCCATCTAGAGGCAACCCCAAACAAGCATACCAGGTTTCAAAGCAATCTGATCATAAATGTGCCCTGTAGGGTGTGCCAAAGGGAAATATTGAGGTCTGATTAAACTAAGTTCTAAGAACGTTGGCCATGGCAACATTTTTTGATGGAAATGGAAGAAAATCGATAGCTCCCATCTAGAGGTCACCCCAAACAAGCATACCAAGTTTCAAAGCGATCTGATCATAAATGCGACCTGTGAGGTGTGACAAAGGAAATTGTTACATACGTACATATGCCGACAGACGAAAAGTGATGGCAATAGCTCAGCTTGACTTTGTCAAGTTCAGCTAAAAATCCCTGATAGTTTGTTTACATTGATGGGTAAAAATAATTGCTCAGTGGACTTGAACTCTTTCAACACGAGAAGTCGCTTTTCCAGTCCAGGAACACAAAACTTCATAATTTCATTAAGAAGGATGGCTACTAAGTGAACATCTGTGGTAGAACAATTAATATTTTCAACGTGCAGCCTTGTATGGGATAGCATCATCAAATTCACCCTTTGGGGACCTCATTCTGCAAATGTCAAACTGCTTATTTTCAGGCCTGCTGCATATTCATGTTGTTTTTGTACCGCCACCACGATTTACCGAGAGGTACCAGTAGGTACCGAGAGGTACGGAAAAAAAAGCTTTTTAGAATTTATTTTCACAATAAATTGAATGCAAACGATATATTTCATGCATTTTATGCATTTATTTCTGGAAATGTGGCCATTAATAATGCAATTTGTCACGATAATCATAGTTTGGAGTTATTTATTCAGTAGCGCAATTAACCTCTCAGTAAATCATGTTTTCTCGGTTTGGCAAGAGGCACCGAGAGGTACACAAAAAAAGCTTCTTGAAAATTATTTTCACAATAAATTGAATGCAAACGGTATATTTAATGCATTTTATGCATTTATTTCGGGGATTTGGTCATTAATGATGCAATTTGTCGTGATAATCACAGCTTGGTGTTATGTATTGAGTAGCGTGAATGACCTCTCGGTAAATCGTGTTTTCTCGGTTTGACAAGAGGCACCGAGAGGTACGCAAAAAAACTTCTTATAAATTATTTTCGCAATAAATTGAATGCAAACGGTATATTTAATGCATTTTATGCATTTATTTCGGGGGATTTGATCATTAATGATGCAATTTGTCAGGATAATCAGAGCTTGGTGTTATTTATTGAGTAGCACGAATGACCTCTCGGTAAATCGTGTTTTCTCGGTTTGACAAGAGGTACAGAGAGGTGCGGAAAAAAGCTTTTTATAATTTATTTTCACAATAAATTAAATGCAAACGTTATATTTTATGCATTTATTTCGGGGATTTGGTCATTAATGATGCAATTTGTTGCGATAATCACAGCTTGGTGTTATTTATTGAGTATCGCGATTGACCACTCGGTAAATCATGTCCTCTCGGCTTGACATTGCCGTAAGTTGAAAAAAAACCAAACAATTCCCATCACCATTTACCAGGACTTTGGACGTGCAAGTCATAGACTTGGCTGGTTTAAAATTGTTTTTTATTTATTTATTTATTTATTTATTTATTTATTTATTTCTACTGTCGTTTGAAAATAAATAATTTATAGGCCATAGTATGTGGCTCTAAAGAGGCTGCAATCCTTCTCCTGTCTTAGGTTGTCCCGTTGTTGGGATCGTGCCCGTCATCGGAGTAGACTGCATAACGCCTGCAAGTTAAAAAGTAGGCTAAGTTGTTCAAAGGCCCTTAAAGGGCAATACTTGTTATTGTCTTGTCCACGCATGGCTGCAGTTTTGTCCTGTCTTGGGTCGTCCCGTTCTTGGGAAGTTGCCCGTCATCGGATAATACTGTCTAATGCCAGTATGCACGTAAATTCAAAGACATTCGTTGCAGTCATGCATGTCCTGTCCGGGGTCATCCCGTTGTTGGGAAGTTGCCCGTCATTGGACTAGAACGTCTAATCCGACATTATCAAAAGTTATTACTTTGCTTTGGCATTTATTTATTTTTTTTTGGGGGGGGGGGGGGGGGCCAAAACAGAGGGTTGTGTTTAATCTTTAATTATTAATTTATTCAAGTAATTTTTGCCTTTTTACTGTTTTTGCGTGTTTTTGAATTTTTTACACGTTTTCGTTGGCCTGGCTTTTTTGCAACACCAGCTGTCTTTGGAACTAACAGCCGACCATCTGTGGAGAGAACGAACTTCAGGGGTTTTTTGACAAAAGAAATAAACTGATGCAGTCTACGCTGCCGTCTTTCTTGGTTCCACATTAATCCAAACTGATTGTTTCACTTTTAATTTTTTCACTTTTTTGTGATTATCGCGTCAAATTGCAACATTAATGACCAAATCCTCGAAATAAATGCATAAAATGCATGAAATATACCGTTTGCATTCAATTTATTGGGAAAATAATTTTCAAGAAGCTTTTTTTGCGTACCGCTCGGTGCCTCTTGTCAAAACCGAGAAAACACGATTTACCGAGAGGTCAACCACACTACTCAATAAGTAACTCCAAACTATGATTATCGCGTCAACATTAATGGCCACATTTCCAGAAATAAATGCATAAAATGCATGAAATATATCGTTTGCATTCAATTTATTGTGAAAATAATTTCTAAAAAGCTATTTTTCCGTACCTCTCAGTACCTTTCGGTAAATCGTGGTGGCCGTTTTTATACTGGTGTAGTGGGATATATCGCCTCCATGGATAGCTTGCCTCTCTCCTCCTCAGATTAACAACCGTAACAGACCATTTTGTTCTTTCAGCTTGCAAAATTCATCAACAAGTCACTCGGATTCAGATGAGTCCCAGGTAGCAGCTTTCCCGAGCAGATGAGATTGATGAGTTGCAATACTTGGCAAGAGAAATATAACAGGGTGATTGACCTGTGAACCTAGTGTGAAGTAAAAAGACTCTGGCCTGAATTAATGTAATGAAGGTTGTTACAGTTTGGTAAGCATTTAGGCCAGTAGACTTTTTATCAGTGGATCTCCAGGTTTAATCCTCGAGCTAACGTAAGCTGCTCTGTTAATTAGCATCGGCTCAGGTGACGCAATTTCCAACCCAAAAATATTCTGTTGGCTATTTTTTTAGCTGACTTGAAATTGCGTCGTATCGAGTTTTTCCAAAAAAAAAATTGTCAAGTTTTGTATAAAAATATATCTACCAACTTGACTTGATCACACATTGGCATACCAATTATCGTTATCAGCAACCCATGTTTAATTATTCACATTCAGCATTTAATATTCCTCTCCCCCACAAACCTGGCAACAGCATTCATTCCAAGTGTTATGGAAACTGACATAGCCAGTAGGACAGCCGCACATAGGGATCTGCGAATCATAAATTTCTTTTCGAATCGAATCTCGAATCGAATCGTGTCTCAGATATCGACATCGAATCGAATCCCGAATCGAATCTTAAAAGACAACTTATTTCATATTGCATCAAACGGAAGTTACGGAACACTGTGATGACCCTTACGCGACGGAGTGAACACCTTAAACACCAATAACTAAATATTCTCTGTAGCACCGTCGCTGAAACAGCTAGGCCTATTGTCCATAGTTTTAGTTTTTGAAGGCCTAACTTGTTACTATTCACGTTCTTAAGAACGTGAATAGTAACAAGTTAAGCCTTCAAAAACCAAAACTATGGCTAATGTTCTGGGCCAAATTCACACCTTACCTCACAATTAAACATTGTCAATTACTCAAATAAATGGGAATTGAGCCTACATGAATGAATTTTCTAATGACAGTTTTATCCTATTTTTGTAGGAAATGTAACAAACTGAAGTTAGTGCAAGAGATTCGAAAAAATCGAATCCTGAGACTGATTCGGGATCGATTTCGAAGCATACGTATGGTATCGATATCGAAACGAATCTCGAATATTCGCAGGACCCTAGCCGCACACTAGGCTTGTGTCTCTTATTGTGGTTGTAGTATTCAGATTTTTGTTACCTCTGGGCCTGGTCAATGGCAAATTAACCCATTACCTAACATGAAAAGCAGACGACACTTGCAAACAAAATTCTTGAATAACTAATTTTTTTCATTTTTTGTCTCAAAAACATACGTTATGACCCCTCGTTGGAACGAGCTCGTTCCAACGAGGGTTCATAACCTATGTTTTTGAGACAAAAAATGAAAATATTTTGAAAATTAACTGGCGAGTTTTTAGAATAGCGCTGGCCGGTTTTGACCGTTACGTTGGGTAAAGGGTTAATTTCATGTTATACTGATTTGCCTTTTATTGAAATAATAAAATAAACAAAATATTTTTATGACAAATGTTCTTTTATGTTAATGTATTTCCTCTCATTTCTTGGTTTTTTTTCCCCTGCAATGTTTTTTCTCTTTAATTTTTTCTAACTGTGTTTTCATTTTCTCTTAACAACAAAACAAGTCCTATTTGTTTTAATAGTCCAAATAAATATGTGGGCAAGTGGACCGAAAGTTCAGGTGAATTGTCCAAATATTGGAGTGAGTTATCCAGACCAAGTGAAAGTTGTCCAATGGTGAATTGTCTCAGCGGTATAGGCAGAACCAAGAATTCAAAGTTGGGGGTGGTGGAGCACAGACAGGTACATTCAGTGGGGAGGGAGGGGAGGGGGGTCAATGAAATGGAAGTCCTTTCATAAATATAACTTGTCGACATTGCTAACAGAATCTAGGTCATGTGATGGTTTGGTGGTCATGATTGGCTGATCATGACCAAAATAGGAGTCTAATATAGATTTCATACAAAGTTATTCTACCAAGTTACTATGGAACCCTTCATAAAAACAACCTGTAGACAGCGCTGAATGAATCTAGGTCACATGATCAGGCAGCACTAACCGATTGTGAACAAAATATGACAGTCTCATCTAGACATCATACCAAGTTATCCTTCCAAGTTACAATGAAATCGCGTCATAAATATGAACTGTGGACTATTCTGAACAAACCTAGGTCACAGGCATGTGCGGACATCACATTTGAGAATTCACAGCCAAAATAGGACGTTCTCATCTAGACATTATACTGAGTCATCCTAAAAATTTGCAATGAAATCCCTTCATAAATCCAAGCTGTAGACTGTGCTAAAATAGTCTTGGTTATGTGCCTCTGCAACCGTCACGGTTGACTAAACCTGACCAAAATAGGACGTTCTCATCTAGACATTATAGTGTCATCCTAAGAAGTTACAATAGATAGACAGATAGATACTTATTTGCAGCATCCACAATACATGAATGGTTTTTAACAATTATAATTATATGAAATACATGACACACTGCGGGGCGAAGACATTGCCAAATTGGCGGTCTTCCTGCCATGCCCATGAAAGAAGAAACAACGGTACAGTAAAACCTGTCTTGAGAGACCACTGTCTTGAGAGACCACCTGTCTTGAGAGACCACATCTATCAGGCACCAATTGGTTTTACTCTATAATGGACCTGCTATGGGAGACCACCTGTCTTGAGAGACCACTGTGACCTGGTACCAACTTGTATTTTTATGCCATAATAGACCTGTCTTGAGAGACCACCTGCCTTGAGAGACCACATCTGCCAGGCACCGATTGGTTCTACTCTATAATGGACCTGCTATGGGAGACCACCTGTCTTGAGAGACCACTGTGACCTGGTACCAACTTGTATTTTTATGCCATAATAGACCTGTATTGAGAGACCGCCCCTTTGAAGACTGAAACCATGACAAAAACTTTGTACCTGTTCTGGAATTGGAAAATCCATTGTGGTTATACCAACATAATTAAAACTATTAAAAGCTCTTAATTGGGTTTCAATTGCTAACTCATTAAAGATTGATATGTTTTTATAAGACCCCTGTGAAAAGATTAGAATTGTTGCTGAATAAACAATTTCATACATACCTGAAATGTGACAGATAGGAATAAAAATAAATTTGTGTTGAAAATCTTTTCGTAACAAATTGAAATGGACTGTTATAAAAATTATAAAAATAAATTAGTGTTGAAAATCTTCATTTTTTGTAACAAATTGAAATGGACTGTTATAAAAATTATAAAAATAAATTAGTGTTGAAAATCTTCAATGAAGATTTTCAACACTAATTTATTTTTATAATTTTTATAACAGTCCATTTCAATTTGTTACAAAAACTTCATAAAAAAGTGCAACTACAAAGTAATTACAAAAATCCATTCTTCTCCATTTCTGAATTTTGTGGTTGATTATTCACTGACTTGAGAAAACCTGAAACCTGTTCTGAGAGACCACCTGTCTTGAGAGACCACTTTTGTGTGGCCCAAACGGCGGTCTCTCAAGACAGGTTCTACTGTAACAACAAACTAGTCATTATACTTTTAATAAATAATAATAAAAGAATACAATATTGAAGAGAAAATAAAAACAAGCCAAGACCAATACCGGGTCTGGACCTGCGTCACTGCATGCAATTGAATCGGCAAACAGGAAGTGGCTGCACGGCAGATCCGAAAATTGCATACACGATACAACTGATCATTATCAGGCTCCAGATGAAATATAAAATCAATCCCTTGCATAGAAGCCGAGAAAGGTTTGACGAAAAATTTCAATGTTCATTGGGTACAGTAAAATTTCAAAGTATCGGCAAACAGGAAGTGGCTGCACGACAGATCTGAAAATTGCTTACACGATACAACTCATCATTATGAAGCAGCAGACCAAATATAAAATCATTCCCTTTCATAGAAGCCAAGAAAACCTTGACGGAAAAAGTGTTTTGGATGGACGGACGGACGGAGTTGAGCAGTTACTAGATCTGCTCTGCCGCTGGCGACGCAGGTAAAAAGATCCTGACAGCAAGGTTCATACTGAAAATTTTCTGTGAGTACAGTCAGTGAGAGTTTTAAAAAAAAACTAGACCTCTTAGCTTGGACCATTTCGAGTGGAAGCTACCATTCGAGCAAGAAGTACCTCACCAATCTGGGAAGCCAAACTCGTACATCGAGTGACATCGAGCCGCAGAGCAACAAGGTGCCACTTCACAGGACAGGCTGCTCAGATTCATGAAACACCTACCGTAGAGCTTCTTGATACTTTCCACCCTGCCCTATGGTCTATTAACCGAACACATCGACTTGGGTATATTTAGTTTTTTGTTGCATCTGTTGTTATTTCATGTCGTTTGTCTATTCCGAGAAGACAAAAGAGCAAGGGTGTGATTTAACTCATTTATATATACTGTGAATAAAAGAGGGCAGAGAACAGATCCCTGTGGAACACCTGTGTTTATATCCTCAAGATTCGACTCCATATTTTTGAACGAGACAAACCAAGAATTGGCAATACCTCTGATGATGTACAGTTCCAGTTTCATTATAAAAATATTGGGATCGATAATATCAAAGGCTTTAGAGAAGTCTAAGAACATCGCAAGAGTACAGTCTTTCGTGGTTTTATCATTCATTTTCGCCACCTTATTAAGAAGGTGCAGTATTGGATGTGAGGTGGAATGGCCTTTTCTAAAGCCGAACTGGTATTTGAAGATAATGTTATGTTTTTCAAAGAAACTCGAGTGACGTGAATACATGATCTTTTCTAATATTAGTGCTCAAACGATTAGTCGACTAGTCCATGTTTTTTTCGCCTATAGTCAACTCTGGTTTTTGTCGTCGACTAGTCGAAACACAGTAGGAGGACTCGCAAGCCAACAAAATCTCAGCAGAAAGATCAATAGATTCACCTCTCTGTGGAAATAGGGTTACAAAATGCTTGGAAAAAAATGTGCTGCCAATCGCTGGCTTCAGATAGTGGATGCGACAATGTGACAACCGACCAGAAACTTGATAAACTTCAAAGGACTTTATAGACAGTTTGTCCGCAGCACGTGTTGTGTCACGCTCCCTGACTCCCACGCAGTGTCTTGGTTTGACTCTTCCAGTGCTGATGCACCAACATCAAAATATAAATAGTTGAATGTTTCTCGTAATACAACTGGGAATTGCGTTATTCGTTTTACCAAGTCCGAGTTGTTTAATTCTTTATGGATCATTGAAGTTGGGGGTGGGGGGCCAGATTTGAGGTGTTGCCATATATCAATGCAATTTTCTTGTTGCATACTTTGCAAGCTGAATGTTTATCCATTCTATTCTCCCTAATAATGTACTTTCTCACCACGCTGCGTTCCGTGTCGACGTTCATTTTTTTCCTCTTTTGTTGTGGTAACCCGGATGTACCGGAACCGACATTTTTGGTCTTTTCCAAAATTACTCGGTTCCATTTTCTGTACTTTGACGGTGCCGAGTACCGACTACTTTTTCTGTCGACCGAACAGCTCTACACTAAAATAGGGAGATTTACATGTATGTGTTTGACACGTTTGTTTTACAACAATGCATAGAGTTTTTTTCTCGTGTAACGCAGTGGTTGTTGCCCAGTTACAAGCGCAAATTCTGAAGTTAGTCTGGCTTGCCAATTAATCGACGTCGACTAGTCGACTTTGAAATTCCATAGTCGTTTGAGCACTATCTAATATTTTGGAAAATACCGGTAGAATACTAATTGGTCTGTAATTCAAGACTAAATTTTTATCTCCGCTTTTGAAAATTGGGATAACTTTTGCAATTTTCATTTTGTCTGGCACTCAACCCGTTACAAAATAAATGTTAATAATGTGTGTTAGGGGCATTGCCACCTCTATTATTATATCTTTCAAAAGTTTTGTGGAGATGTGGCTGTGGTCCTGACTTGATTTTAGTGAAAAATTATTTGCAACTGAATGAGAAAATACAAAATATAGTGGTCGGTTAGCAAAACACAACTGTATATACACAAGCCTATCTTGTTACACATTCTGACAATGATAAAATGGTATGAATGATAGACTTCATACCGGTACCTAGCAAACTCTTCCAAATATGATAGGTGAACTGTTCAAATAATGAATAAGCAAAGCACTTCTATAAAACAGCCAAAGGCTATGCTTACGCAATCAAGCTCGTTGACAAGCAGCCAAGCTCCTCGATAAAGTAATCAATAGTCAAATAAATAACCCTTAACCCTTTACCTAACATGAAAAGCAGACGACACTTGCAAAAAAAAGTCTTGAATAACTATTTTTTTCATTTTTTGTCTCAAAAACATAGGTTTTATGACCCCTCATTGGAACGAGCTCGACAAGCTCGTTCCAATGAGGGATCATAACCTATGTTTTTGAGACAAAAAATGAAAAAAATAATTAAAATTAATTGGCGATTTTTTAGAATAGCGCTGGCTGGTTTTGGCCGTTACGTTGGGTAAAGGGTTAAATAAGGGTGCTGACATCTGATACAGCCTAATCTTTTCTTAACAGCAATAAAGGGTTATATAATCCCAATGAGTGGAAATCCACCCACATGATTTTTCAGCACAAATTAAGTGCAAATAAAGGGCACAAGCTGACAAATAATAGCAGACACTGCACACTATCGACAATATCCTTTGAAATGTCGACAATTAATTACTCAGGCAATGTACTCAGTCAAATAATTGGAAAGCACATTACCTCCAACAATACAGCACACGCATGCTAATGAGCCTTTTGGTCTATAATCTATAATTACATGCTATATTGTCGAATGCATGTGCTTTCCATGATACGATGCCGAGGCCGTCAGTGTTTCCAGTAAAATGATTTGGCCCTGTTTTTAGCGTGTAAGACTGTATCGGTGTCGGTGCGCAGTATGAAATATGGCTGTACCAAAAAGCTCATCAGCATGTGTGTGCTGTATTGTTGGAGGTAGAGAGAGATCTAGGGGTGAATGGAGGAAACGGTAGCTAAGCCATCCAATCCACCTTTGGTCCTCCACCAGTGCCATCGATCATCACGCATGCCAAATACTGATACGATCTCACAAATAAAACAGTGTACACGTAGTATATTCGAACTGCACCCAATTAGTGAGACATATATTCTCATACGCAGCAGTTACTTAAAAACCACAAACAACACACCGTATCATGCGCTAAATAAGTAACCCGTACCTATGCTCAAGCCTACAGCTGAAGGAGCACAATCCATTTTCATAAGCAGTGAAAAGTTACATAACTCCACGGGGTGGAAGTCCACCCATATGAGTGTCCAAAACATGGACCACAATCTATAACAATTCTCTGCCCATATACTCAACGTGCAGAGAGCCGTGACCGCACACTCTAAGAGTATTGGAGAGGTAGCACCTTCCCCACATACACACTATGCTGCACCCATCGAATGTCTCGCACTAAACATGCAGTGGTAAACATGCAGCCACAAGACAAACTCTTGAGACATCCTAACTCTCTCTTTGCAAAAAGTCATGTAACGGACTCCCACAACTGCCTGTAAGCATGCCTTTGTTTCTGCCTCCCCCGTTTCATTCAGCAACGATACCCATATATCAGGTACATGCCACCTTCCATAGGAAACCCAAATATCAACTCGACACTCGATCTGAACAAAGTTGAATCTGATCCCCATTGAGATGTTGTACACCAAATATGAAAGCATTCTGCCAGGTGGATCTGAAGAAAAATTTTTTAAAGAAATTTCCTCATATGCACCAAGTTATTTATTTATTTATTCATTGGTGTTTAAGGTTACATACTTATGGATAATGGCTAATCGTGACCGTTTGCATGAAGTTAACATTTGCGCTACCACAGGGAGCCCACATATTAACCTAGGGACCGATTTGAACAATTCAAACTTGAATCTGACCCCCTAGAGATGTTCTATACCAAATATGAAAGGATTCTGAGTGGAGGATCTGAAGAAGACGATTTTTAAATATTATCGCCCATATTACACTAAGTTAAAATTTGGGTTTCATTTATTAACCTAGGGACTTGGTTTGAACAATCTTGAATCTGACCCTCATAACAATGATGTATGCTAAACATTAAAAGATTCTGACAGGTTGTCCTGAATAAGAAGAATTTTAAAGATTATTCCCCATGTTGCCAAAGTTAAAAATTTAGGATCCTGTATTGAGCCCAAACATGAACAAGGGGCTTCATTTTAACAAACTTGTATCTGACACTCCTACGGATGCTGTATACCAAATATCAAAAGATTCTGACCACTGGTTCTTGAGAAATTGTCTTTTACTCTGTGCAAATATGCAGGCTCAGCATTTTTCCGAGCCCCCGAGCCCCCCCCCCCCCCCCCACCCTACAAAACACCCTGACATAACCGATGACATTTGTTTTGACCAGTCAATTCTACTGGTCCCAAGAATGCTTCAAAACAAATAAGTTTTCTGTTCCATGTGGTTTGCGAAATATGGGAGTTTGAAAATATTATCATTTTTAGTTCCTTGGGTTTCCATGGGAAACAAATTTTTTTGCACGAGTCAAGTACTTACTTATGAACCAATAATACCACATACCAAATTTGGTTCAAATAGGACCATCGGTTTAGAAAATAGAAATCCTGAGTGGGGCCAAAAAACTTTAGTCTTTCCATTACAAAGGCAAATATTGTTCCTCGAACTTCTTTTGAACAAACTTGATTCTACACCTCAAAAGAAAGCTCCATACGAAATATCAAGTTATTGTATTCACTGGTTCATGAGAAGATTTTAAAAAAAATTAGAACATCTTCCTCCACCCCCAGTCCCTAAGGGGCTGGGCATGTTGAGTTGTACAAAAATGCAATACCCCATCGGAACCATCACTCACACAAACTTTCACCATTAACTGGCCTATTGGTTTTGTAGAAGTGCAAAACATGGTGTTGATAGATGATGGACAGACGATTAAATAAGCTTAGCTTGACTTCATCAAGATGAGCTTAATACTCACAATTGCAACTAGAAACATATTGGTTAACCCTTTACCTAACGTAATGGCCAAAACTGGCCAGTGCTATTCTAAAAAATCGCCAATTAATTTTCATTCTTTTTTCATTTTTTGTCTCAAAAATATAGGTTATGACCCCTCATTGGATCAAGCTCCTTGAGCTCGATCCAATGAGGGGTCATAACCTATGTTTTTGAGACAAAATATTGAAATGAAAGTGTCAATGACACTGTAGCTCAACTTGTCAAGACAAAGACATGCACATGTATAGTATGTGACACAGCAATGACAAACATCTAGGTAATGACCTGATAACAAAGGTACATATAAAGTATTGTAATGGTCTGTACATAAATACTGACCGTTGCCTGTAACAAATGTATAGGTAAAGTATTGTAAAGGTGGGTGACAGTCAGATGCTAAACTAGAAAAGAAAACTTTGAGTCCCAGAGTGGGTCTGACTGAACCCCAAAATATTTGTTCTCATAGCACTGTGATAACAAAGGCACCCCAAAACACACTCGTTCCTGTCCCAAGGTGAAAACAAAGGTACCCAAGAAGTTTTGTGAAGATCAATTCATAAATACGAGCTGTATAGAACTTGTGACAAAAAACTGATTGGACCTAATTTTGGTACAAAATGGCCACTGGCAGCCATCTTGAATTTTGGACCGTACCCAGAAACACTCATTCTCGTCCCAAGGTGATAACAAAGGTACCCAAGAAGTTTTGTGAAGATCGGTTCATAAATACAGCCTCTACCCTGAGCCGTATTGACATGTGTGCTCACATTGTGCAAGTAGCACTGAATAAGTCAAAGTTCATCTAATTTGCATAATTTCTGCATGAAAAAAAACCCCTTAGAATATGTGATGTATTCCATGTTACTAAACATTCATACAAAAATTTATTCAAATCAGAACTTTCATACAGAAGTTCTGTACAAAAGACTGATTGCACTAATTTTGGTACAAAATGGCTGCTGGTGGCCATCTTGAATTTCGGACCACATCCAAAAACCCTTGCTCTCATCCCACGGTGATAACAAAGGTACCCAACAAGGTTCATAAAGATTGGTTCATAAATATGGCCTCTAGTCTGAGCTGTATAGAAGTTGTGTACAAAAAACTGATTAGACCTAATTTCGGTACAAAATGGCCACTGGCAGCCATCTTGAATTTTAGACCGCACCCAGAAACACTCGTTCTCGTCCCAAGGTGATAACAAAGGTACCCAAGACATTTCGTGAAGATCAGTTCATAAATACAGACTCAAGTCTGAGCCGTATTGACATGTGTACTTAATGTGTGTAAGTCGCACTGAAATATCAAAGTTCATCTAATTTGCATAATTTCTGCACGAGAAAAAAACCCGTATTATATGTGATGTATCCCATGGTACTAAACATTCACACAAAAAATTATTCAAATCAGCGCTTTCATATGGAAGTTCTGTGCAAAAATCTGATTGCACCTAATTTTGTACAAAATGGCTGCCATCGGCCATCTTGAATTTCGGACCGGACCCAAAAACACTCGTTCTCGTCCCACGGTGATACCAAAGGTATCCAAGAAGTTTTGTAAAGATCGGTTCATAAATACGGCCTCTAGCCCGAGCCGTATTGGCATTTGCACTTACAGTGCTGAAATTAACACCAAAAAACATCAAAATTAGTCTAATTTACACAATTTATGCACGAGAAAAAAACCCGTATTATATGTGATGTACCCCACGGTACTAAACATTCATACAAAAAATTATTCAAATCAGAGCTTTCATATGGAAGTTCTGTACAAAAAACAGATTTCTGCATCATCGGTTCAAAATGGCGGCTGGCAGCCATCTTGAATTTTGGACCCCACCCAAAAACACTCGTTCTCGTCCCACGGTCATAACAAAGGTACCCAAGAAGTTTCGTAAAGATCGGTTCATAAATACGACCTCTAGCCCGAGCCATAGCCAATTGTTGACGTACAGACAGACGGACAGACGGATGACGGGCCATGACAATAGCTCAAATTTGACTTCGTCAAAGTTGAGCTAAAAATTAGTTATTCAAGAATTTTTTTTTACATGTGTCGTCTGCTTTTCATGTTAGGTAAAGGGTTAAACTCTTAATCTAATATATAAATGCAAATGTCTGTATCTATCTATCTATCTATCACTCTTTGTTCTGGGTGAACCCCTCCGTTTCTCAACCGATCAATCTCAAATTTTGTACACAGGGGTAATTCATCGCGGCGAGTAACATGTAATGGGTGCTGTGAGGGGTGACCTTGACCTTGAAATTGATGACCTTGACCTTTTACTTCGAAAATGGCTGGGCCGATCGGGTTAAAATTTCATCTGTGAGTGTACATTGACCCATCAATCATTTTGACTTTTTTGGGGTGCCCGTGTGGGGTGACCTTGACCTTGAAATTGGTGACCTTGACCTTCTATTTCAAAAATGGCTGAGCCGATCATATCTGAGGGTATATTGATATAACAATCTTTTCCCGTGCAATGCCGGGTAACACCTGCTAGTATATATAAATATGAGATTTGTTTTTTGCTGTGGAATATGTACATGTAATGGTGGTTGCACTCATAGGAGTATAATACAGTAGATCCCACTTAATTGTATATCGCATAACTGAATAATCTTGTTCATTGAATAAAAGTTCCAAACACCAAACCATTTCCCATACCTTCAGTACAAATTTGCCCTGTTAATTGTTAATTATAGGTTATAGAGTAAACTCCTGTTAACTGAATAAAAAATCTTGTAATATTTCTAGAAATTATTCTGGAAATGACCAAATTCTCCATGTTTATATACATTACTTATTTATTTATTTATTGGTGTTTATGGTCACATATTTTTGCACAATGGCTAATCATGACCACAACATGAGTATCAATTCAAGACCAGGGAGAGAGTTAATAAGTAATGTTGCTCATTTTAGAGAGGGTTTGCTCCTCCCAAGCATTGGTGACTAGGTCTTTCACCAGTAAAACAGGTATATATACATTTTGGCCTTAGTTCATCCAAAGATCCAAAGTAGGCTTTGAATCTATTGTATCTTGTTTGACAGAGCTCCTTGAGATATAACAAGATATAATAGAATAAATACTCAGTTTACCTCTGGAATACAGGAATTTGACAAATTCCTGTTAATTGCATACTCCTGTTAAAATTTTCTCTAGCATAGTAGTTATTCAATTAGCAGGGTTCTACTGTAGTACTCTTAACTGGTAAAGTGCTGGAAGCCCATATTTGGGCTTTATTCTGAAGTGCAGGTGCCTCAATTTCAAGGCTCGTATTCTGTGGATGTGCTTTGTTTCATCTTTGAAGTAAAACTATTTAGTCTGTGTGGAATTGCCTTGTAACAATTTATGGGAGAGTGCCTTTAGGCACTCTCCCATAAATTGTAACAAGGCAAAGACATGTGAACAAATTTTCACCATCAAAAATAATTTAGCACTCTACCAGTTAAGACCAATTTACATGATGCAAAATATTCCGGTAATTAGAGGAATATTTTCCGACCGAATCGGTTCCTGGAACATTAAGCAAAATGTATCCCGAGTTCACATACAAAAACAATTTAACAGATTATTTTTCGTATTTATGATTTACATCATACTTTTCATTCAGCGTTCAGTTATGAATAACATCTGTCATATGAGATATTTTCGGAGGAAATCTATGGCATATGTCCGCACGTGGCTAGAGGTTTCCAATTGGGGTGGGGGGTGTAACCATGTAAGGTTGTGAATTTCCAACTAGAGGGAGGGACTGAGGGGGGAACCCCCTCCTGGTCCCTTCACCTAGTTGGAAATTCACTGCTAGTAAGCATTTTGAAAATGAAACCATGAAAAAGGGGGCATAAAATTGATTCTTAGAACTGAAATGCCAACACATTTATGACAGATTTATCAGACACACACCCCTGTCACCTGCAAATGTCCTGGCTTTTGGAAATTGGGATTAATTTGCAGAACAACATTATCAGATGGTACTGGATTCTTGATTGCTCAATGAATTGACCTGGCGACTCTGTTATGAAGATTTGTAATGACAGGCAGTGGATTGCAAACTTTGGATGAAAAGTTTTCCTTTTTCCAATTTTGCTCTAAAATTGTGCCATTTCTGAGGCCCGTGGCCAACCCCCACAAACTGCTTGTGTATGTTGCCCCTCTGGATTCAAAAAGTTGCAGTAATTTCTCTGACAACAGTGTTGATGACACAGTTTTGTTCAGAATTGTTCTTGGATTATTTCTACAATCATTTACATGGCTGTGTCACTAGTATTTATACACAAAGTTAAAAAATTTATAGTAAGTTATATATTTTTTATACTTACCAATGACCCAGACATAGCTGGTGCTAACTCTTAAAATTCTAGGGCCAAACACAAATTTTGCCCCCCAATCCCCAAAATTTGCATCTAAAACCAAAAGAAATCATGTCCTAAAGGTCCTCCATACTTTGCCTCCACTGCGCATGCGCAATGTCAAGGACGTCCCTAAATTGGCGCCAATTATCATTCTTACAAGCAGTGCCTGGTCAGCGCTATGTACTCAGCGGGGAGGAATGAGTTCCCAACTCCTGGGAGGGCCATCCCCGTCTGGGTCATTGGTAAGTATAAAAAATATATAAATTACTATAAATTTTTTAACATTTTTATACTGTACCAATGACCCAGACATAGCTGAATAGTAAAGAGGCTGGAGGGCCTAGGACATAGAGGAAAATCCAATAAGCTCAACTATATAAATAGAGTCAACCCCTCGAGGAGAAAAGGAGTATTAGGCTTTACATTTATCTTTCTTATTTTATGATAAATTAGAAAGACACAACACCCTCCATAATTGAGCACAATAACATTCATGTTCTCTATTAACATCCAGTATAACCCCTTATACTAATTATTTTTAAAGTAAGCCAATAAATAAAGATAGTCCAGAGAATTGAGACTCTTTATATTCTCTTAAAAGTGTCCGAGGATTGTATATTAACGCCCGTTTGACACGTGACATATACAAATGCTTCACACCGAGCTACACTTTAAAAATATGACATGAATGAATTTTTTAACATTAAATTTACACTTTAAAACCATCCCGGTAACGACTCAGAATTACTGACTCCGGAGGAGGAATCCCCTTGCTTTTCACTATAAAGCAGGTGACCTAAGGGAACACCCTCCCCCCCCCTTTCCCTGGGTCAAATAGCCCAGAGCGAAGAGGGCAGCAGGACGGAGTCACTGCCGGAACAGAAAGCCTGCATAACTATAGTTGCAACTGTTTAGTGGACGACATTATGAGCAACAGATAACGGACCTAAACAATGCAGGTCTCCAGAAATGGACTCAATATTTCTGAGATAAAAATTTGTGAATGTGGATGGCTGAGACCAATATGCAGCCTTCATTAAATCTGTAATAGCAACACTATTTGCGTAAGCCCAAGATGTAGAAAGAGCTCTTACTTCATGAGCCGAAATCTTAAGCACAGACTGCTGAGTTGAAAATAGATTATCATAAGCAGTACGGATAGTTAATTGAATCCATCTAGCAATAGAATGGACCGAAATGTCCTTTCTGTTAGGCATCAGAGACAGAAAGAAACGTTTTTGTCCCTTTCTGATAAACTGAGATCTTTGTTTATAAATACGTAAAGCTCTAACAGGACAGAGTAAAGGCCTACGCCCGTCTGAAAATGGAAGGGCCTTAATAACAATAGGTTCCGGATATTTATTAGGAGCCTGATTCTTAGCTAAAAATCCAACATTAGTAGTAAAGGTAATAGTGTTCCCGACACTACGATAGTGAGAATCATCCACCGATAGTGCATGAAGCTCAATGACTCTTCTAGCAGAAGAGAAAGCTAAGAGAAATGCTGTCTTATAAGACAAGAATTTGAAATCTACTGTCCCAAGAGGCTCAAATGGCTTTTCTTTCAGTTTAAGAAGAACCCAAGCTAAATTCCATTTAGGAATTAATCTAAGAGTTCTGGGTCTATTTATCGAGAAGTTTCTAACTAATTTAGATAAAGAGACATTAGATCCAATTTGTAAACTATCATGGTGTGCATAGGTATCAGATAACATAGACCTATAACCTTCAATAGTAACAGGCTGCAGTTTGATCTTGTCAAACAAGTATACTAGAAAGTTTGCAATGTCTGGTATGGAGGGATCAAAAATATCAAAAGAATTTCGTTTGAAGAATATTCTTAGTCCTTCCGAAATTACCCCTCGGACCCAGGGGTCGTCCGTAATCCAAGCCCACTCATCTATAAAACTTGATAATCTTCCACCTACCGGAACACGATAGAGGTTCAAACCATCACTTCCTGGACCTGCGAGGCCTGCGGAAGGAGAAACTACGTCCTCCACGACCTGCACCTCGTCCTGTCGACCTCGGAACGTCTGACCGGTTGTCTCGGCCAGAATAACGTCCCGTACGTGAGTCGCTGCCTTGACGGTCTCTAGAATAAGACCTAGAGGATGTATAAGAACCTCTATAGGAACTTCTCTTGGGTGTACTTGTCCCAGAAGTGCCTGTCTTACTCTTTTCTGCTGTATCCGACTTTTTAGAAGCGGATTTGAATAGCAGAGAATCCGAAGCTTTCTTAGTTATCTTATCATAGATTGCTGAAAGCTTGCCATCGAAGAGAAGCTCTCCGGAGACCGAAGCGACTCTGAGAGAGTTCTTCACCTTACTATCCACACGCGTGGATGTAGCTAGGGCTGCATCACGTCTAACCCACTCCAGGTTTGCCACTGAAAGGGCGGAGTTATACGAGGAATAAGCTACTGCCCTTGAAAGAAGTCTTAATGAGGATTGTATATCCTGGAATTCTTTCCCTTGAAGACGCAATGATAACGCCTTAGTAAGGTGGTCTGCGTATGATAAAGCGTCTAGCTCTGTTAGACATTATTGTCGTCTCCAACGTCGTGGTTGGAATAGACATAGACGAAGGTAAAGACAATTCCAGGTCTTCCGCTTCGTCGTCTAGACGCAGAGGAACTCTCGGTATGCCCTGCCCTGCCGTTTCGAATTTATTCCTTGAATTGATGAAAGGCAGATTGAGAGCATTAGCAGACAAGAAACCAGCCTTGCCTGTTTTGGTAGCAAGCTTATAGATAGCGTCGTTCAATAATTCGAATGATCTTGTGACATTATTGGACTGTGACGGAAACTCAGGGACGATGTCTCTGAACCGATCAAAAAATTCTGTGTCCAATGACGCTATCAGTCTCTTATCCGGCATCGCAGCAGTCTGGCCCGACGTAACAACTTGTGGAAGGTAATGCCGGATGAAATCTACGGCAGCTTTATGTTGTTCCGAAAGGGATAGCTCCAAATCCTCGGAATCTCTTTCGCCATCCTGTCGGACCCCATGATGTTCTCGGTCGTCCGTACCTGACGCATCAGCGGAGCGTACCGACCCAGCGTCGTCTGATAATTCTTGATCCGACAGAGATTCTGTCGTTTGCTGGGATGCTGCGATAATTTGTGCTCTTTGGGATAGCACGTCCGTCACCGAGGCCTGTGGAGTTGCGGTCTTACGTTGCTTAGCCTCTGGAAGCTCCGTGTACACTGACTCCTGCATACTTCTCTTATGCGAACGTCCGGAGTCTACAGGCCTCGTGTCCCTGGCTATCGGATGGCGTGACCTGGTCGCCGTGGAATCCCTGATTGGCGAAGCTGGCTGGATATCCGTGGTTATGTAGCCAAGGTGCAGTCGTGTGCGCTGCCGAGAGGATGAGGAAGCCTTTTGGACAGTCTCTCCGGACTGTCTATATAACGGAGCGTCCCGAGAGGTGGACGTATGCTCCGAATGCGAAACATTTTGTACCACAACATCTGGTCCCAGATGTTGTTGTACGAGAGAGGGGCCTCTCTCGCTCACAGCCCGGATGGACCTGGACGAGCTAGGAACCGGACTAATAGGCTTCCTCCGTTCTCTCCTCTGATCCGCCGTCACTGGGTGTGCACCTTGTATATTTCTAGTGCTCACATCACCCAAATCTCCTTCCTGGACCGCAACGGACGAACCCGGCTGCCGAACCATTCGATGAATGGACGCTACACCGGGCGAGCTAGCGGACGTCAACGCCATCGATCCTAATAGGGACCTCTTAGGCAATTGGCGTATTTCCATGAGCACTTTTGCCGCTAGCTCTTCATTTAGTTGTGACGATGGAGGCACACTTTTGGAAGAAATCACGGAAACATCACCCTGTTCTTGTTCCTCTGAAATAGAGATTGATAAACTAGAGTGACCCTGCGGAGAAAGGACCGGCATGGCCTTTTCCCCGCTAACAACATACCGTGACACACGTTTCCAATGTTTGTCATCCCAATATATACATACTGAACAGGAATTAGTGTGAGTACACTGACTACAATTAATACAATGATCATGAAAGTCAGAGGAAGATTTCCTCTTATTATAATTTGAACAGTATCCTTTCATTGTGAAAAGAACACAAACAGTCCTAGTACTCGCACCAATCCCTGAAAACAAAGATACATAATAACATGATCCATTAACATAGAAAAAATAAATGAAATCCAAAAAATTTTTTGAAAAAATATTTTTTCAGCAAAGCCTAAGCTTCTGAAAAGTAACGTTGAGCCCCAATGGATCCCAAGCCTAAGTGTGGACAAAAATTTTAAAAATATTTAAAAAAAATTAATGCAACACTTACGAATAATAATAATGTATCTTGTAATGATTAAACTAGTATAAAGACAAAAAAATCCCCCTCCACAGAGACTGTTGCCAATGTAAACAAGAAGTGTATAAACACCAGAAACATGACTCCAGGCACTGATAACCCTGGCCCGAAATCAGTTACCAATAATACACTATCTGATGCAAAACAGAGACTTCCAGGGAAGAAACTGCAGAACATCAGATGGTAGATGCAGAACACTACGCCTAAACACCCATGGGTGAGAACGTAAACATGGGGAAAAGAACAGAATTCATTCTGTTACCCAGCTAAAACTCCCAAGAAATTTTAGTAATAATATTACTGAAAATATGCCAAAAGCATGGGAGAATAGCAAGGGGGGACTTAAAGGAAAAGGAGAGAGGAAACACTGAACAAGCAGTGAAACATTATAGCCGGAATATGTAGATAGGACGAAAACCACCAGTGATATAAGGAGTACAACCATACACTTGTTCGATAGAATCCCTCTGGAAAGTCTCTGAAGAGAAAACACGCTTTTAAGGCAACCAACAGGCGACCCCGTTCAAGCGTACAATTAATTCCAATAATAACACTCCTATTGACACCTGCGAATATACGAGAATTTGTACTATATCTCATAGAAACCTGGATTAGAACATGGAACGAGCTATGATTAACAGACCCGTCAAAGACCGTCCCAGAAATAATTCATTGTTTCCCAGGTCTGTAACAACCAATGACTGTTTGGAGAAGAATATATTACTCTGAATAATGATGCAAAAAAATGAGAACACATGCATAGACGACCTATTGGCAGTTCCATAACTGATCCAAATAGTCCCAAAATTCTCATGAGCTCTAAAAGCAGAGCAAGAATTTATATAATCTGTCAATAATGCGACTGCCTAATAATACACATATTATGCAGGCAAGCAATGAAATCCCGCATGTACTCATCTGAATACAGCCTGTAACCACACGGTATGATCGAGCCATACAAGTGTATCCAGGAAACTGAATGAATAATACGACGTTAATATAAAGTAAACTGAGAAATAAACTCATACATTATAAGAAAGGCCAGACCGCTCTGAGCGAAACTTTTCAGAGTGAACTAATTGCCACATTGGCGAATGTCACCCAGACATGTCAACCATACAGGTACATGAAGGTTAGCAATTTTATTGATAAAGAATCATATGCTCGTATGTGACTTATAACCCTTTACCTAACATGAAAAGCAGACGACACTTACAAACAAAATTCTTGAATAGCTATTTTTTTTCATTTTTTGTCTCAAAAACATAGGTTATGACCCCTCATTGGAACGAGCTCAAAGTGCTCGTTCCAAAGAGGGGACATAACCTATGTTTTTGAGACAAAAAATGAAAATATAATGAAATTAAACGGCGATTTTTTAGAATAGCGCTGGCCGGTTTTGGCCGTTACGTTGGGTAAAGGGTTGAACGAAGAACCACAGGAAACAAACCAACTAAAAAGTGGATGTGTCCATGAGGTCGCCGTTAGAACACGACCCAGCAGCCAATCCAGAAGCCATGAAAGGCATGCATATACTTGAATGCATACAAGGCTTACAGGAAGAAAACTATGTTCTGCCCTGTAATCGCCTCTTAACACATTGGCAGGTGGGGGTGGGGAGAGGGACGGGGCTGCCCTGTAATCGCCTCTTAACACATTGGTGGGGGGGGGGGGGACAAAAAAATTCATATCGACCCCCCCCCCCCCCCCTCCCACATTACTTGAATCGCTCTTGTGTTAGTCATCAAATAGAATAGGAACAGCAGGGCTCCCTCTCGTCTGACTTGACTGACTCCATCATGCCACTAAGGACAGAGAGGGATGTGATGAACAAATACACCATATTGACATAATCACACTAGGTAAATATGGCATCATTAATAGAGCTTATCGCCTCATATAATTAACACCAAACCATAATGGTAGGAAGAGAATAACCTCCTCTAACATACGGGTTCATGCCCGATAGGACAGCAAACTCAGCCTAGCTGAAGCAGCTAAAGGACTTCCTATACATGAAGACAATAAAAGGCTGATAACTGTGGCCTTAGAAGCTCACTAAGGAAACTTACAACGCCAGCCGTAGCTTATAAGTCTTCATCTCCGTGAAGACAGATATATCAGTGTAAGTTGTGACCTTGAAGGCTCACTGAACGGAGACTTACAACTTTTGTTGTGCAAGGTAAGGAATGAAGAGCCACTATTTAACAGCCCCAAATTCCCAAAGAGACAGCAGCCCCCAAGAGATAATGAATTCAGTTATGTCACTGCATAATTACCGAAACAATCTCGAAACAATACCGAAAAAATCTCGCTCATGATTCTAGCTAGGCTACTTTGGTGTAAACAATAAGACTCAAGTCTATGACACCTAGGAAAACAAACTGAAAAGCACTGTACCTTGATCAGTTTTATTCCCATGAGACAGCGGTCAGAGCCTGGCTAACGTAGCTAGAAGTCTTCCTCTCCATGAAGACAATGTAACTAGCGACTTTGAAAGCTCAAATGGAGACTTAAACCATTGTCACGCAAGGTAGGGAATGACAAGCCGCTATTCTAACAGCTGTAATTTCCAAAGAAAGAGACAGTAATCTCAAGGTAGCTACACAGTTATGAGTTTTCGTCTACTTGAAGACATATCTGTGTCACTTGCGGCCTTGAAAGCTTACTAAATGGAGACTTACAACACTAGCTGCAAGAAAGGACCACTGTAACAGTACATAAGGTGACTATGACATCCACAATGACATTAAATGTCTTGATGCCAAGGACTACAACACCGAGAGGGAAAAGACGTACCTATTCCCTCTAATGGCTCTATTCCAAACAAGACAGCTGTCTCAGCCTATCTATGCACTATTTGTCCGACTTCAGGATGAAAAACAAGTGATTTTAAAAAAAACTGGAGAATATTTCGATGACCTCTACTGTTTTTCTTCAACAGAAGATCCTATTCCTCTGCAAGGAGAGACTCTCTTGGAAGAATTAGCCGGAAGAATTGTCCAACACATACTTGTAAGTGGAGCTTTGCTCGGACTGATAGCTGCAGGCCTGCCAAGACATTTTCATCCACTGATCTTCCACAACTTCATCCACTTTTTTGCGAGGTTGATAACCTTCCGCTAAGTGGAAAGCAACAGAAGTCTATTCTCGACGACCTCTATTGCTTCCTTCAATAAGAGAGCCTGTACCTCAACTAGAAGCCACTCCCTTTTGAAAGGATCCGCCGGAAGATTAGTCCAATGCAGTCATCTAGGAAGTGGGTTTTTTTGTTCGGAATCATAGCCGTAGGCCTTCTGAGACAACACCATTTACCAACTGATCTTCAGTGACATAAATCCAGTTTATCGTGAAGCTGATAACCTTCCGTCAACTGGTAAGTAATAGAGGTCTTATTCATCACCTGTACGACAAACGAGGCTTACGGAAGGAGAAACTATGTCCTCCCCACGAAGAACCTCGTCCCGTTGGCTTAGGGGTGTCTGACCTATAGTCTGGATCATACCTGTGCCCCTTTTCCCAAGATGCTATACTGACGACCTCCGGAGTAAGTATAAGAGGGTTATTGTACCCTCGTGAGGAGTTCCCTAAGCCAATTTAAGAGGAACGGCCTTGCTTTCACTGGTCTGCTGAAGCATTTTGTTGAGGCACAGACTTCAGTAGCAATGTACTGAAGGCTTTCTTGTAGCCTGTTCATAGACTAACAAAAGCTCGTCGTCAATAGAGTATATCCGGAGACCAGAGCGACTCGGAGAGAGCAGCTTTTCACCTTGTCATCTATAAGTGATGACGACGCAAGGACAGCATCACATTTGATCAACTCCAAATTTGCCACTGTCAGGGCAGAGTTGTACGTGGTATACATGACTGCCCTGGAAAGAACTCTAAATGAGGAACAACCTCCTCAGATGTCTTCCCATTAAGACGCTGCGCCATAGCTCTGGTGAGGTGATCGCATCCAGATTTGCTCTATTGGATGAAATAGCACAACATTCCATCACTTCCAAGCGTATATTGAATGATGCAAGTTGGGACATATTTTCATCCCCGGCCTGCTCATCTAAATGCAGAGGAGCTCTCTGGACATCTTCCCCAACAATTTTAAATGAACGGGAAGCCTCCACACAAAATCTGCTTCAGAGACGACAGCGGTTTCTCTACAGTAGTCGCAGCTTGCTGATCAGGTGGAACAAACTCAGTATAGTATTGATGAATAAAAATTCATCGCTACCAAATGCTGTTCTGAAAGGGAAGGGTAATCCTCTTCCTTGTCCTTTTCACCATCCGATTGATTCAGCTGTGACATTCGGTCATTCGCATCTGCATGTACAGATGACTGGACTGACCCAGCACCGTTCGACAGCTCACCACCTGAGTCTGTGGGAGGCTGCTCTTGCACTTGCTGGGATGCTGCGATCAGCTGCACAATCTGTGACAGCAAGTCCGTTACCGAGGCTTGAGGAGTAGGTAGACAGATCTCTTCTCTGAAATGTCCCGATGAACAAAACCTTGGATCGCTTTTGATTTTGAGGTGCTCGCTCTACCCAAATCTACACTTCCTTCGACCACAACGGAATTACCCGGTGTCACAGCTCCCACGGATGGAGAAACCGCTTCACCGGTCGAGCTAGCTGCTTAAAAGGGACTAAGAACACTGACTAGAGGCCTTAACCCTTGCTTTTTTATTCATGAGCACCTTGCAGCTAGCTCTATTTGCTCAACAGAGCGCGACGACGGTAGCACATTTTGGATGGGAGTCACAATACCATCACCATGTTCATGTTCCTCAGAAAAAGAAACTGGAAAAGTTGAATTATATTACGGTGAGAGTTCTGGCATAGGAACCTCACCGCCAACAACGTATCGCGGCACCCGTCTCTGTCTGTCATGCCTATGTACACAGTAGGACAATGATAAAGATACATGAATAATCGCAATCAAAATTAAATTCAAAAATTTATAAAAAAAAAATTTAGAAAAAACTTTAGAAAAAATGCCTAAGTTCCCAAAGGGAACATTATGAGCCAAGGGCATCCCGATAGAGCCTAAGTGTGGACAAAATCCAAATATTATGAGCTACACTACCGGAATAATAATCAATGTATTCTAAAGTAATTCTACAATAATATAATATAAAATACTACATTTATTTGAGGACGTTACCATGTAAATGTCAAGGAAAAAAAACAGAAACAAGACATCAGGCATAAAAAGGCCCAAAGTCAGTAACCAATTTAAATGCTACCAGATGCAAAGCTAGATCTTCATACAAAGAAAAAACGATACATTGGATAGAAGATGCATCTTACACCCCTAGGGTGAGGACAAAACCAAGGGAATAAACAAAATAAATATTCTGTAAAACACGTTAAACTCCCTAGAAATTTAATAAAAAAACTAAAATAAAAAATAGCCAAAAAGCTTAGGAGTTTAACAGGAAGGGTTCATGGAAGGATATGGAAGGAATACTTAAACAATGGATTAATCATTAGCAAGAATGATGACGTCAGGCGTATGCCCCAAAAATGGGAAACATGAAATAATTTTTATAATTATTATAAAGTTACAGCCCTGAACATCTGAAACCACCGTTATTCACTTCCATCATCCAGTAACAGCCTTGGATCCACCAATTCTTGCATTGATTTGTGTCTGGCATCCTCAAAAAAGGAGATTTTAAAGATTATTGTTACTGACTTCAGGGCCAAACCAAGAATGATGTTTGCACCAATTATTGGTCTCTTCCTGACCACTGTGCATGTGCAGTTGGTAAAAGTATGGAGAGCCAGATAGGACTTTTAATTTTCGGTTTTGTATGCAAATTTTGGGGATTGGGGGGTTCAAAATTTATGTTTGGCCCTTGATAATATCGAGTTTGCACCAGCTAGTCTGGGCCATTGGTTATTAGTATATAAATAAAGCTATTGTTAACTCTCTTCTGAAAAAAACAAGGTGTGGAACTTGTATTTAAAAACTTCTGACCAGTAAGTAACTTACCGTTTCTTTCCAAGCTGTGAGAAAAAGCAGTCACTTACATAGTGACATGCATGCGCCATTCTCGGCCAACATATCTAGATTCAGAAAATTTCACTCAACTAAAATGTCATTACTCAAGGTTCGAAATGACATCCGGCTTAATATAAAGTCGTGAAGGTTAACCTTCCTTGTTCTTTTAAACCGTTGTGCTGCCTTTCACACTATTTGTCATAAAACTCTGCAAGAGACAAAGAATTGTGATTTTGAACAGTGTAGTTACTAGCTAGCTATCATCATACCTGAAGAACAGATAATGCATATAAATAAACTGTAATCTGTCAAAGATTTCCATCATGAATGGGGGTCCCACAAGGCAGCTGCCTTGGTCCTGTTCTGTTTACTATTATATTCTTTAAAAAAATGTTCACCATCATTGAATCTCACCTGCTTGACAATGATGGTTATGATGATGACACACAGATCTATTTTTCGTTTCGATGATCAATCAAGGATCAAGTTGTGACTGGTTCCTATTTTACCAGTAAAATGGAACTTGCTTACCACAGTAATCAAGCACTGCCTTACTTACTGGGGTTCCCACAGGGGATACAAATAACCACTAAACATACCATTTTACTGCAAATGTCAAGACTGGTTACACAGGATACATTTGTGACCATAGAGTAGGTAAGTACTAAAATAACTGCTAAGCATACCCATTATACTGTAAATATTATGGTGGTCAAATGGGATACACCTGGAAAAAAGAGTAGTTAAGTCTCAAAATAACCAAACTAAGTATACATAAATGTAAGGTGGGTTGCACTGGATGCTCCTGGAAACATATAGTAGGTAAGTCTTGAAATAACCACTAAACACACCCATCATACTGTAAATGTTACGCTGGTTATACAGGATATATTTGTGATTATAGAGGAGGTAAGCACCAAAATAACCACTAAACATACTAATTATACCGTAAATGTCAGGCTGGTTATACAGAACTCACAGTAGTTAAGTAATAAAATAACCACTAAACATATCCATTATACTGTAAATGTGTGGCTGATTACTCAGGACTCACAGGTGAACAGGCATGTACTGAAATAACCACTAAAGATACCCATTATACTGTAAATGTCATACTGGGTGTACAGGATATATTTGTGACCATAGAGTAGGTAAGAACTGAAATAAGCTCTAAACCTTCCCATTATACTGTAAATATAGGGCTGGTTACATGAGACTCTCATGTGAATATGTAAGTATTGAAATAACCACTAAACACCCACATTATATGGCAAATGCCACACTGGTTATATAGGATGCATTTCTGACCATCAGAGCAGGGACCGACCTGGGCATGCGCCAGTGCGTATTTGGTTCTGAAACATCAGGACCTGGCTCTTAAATCTCAGAAATAGGCTTCTCAGTTGGCGCATAACATCTCAGATCATATTTTGATATTCTTTCGATGGATAATCGAGAGAGACACTCTTACATGTATTATATATATGATTATCATTTATCATTGTTGTAGAGTGCTTAAGTTAATACTTCAAGTCTTAATTACTAAGCATTAATCTTCACTGTGGTTTCTGATCAAGTCTTGGCTGCCTAAATAGGCAGCCAAGACTTGATCAGAAACCACAGTGAAGATTAATGTTTGCTATAGTGTAGTAAATGAAAATGATGAGAGCTATTACATACTTGCAGTGTGTGTTACAAACAGCAGTGTGACTCCGTAAATTGAAATCTGGCGCATGAATTGAAAAAATAGGCTCCGAGGCTAGAGCGTATTTTAAATAGTCCTGATCGGTCCCTGCATTTCTGACCATTAGAGTAGGTAAGTACAAAAATAGCCACTAAACATACCCATTATACTGTAAATGTCAAGACTGGTTATACAGGATACATTTCTGACCATTAGAGTAGGTAAGTACAAAAATAGCCACTAAACATACCCATTATACTGTAAATGTTATGCTGGTTAAATTGAATATGCATGGAAAAAGAGCAGGTAAGTCTTAAATATACCCATCATGCCATCAGTATCAGGCAGATTGCACGGGATACACCTGGAAACATAGACCAGTATTAGGTGAGTCTTGAAATAATCACTAAACATACCCATTATACTGTAGACATCAGGCTGGTTACATGGAATGCACCTGGAAACAGAGTAGTTTAGTACTGAAAACAAGATATTAATTGAAAATAGAATATGTTTTCATTTTTGGAATTAACTAAAAACAAACCCAAGAAAAGTTCTGTATAAAGTTGAGTTTCAATAGTACTGGCTGGTTTTGACCATAACATGTTACATTGGGTAATAAGTTGATATAGATGACATTTGCACTAAGGCTGTACAGTGCACAGGGCTAGTTATTCAGTTTTTTATAACCAGAAAGTGTGACTAACCCTGTGCAGTGCACAGGCTTAGTCACACTGTCTGGTTATAAAAATTGGTAACTGCTAAATCACATGCTGCATGAAAATATATAATGACTGAGGCTGTAAAAATGCATTAGGTAAGTTAGTTACGTGTTGTTATACAGGGTGATGGATTCAAGGAACTATTGGAAATACTTATAAAGGATTGTGGAAATTTTTTAAAGTGAATTCCAAAAATGAAAACAATTAATTAATTAATAGCATGTTTGAAATAACCACTAAACATACCCATCATACTGCAAATGTCACGCTGGTTAAACAGGATATATTTGTGACCATAAAGTAGGTAAGCACCGATATAACAACTAAACATACCCAATATTCCATAAATGTCAGGCTGGTTACGCAGGATACAGCTAGAAACAGAGTAGGTAAGTACTGAAATAACTAATAAAATATTATACTGTAGATCAAGCCTGAATATAAGCAACCTGTCATTTGCAAAATGGGGTCCACAGAGGGTGAATTTGCTAATGCTATCCCGTACAGTGGGCCAATTTATCCTCTAGGTACATTTTTCTGTTTTGGCCTGAGACCTTGATTCAGACTGAGTTTCACAGAGGGTAAATTTTGTGATGCTACCCTGCTGTGCATCTCATTTTGCAGATGACAGTCTGCATATTTTCAGGCTTGCTGTAGATGTCAGGTTTGTTACATGAGATACAATGGGAAACAAAGGTAAATGCTGAAATAATCACTAAACATACCCATTACACCGAAGATGTTTGGTTGGTTAAAAGGGATACACCTGGAAACAAAGTAGGAAAGTCTTGAAATAACCACTGGTTATACAGAATATACTTGTGACCATAGATTGGCTGAATACTGACACAACCACTAAACATACCTATTATACTGTAAATATCAGGCTGGTTATGCGTGATACACCTGGAAGTAAGTAAGTACCATAAATGATAAATTAGAAATCTTTTCTGTTCAGCCCAAATGGTAGCAAAGTTCGTAGGCGGTATATCCAGTTGATTTCAGTTTGTTTTCTGTGTCCTGTGGCTTGTACTGAGTCGGGATCTGAATTTAAAATCTGAATAATTCAGAAATGCAGATCATTGATGTTATGATCAGATTGTGAGAAATGTAATGCTATTGTGGTGTCTCTGCTGTGTCGAATGTCCGACACATGTTCTGTGAGTCTGGTGCGGAAGTTGCGTTTCGTCTCCCCCACATATTGTTTAGAACATCTGCTGCATGTGAGTAGATAAATGCAGTTTCTACTTGTGCATGAATATCTCTTTGCGTTGTTTAGTTTGTGTGCTTTTGAACCAAAGTGGGTTCGATTTCAGTTTTGGGCAAATGGTACAATTTCTCGTGTTGCATGGGAGAAATGGGTTCTTTATAGTGCGACCACTAACTTGTATTAATAGTGGCAATTCTGCTCGGGTCAGCAGATCTTTTAGATTTTTATTTCTTCTGAACGCTGTCAGTGGCATTTCATTGAAGAGATGTAGACATTTGTTTGAAAAGAGTAAAATTTCCCAATATTTCCTAACTAAGTTGGTGAATGACATACTATCAGGGTTAAAGGTGCAGACAAATGGGATACGATAGGATTGGGTCTTTTTGTGATTGGTGAGTAATTCTTGTCGACTTCGAATTTTTGCACGTTGGAAATCATTCAATAGGGTGTCTCTGTTGTAGCCCCTTTGAGTGTAGTGATTTAGCATTTCCATACCATGTCGGTGAAAATCCTGTTCATCACTGCATATACGCTTGATTCTTAAGAGTTGGCCATAATATCCATTCTTTTTTGAGGTGTTGGATGATAAGAGTCCGCTGTGAGATACGCATGGGAATCAGTAGGTTTTGTATAGAGGTCTCTTTTCAATTTGTTCTCTACTTTGCTTACCACCACATCGAGAAAATGTACCGATTGGGTAGAATATTCTGCAGTGAATTTTATAGAATGGTGGGCAGAATTCAAGAAAGTGATGAATTCCTGAAACGGTGCACCCCAAAATATGGAGCCATCAAGGCAACACTCCCATAACCGGGACTGCAAACCTCTATAATACTCAAAAAGTCCTAGACTTCGCAGCCAAGAGCATCAATCGTTTCCTTAAATAAAGTGGTGTTCATGCAATTTTCTTCTTTTATGGATTTTTAATCATCAACATAAAACCTTTATACCTATCTCCCATTTGAAACCGCACAAACACCATAAGAAATATCACACCGATGGGTACACAGAATACTCGTCCTTTTTGTAGTAATGTGCCCGAGGAATTGGAACATAACAATCCATCGGTCACACCAAGGGATACCCGCCGGGTACACTAAAAATACCTGCCGGGTACTACTAATTATACCCGACGGGTGCACTTATATACCCGCCGGGCATCAGTAAATATACCCGCCAGGTATTACTACATATACCCATCGGGTACACGAAAAATACCTGCCGGGTACCATCTAAAATACCCGCCGAGTACTATCATATATACCCGTCGGGTACACGCAGAATACCTGCCGGGTACCCTGTTATGACGTCACAATCAATAAAGTATATAAGGCAGATGCTTCAAAGGTTTGCCACCTCTGATGAGTCTAAAAAAGACAAAACCTGTCAGGCAAAATAAATTCATTCACTTATCATCAACATTAGGGGAGCGTGTGTATCACCTCTTGGATTTTTTATACATTAGCAAGTATGTAAGTTCCCCAAAAGTACCACAAAACACACCCATTATACTGCAAATGTGAGGCGGGTAACACAGGACTGACATGTGAATATGTAAATTCTAAAATAACAACTAAACATACCCATTACACTGTAAATGTCACATTGGTTTTTCAGGATAAATTTGTGACCATAGAGTAGATAAGTACTGAAACAACCACTAAACATACCCATTATACTGTAAATATCAAGCTGCTTACATGGGACACACATGTGAACATAGAGTAGGTTAGTACTGAAATAACCACTAAACAAAACTATTATACTGTAAATGTAAAGCTGGTTATACAGGATACATTTGTGGAGGAAGTAGGTAAGTACTGAAATGACTACTATATATAACAAATATACTGAGATGAAAGGTTACACAGGATCCACATGGAAACATAGAGTAGTTAAGTAGTGAAATAACCACTAAACATACCCATTAAACTGTAAATGTCAGACTGGTCACATGGCATACACATGTGAACAGAGAAGGTAAGTATAGCAATAACCACTAAGCGTACCTATACCATAAATGTCAGGCTGTGTTACCTGGGATACTCTTGGAAACATAGTCGGTAAGTATTTATTTATTGGGATTTAACGACACTTTTGTCAGCTAGGATCATCTCGTGTTGGACATTTTTACGGGTGGAGGAGGAAGCTGGAGTACACAGAGAACCACCAAGCTGCTGTCAGACTCACCAACATACTCCACATAAGACGGATTATTTATTTATTTATTTATTGGTGTTTAAGGTCAAATATTTTTGCACAATGGCTGATCACAACAGGAGTATCAACTCAAGACCAGTAGTGAGCATTAATAAGCCATGTTGCTCACTTTAGAGAGGGTTTGCGCCTGGGTCCTATTTTACCAGTAAAACAGAGCCTGTTTACCGCAGTGAACAGGCACTGCTTCACTTCCCGAGGGTTCCCACAGGGAAATATAAGATGGGTTAGCATTGGTTGAAGAGGATTGTGCCCTACTACACAGTGCCACCGTGGCCCCATGTGGGCAAACAGGATTAACTCTTTGCATGCTGCCGGTGAATGTAATACTGCTGGTGAATATAATTGCCCATGACAGAATTTCTCCTGCAACTGCATACATTTAGTTTAACCTGTAAACCGAATATTTTTTTCACCACTAATTTCGTGAATTAAATTTAGATGAATTTTTCATCAAACCTAGTCATGGCTGCTTCAGAGCAGCCATGACTAGATTTGATGAAAAATATTTGTAAAAATACTCAGGGATCGAACCCTGAACCTTTCGATTTGAAGCCTAATTCCGTAACCGCTAAGCCACCGCACCCCCGAGTATGTTAGTACTGAAATGACAGACTGGTTATACAGGATACACCTGTGAACAATAGAGAAGGTAAGTACTGAAATGACTACTAAAGACACCCATTATACAGTAAATGTCCCAACTGGTTATACAGAATACACCTGTGAACATAGAGTAGGTAAGTACTGAAATGACTACTAAAGACACCCTTTACACAGTAAATGTCAGACTGGTTATACAGGAAACACCTGTGAACATAGAGTAGGTAAGTACTGAAATGACTACTAAAGACACCCGTTATACAGTAAATGTCAGACCGGTGATACAAGATACACCTGTGAACCTAGTGTAGGCAAGTACTGAAATGACTACGAAAGACACCTGTTATACAGTAAATGTCAGACTGGTTATACAAGATACACGTGTGAACATAGAGTAGGTAAGTACTTAAATAACCACTAAACATACCTATTATACCGTAAATGTCAGGCTGGTTTCACGGGACATATATGTGAACATAGAGTAGGTAAGTACTGAACTAACCACTAAACATAAACATTATACTGTAAAAATCATGCTGGTTATACAGGATATATTGTGAACATCAAGTAGTTAAGTACTGAAATAACCACTAAATATACCCATTATACTGTAAATATCACGCTGGTTAACCCTTTACCCTTTACCCAACTCAGACGATATCAAAATTTATTATTTTAAATATTTCATTTTTTTCAAAAAATTTCAACAAAACCAACTCTCGTTCCAAAGAGGGAGTCACATGATATGTTTTTGTTGAGATTTTTTGAAAAATAATATTTTTTCAGCTGCTGAATTTGCATATTACGTGGGCGGATGTTTGTTTGTTTGTTGGTGGTTAACGTCACATATTTATGCACCATGGCTAATCGTGACACAACATGGAGATGAAGTCAAGTGTAGTCAATCGTTGATCTACATGTTGCCCATTTTAGAGGACTTTCACCCCAAGCATTGGTGACTGGGTCCTATTTTACTAGTAAAGCGGAACTGGTTTACCACAGTAAACAAGTGCTGCTTACTTCCCGGGGTTCCCTCGGGGAACGTGGGCGGATGCAGGCGATTCACTGGGTAAAGGGTTAAACAGGATATATTGTGAACATCAAATAGTTAAGTACTGAAATAACCACTAAATATACCCATTATACTGTAAATATTACACTGGTTATACAGGATATATTGTGAACATTTCGTTCCAATGGGAGGGTCACATGATCTGGTTTTGTTGAAATATTTTGAAAAAATTAATTTTTTCAACTGCTCAATTTGCATATTACGTGGGTGGATGTGGACAATTTGTTAGGTAAAGTGTTATAAAGAGCATATATAACACTAGTTATATATGATATATTTATGACCATAGTGTAGGTTAGTACTAAAATAACAAACATTTCCAAGGATGTATGTTGTAAAATGTCAGATACTGAAAGCCCCAAATCCTGGCCTACTGTCTTGTTAATGTCATTTGTACAAGTATAGTGTACAACAGTTTTGTTAAATTCCGTTCAAACATATACATAGAAATTATTGACAGTGGCCAGCAGACATGTAGAATATTGCATTTAAGAGAAGTATGTGATCATTGGTGTAGTTCAATACTTGTTTTATGTCTGTTAGAAACCACGTGCTTTCAATATCACGGTGAATGGTGAGATTTTTATTATTGGTCATTTCAAGGAAAGTTTATTTAATATGCAAATACAATTATACTATGGAGCACCCCTCCCTCCCCACCACCTCCAAAGAGTTAAAAGAATAATTTCAATACACAGATAACCTTTTTAAACTGAATTTGAATTTCCTCAGTTATCAGCCATAGTACATTTTAGAACAGACTATTTACGAACAAGAGAAGCCTGTCATTATATTTAAAAACAAAACAACGAAATATCCACAGATGAACATCGATTTGGGGGGCAATTAGAAACATGCTGTCAAAAGGGAACATTTTTACCATCCTCCAAAAAAGAAGCACATTTGCTCCCGAAAAGCCACCAGAAGGCTCCATTTGATGGCACATTATTCAAGGCTCCATTTGAAAGAACCACTAAAAATACCCAATATACCGTAAATGTGAAGCAGGTTACACAGGACTTACATGTGAACATGTAGCTACTAAGGCTTCTATGTTTAAACATGTAAACAGAAATGTTTCATTTCACGATGATAAACGTTAACGTTTATGATTTTCGTAAGCGTTTACATGGGATGGAGTTTAGCTAGAGTGATTTCCCTCAACATGGGAGTTCATTTAGAGTAATATCCCCCTGCAATGTACATCCCATGTGTCTTAAGTTAACAACTTAACATGGCGTTAAAATCAACAAATACTGCACTTCTGTGTATGCGCACAGTGCCGAGTAGGCCTAAGCTATATTCTGCTATAAAACTAAAAACTCCATAGAAATGATGGAATAAAAACTCCATAGAAATGATAGAATAAAAACTCCACATAGAAATGATAGAATAAAAACTCCATAGAAATGATAGAATAAAAACTCCACATAGAAATGATAGAATAAAAACTCCATAGAAATGATAGAATAAAAACTCCACATAAATGCTAGAATAAAAACTCCATAGAAATGATAGAATAAAAACTCCATAGAAATGATAGAATAAAAACTCCACATAGAAATTATAGAATAAAAACTCCATAGAAATGATAGAATAAAAACTCCACATAGAAATGATAGAATAAAAACTCCATAGAAATGATAGAATAAAAACTCCACAGAAATGATAGAATAAAAACTCCACATAGAAATGATAGAATAAAAACTCCATAGAAATGATAGAACAAAAACTCCACATAGAAATGATAGAATAGGGTTGTTTGAGTGTGCAACCTTCGCCACCATTATTATAAAATCTGCCCAACTGAAACAAGTTGGCGACTTACCACCTAGTTTACGACAGCAGTTATAGCGTTGCTAACAGTTATAACGTTGCTAACGACTGCATGAGTTGTCCGCCAGTGACTGCCAGTATGATTTTTAGTGAACGTCAATAGATGGGTGATGGCTTCATCGGATTGAACGTTTTTGTTGCCAAGATATTTTGATGGTGATCAAATAAAAATGTCACAAAGTTTGCTTTGCTGCCGCAAAAGATATTTCCAACGGTGACAAAGTTGTGTCGTCATGAAAATCTGCTGAATACCAATTCTTAGGGCTACTTTCACTCACACTGGTAGAAGTAGCATGTTTGTACTTGTAAACGTTTGCGTTTCATTTACATATGGTCGTTTAACCATTTACAAAAATTCCTAAACGTTGAAGCCCTAGTAGCTATTGAAATAACCATTAAACATACCCATTATACTGTAAATGTCACGCTGGTTATACCAGATATACTTCTGAATAAAAAGTAGGTAAACACAAAATAACCACTAAACATACCCATTATACCATAAATGTCAGGCTGGTTAGACAGGATGCTGCTTGAAACAGAGTAGGTAAGTACTGAAATAACAACTAAACATTAGGTACCCATTATACTGAAAATGCGAGGTTGCTTACACTAGACTAACAGGTGAACATAGAGTAGGTAAGTACTGAAATGAAAAGTAAGCGAGTGCGGTGTGATTTGGCTGTTATACCTGGTGGATGTGTGTCTGAAAAAGCCGTTTAAGGGTAATATGAGAAAGAGGTGGTGTGAGTGGATGGGTGATGTGGAAGAGAAGGCGTTTACGCCAATTGGAAATCTGAAGAGACACTCGTTGAGTTTGGTGACAAAGTGAGTGAAAGAGTCGTGGGAGGAAATTGACAGTGAGATGATAATGAAATCGTTTAAGAAGTGTTGTATTTCGAGTGCGTTGGATGGAACAGAAGATGATGAGTTGTACAGTGAGTTTGTTTTGGAGAAAGCTAGTTGTGTTGGTGAGAATGTGAGTGTTGTCGGTGAGGAAGTTAGAGCAAGTGTGTGTGAGGTAGATGGAAGCGACGATGAGTCAGAGGATGAAAGCAGTGCTCATTGTGATGTGTATGATGATGGATTGAACGGTGACGAGTGGTGGCAGTTGTTTATGGAGAATGGCGAGTGACGAGGAGAGTGAAAGTGATTTATTTTTCAACAAGTAAATGATTGTTATGCATTATTATCATTGTGCTTTTTGAAAATATTTTGTAAATTGTACTCTTTTATTGTTTTTTTTTATTGATGCACACTCAGTACGAAGTGAATTAATGAGTCTGCCAAATGTTTCACAGCCAAACAGTCCTTCTCCTTCAAATTACTGGAAAAGTCCCCCCCCCCCCCTCCCCCCCTTTCCCATATAGAAATAGTACAAAGTAGCTCTCGATCACAGTTAAGTAATCTTAAATTGTAGGCCTACCTGTTTCCAAATATTATTTTCTTATCATGCACTGAAAAATTTTCAACTCTTGATAAAAAAAATATCGGACTTTGGAGTTGGCGAAGGGCCAAGTTGTCCTGTCTATTTTTGTACCCACATTATCGTGCAGATATTTACATTCACACTTTCGAGAATTTCTGTTTTTGTTTATTGAGAATGGTGAGAGGGGCGAAGCGAATGAAAATGATTTATTTTAAGTAAATAATTGTGAAATATCACACTGGTTATATAATGGACGTATTGGTATACATCGAGTTGTTAAGTACTAAAATAACCACTAAACATACCAATAATACTGTAAATATCACACTGGTTATAATGGATGTATTGGTGTACATTGAGTAGTTTAGTACTTAAATAACTACTAAACATACCAATTATACTGTAAATATCACACTGGTTATAATAGATGTATTGGTGTACATTGAGTAGTTAAGTACTAAAATAACCACTAAACATACCAATTATACTGTAAATATCACACTGGTTATAATGGATGTAGTGGTGTACATTGAGTAGTTAAGTACTAAAATAACAACTAAACATACCAATTATACTGTAAATATCACACTGGTTATAATGGATGTATTGGTGTACATCGAGTAGTTAAGTACTAAAATAACAACTAAACATACCAATTATACTGTAAATATCACGCTGGTTATAATGGATCTATTGGTGTACATCGAGTAGTTAAGTACTAAAATAACCACTAAACATACCAATTATACTATAAATATCACACTGGTTATAATGGATATATTGGTGTACATCGAGTAGTTAAGTACTAAAATAACCACCAAACATACCAATGAAACTGTAAATATCACACTGGTTATAATGAATGTATTGGTGTACATCGAGTAGTTAAGTACTAAAATAACCACTAAACATACCAATTATACTGTAAATATCACACTGATTATAATGGATATATTGGTGTACATCGAGTAGTTAAGTACTAAAATAACCACTAAACATACCAATTATACTATAAATATCACACTGGTTATAATGGATATATTGGTGTACATCGAGTAGTTAAGTTCCAAAATAACCAGTAAACATACCAATTATACTGTAAATATCACACTGATTATAATGGATGTATTGGTGTACATCGAGTAGTTAAGTACTAAAATAACCACTAAAACATACCAATTATACTATAAATATGATGCTGTTTACACAGGATAAATATGTGATCACAGAGTAGAAAAGTACAAAAGATAAAATTACGGAAGATATCTAGACTGGTTACACAGGATACAGCTGAAAACAGAGTAGGTTATTTATAGATGTTTAAGGTCGCATATTTATGCACAATGGCTAATCATGACCGTGACAGTTTTACAGGTGGAGGAAGCCGGAGTACCCGGAGAGAACCACCGAGCAATGACGAGCAGCTGCCAGCTCCCCAACATCGTAACTCCGCACTGTAGCACAGGCAGGGTTAGATTGGTTGAAGACATGCGTACCATCGACATGCAGTATGCCTTAGTACACGGCGTCATCGTGCCCCCACACGGGCAATGGAGATGAAGTGTCTTGCCCAAGGACACAACGCGGTTGCCGCAGGTGGGATTAGAACCGAGGACAAAACAGAGTAGGTAAGTACTAAAATAACCACTAAACATACCCATTATACCAACAATGTCAGGATGGTTATACAGTACACACATGTAAATATAAGAGTAGATATGTACTGAAATAGCCACTAAAAATAACCATTATACTGTACACGTCAGGCTGGTTAAACCTCATCCACTTGGAAACACTGAGTACATAAGTCTCAATTGAAATAACATTACGTGTACAGTCCCTGTAAAAGTAGTCTTCCAAATTAACCCAGTTGTTACATATGATTACATAATGCAGTCACTGTTAATCCGGTTCAATTTAGATCTCTGTGTCTATTTATAGAGGAACTTTTTATGAGTGGGCGGAGCTAATTAATGGGGTTTTCCAGCACTGGTCTGATAAAGCAAAACACTTTTGAGATGTTGCTTATAACCTTTCTGACACCTTTTATTTATCAAACGTTATTGAATATCTTTTTGAAATTTATTCTGTATTTTGTTATAATTTATTGGGAATGCATATATATCAATATATTCAATTACTTGTAATTTGTAACAAAAAATCACTTTAAAATAATCTTGGCATATAAAGTTCAAATGGAGAAATATTCAAGTCTAATTACCGTGTAATATTCATATTTGCATTTAACACTTTACATGACATAACTGTAAAAATAGTCCAGCGCTAGACACTAAATTCGTCATTCCCATTTTTTTTTAGGTTTTTATCTTAATTTTTTGCTTCCAAAGCATTTCTTGTGACTTCTGAGTGAAACGAGCGCGTAGCGTCCGTTTCAATTAGGGATCATAAGCTGTGTTTTGGAAGCAAAAAATATTTTGACAACTGTTGTCTTCTACTTTAACTAAGGTTAGTTAAACGGTTTATCGATCAACCCTTTACCCAACGGTTCAGCAGTACTGTCCAGATTCTTGCACAAAAGCCTACACCTTTGCTTTTGAAATATAGCTTATGCTCCCTCCTTTGCAACTAGTCTGGGGGGCTGGGCTAGTTTCAGTTAGGGGTCATAAACTATATTTTGAAACAGAATCATGTAAAAAGTACTGTCCGGATCGACGCTTTTTGGCCGATTTGGCCCGGGCTTTAAGTTTTGCGCTTTTCGACCCACGCTTTTCGGCCTCGCCGGGTCTGGTGCCCTTCGGCCTCAGGATGTTCGGATAGGTTGATGTATTAATATATAAAGAAAATAAATTCATTTTTATGATTTATTTCAAGTTATCGACTAAAACTATTCAACACATATTTGCATCATCAACACAAACAAGACTGACAACAAATCGAGATACAATTGATCGCCTTCTATTTCAGTCTGCCTATATTAATACTGTCAAAAATAATTTTAATGATTTTATTTGCAATGTCCAGTTTCCGTTCTTGAATGCAATCAAATTAAATTGCATTCCGGTAACAACATAATTATGCCGAAAAATAACTTTTAACTTTCTGTGGAACTAGAGGTGGTGTCAGTAGGCCTATCTCTGCGATAGGCGACATGTGATCCCCAACATGTGGTGGGGGTGGGGGGGGGGAACTTTAAACTATAAGGGTGTCAAAGCCTGCTCTTACTGGACGTCGACTCAGCACCTGTACATACAGCGATCTTTGGTGGAAAAGACAGCTATCCAGTTAAGAAAACAACACTCGAACACATGGTCTCTCAGTGTGCTGCAAGACACGGGGCTGTAGAAATTGGGTTTTTTTTCTCATTTTTTGCAACTATCCATTCAAAACACCGCTGGATGTTTTCCAATAAATTGTCGCAAAAAAAAAATTCAAGCTTTGTTGTTGTGGTATAAAGTCTACAAAGAGTTAAATGGTAGGAAGTCGCCCCCAAATGAAGTCGCCCATGGGAGAAGTCGGCCAAAAATAAAATCAGCAACTTAGGTATGCCCCAAAGACAGTCCACGGATTAAATCGGCCCAGGGCTTTTTCGTAGTGCTAATATACATGTGCACGGTTAACTTGAGTGACAGGCCGAATGTTAGAAATTGAATTTTTTCTCATTGTGCAACTATTTGTTGGAAAACACCACACGAGCGCTGTCTTTTCCTATAAATAGATTCAAAATAATTTCAATATTTGTCATTGTGCCAATAAAATTGTTAAATGGTAGGTCGAATGTTAGAAACAAAATTTTCTTTACAAATCGCAGTGCAAATATAAAAAAAGTATATAGATTTCTGATGTTGGAAATCTCAAAAGAATAAACTTCATAGGAGTAATTTATGCTTTATCTATTGTCACCAGTCAATGTTTTCATTGCAATCAGAGGCTGTTTCAGAAACAATCAGTAGCTATTGTCGGCTCTTGTTTTACATTTTTGGAAAGGTAATTAAAGGATTAGTTCAGATTAGGAAATGTTATTGCTACCAAATTTTATTTGCTGCCGCGAGAACTCAATAATTGATCATGTTAAGTATTGTGTTATATTCAATTATATTACAACAGCCTGGGTCTACTTTTCTCAGTGGTCCAAAGCAACAAACCTCAAGCTATATGCATCGTTTTTTAACGAAATATAAAATATATGTATATGTGTCTTCTAATTTTGCTGAGTTCAGACAGGAAACTGAAAACTCTCCCAAATTCTGCCAATTTATAATTTTTAACTGATCTCAGATACATTCAGACACATCGCATCCCATCTCGCCACATAAAGAAGGGTCTCTGCTAAAACACTTGACAAAATATGCTCTCAGCTTCAGTGGAAAAGGGACACTGAACACAACATATTTCTGCAGATAAACCGTAGGTTGTCGTTCAAAGGACCCTTAGTTCAATGAAATGCTTCTTTCACATGGGTTAAGATGATATATGTGTGGAAATTCCACTCTGTTTGTGTTTCTGTATAGAATTTCTCTCCATGTACCATTGATGGGTCCAGGATATCCACAATTACAGTCTTGGTCATCCACAGTGTTTCAAAGGCCCTGCATGGTTCAATGTAAAAGAATATTCTGTTCACCTGAACAATGGGTCGAACTGCATGCTGGACGAAACTGTGTTGGAGAGGAATTGACTCAGATTTCTCACCCCACGTGTTATTCAATCATAATAGACGATTTCAGCATAGCGCCATCTTACATCTGGGAACCGATATGATTGTGCACGCACGGTTTGTTTATCAAATTTGGTTCCACAAATAGTAGGCTTACAGCAACACTGAACATTAGGAGACAGAAAAACAGACATTAAACGTTTGTGGGGTTGGCCTACGCAACTGCACCCTCTGAAGGTAACCAAATTGTGTAAAGTTCTTTTTCATTGCCCGGAATATGTCTACCACTGCAGAATAAATAAAAAATGTGTGTATTTGAATGACTCTTTTCGAAAGGTTCTTCACCCTGTTACAAATGAGATTTTTTTTATTATTTCCATTTTTGGCGTAACTTCGCTAATAATAGTCGGATTGTAAAAATTCAAGGACGAAATCGCACTGATTTTTACTCAATATATTCGAAACAAAACGCGTTTTTAAACTTTCCCTATGATATTAAAAATAGTATTTGCCCGACTGGTTGGAAAAATGTGCTAACTGGTATCCAAAAATTACGGGATCAAAGAAAATTGACATCGACAAAAAGTAACGAGAAGTCACATTGTTGGGTTTTGATACCCCACCTCATAGAGCAGTTAGTGGGGAGTCGATTGGCAGTGTTTTACAGGGAGCGTACACGTAATGACAACTAAACATACCCATTATACTGTGAATGTTATGCTGGTAAAACAAAATACTTTTGAGACAGTAGAGTAGGTAAGCACCAAAATAACCACTAAACATTCCCATTATACTGTAAATGCAAGGTTGGTTACAAAAGATGCACAGGTGAACATAGAGTAGGTGAGTACTGAAATGACTACTAAAGTTAACCAACATACTTTTATCTGATAACCATAGACAATAACACCCGTTGTATATACTTCAAGTATATACAGCGGGTGTATATAATTCTAATTTATGCAAATGACCTTTGACCTCCTTCGATTCCATTTTCATTCATTCATATAGTTACTTCAAATGTAGGTTTGAAATATACGTTGAAGGAGCAACTGATATTTTATCGAAATAATAACACATATTCTTTAAGTATAAACATGATAATTTTCTGTTTATTTTGCAAACATAAAGAAATAATTACAACCTAGTTCGTTCAAAACGTTATGTAGAAATTACTAGAATGTCAGTAATGAGTAGTGCACTCTTAATAGGGGTCCTGGACTATTCAACAAAAGACAACTTCGATGAAATGGACAGTTCAACGGAAAGAAAATTTGACGAAATGCAATTTTGATGGAAATTTTTTAAAAAGGTCATTTCGATGGAAGTTTTTTTTCAAAATGAAAATATACACAAATTACCCTTGTTTGTTGTCTCTTTTTTTTCTTTGTTGAAGTTTTAACACGACTGAATAATGAATTAACCGTTTGACCACGTCGAAAGGGAATATCTGCTACTTTGCAAGCTTGGTGGGTTTGTTGATGTTGCTGAGAGACAATTTCGCCGCAGACTTTTGTGAGCATTTGTTTTGATAACAATGTTCAAAATAGTATATATCTGGGAAATTTAGAGATCTTCATCATTCAATCATGGAAACTGATAGTGGTGATGCAGATTGTCTTACTTGCCAGAAAGTGGTGAACGCAAGAAGCAATGCAATAGCTTGCGACAAGTGCCAGAGTTGGAACCACAAACGTTGTGGCACTTGGATCACATATTATGCATATAGGAAAGCCCTAAAAGGTAAATATATATATACTATTGCTCCATCTTTCTCTATCATATTTACTCTATCGGATTCTCCATACCCCAAAACGGCGATATATCTCCAACAGTGATTGTAATGTTTGTATTTGCCGACATATACCTGTTAGGGCCCACCACAAATATCCAATACTTTATAATAAAACCACACAAATATGGATGTCAAGACACATCAGTTTGCATGGCACATTTACAAATTTTTGAACTCGGTGATTGTAATGTTTGTGTACGCACCGCATATACCTGTTAGGGCCCACCACAAATGTCCAATAATTTATAATAAACCCATGCAAGTATGGATGTCATGACACATCACTGTGATTGCAATTGTAATGTTGGATGTAACCTTACTTTATCATAGCATATAAACAACTGTGTTTAATACAAAGCAATATTCTATTTCAGGTAAATCAGTTATCAAATGGGTTTGCAATCCATGCCAATCAGTCGAGGACATTTCAATGTCAGAAGTTGGGGTGTCACGATTTTTAAATTTAGGAATCGATTAATCGTCGCAAATAATCGATGATAATCGATTAATCGTACCTAAATGACCCCCCCCCTCTTTGAAGTCGATAAAAATGAAGTTCAAGTCAGCTGACTTACCTCAAGGAAACAACGAAGATGATCCTTTTTAGGTACATTCAAAGCTTTGATGTTCTGAACTTTTGAACCGTCAGTGTAATAATCAAGACCGGTCGGCAGTTGCGAACTTCGCAACTGCCGACCGGTCTTGATTATTACACTGACGGTTCAAAAGTTCAGAACATCAAAACTTTGATGAATGTACCTGAAAGACAATTACTTCCAACAGCTTCTTGGGGGTTTAACATCGATGTTCTTAACTCTTTACCTTTAGAAACAATAGTTTTTTCATCAAATTTTCTTTTAATTATTAAACGTCTAAAACGGGATACAATTTACCGATTATTCGACAACGAAAAATACTAATCGATTTTAATGTGACCGATCAATAGTCGATTAATCGAATAATCGTGACAGCCCTAATCAGAAGAGGTCGCGAACACCAAAACGGAAATTACTCCGGAAATAGCTACACAGTCTGAGCCACATTCTGCTGTATTCTTAACTTTATATTTATGTCCGGACAACGGAAGGACTATATTGCAAAATTACAAAAGTTGAAGGACAACCTGAACAATATTTCATGCAATAAGGTCGTGATGGACTTTGAAACTGCAGAGTGGGCCGCTTTCAGGGAAGTGTTTCCAAACGTCACCCTGCGGGGTTGCATTTTTCACTGGATGCAAGTAGTCTGGAGAAAGGTTCAACAGTGCGGTCTTGGAGAAATATACTGAATACGAACCAACATATACAAATACATCCGTCTTCTACTGTGTCTTCCATTTTTACTGGCCACACATATAGCAAGTACCTTTAATTCTATGAAACAACCTTGCCATGATTCACCAACCAGTCCACTTAGTAAGCTTCTGGACTACATTGAAACAGATTGGGTTAATAATCCAATGTTTCCAGTTACTACCTGGTCTGTTTTTGACCAAGCTGTCAGATCTAATAATGACATTGAGGGTTGGAATCGTAGTCTCAATAGTAAGATCTCCAGGACTAGTATGCACTTTTACCTCTTTGTGAACCTACTTTGGGAAGAGGGCGGCTTAATTCCAACACAAGCACAGCTTGTTTTGGAAGAGTTGCTTCAAAGAGGCCAGAAAACGTGAACTAGAGGCTCTAAAGAGCCTGTAATCGCTCACCTGGAACTACATATAAAAATGTGATTTCCCATAGACTTTCCATGGTAACCTTGAGCTGCAATTGTGGCCATGTTTGCAACATTACATCAACATTGCATGAGGATCATTGGTAGAAGGTGTTCCAATCCTCAATCATCTGAAGTTTCAAACCATTTGACTTTGTAGTTTCAGAGGGGAATATTTTTGCAAAATCACTAACCAGAATCAAAGAATGCCTCTGGCAGCCATGTTTTTCAAACCACAGGATCAAAATGAGGAGCATTTGTAGACGACCTCCCATAAACCATTCATGCCAAGTTTCGTTCATGTCGGCTCAGTAGTTCCAGAGAAAAGAAGAAAATGTGATTTCCCATAGGGTTTCTATAGTAACTATTGGCCACAATTGAAGCCATGTTTGCAACCCGATCAACATTAAATGAGGACCGTTTGTAGAGGAGGTCCCAGTCATCAACCATGTAAAGTTTCAAAACATTTGGCCCTGTGGTTTCAGAGGAGAAGATTTTTCAAAATTCACCAATCAGAATCAAAGAATGCCTCTGGCAGGCATGTTTTCGAACCCATGGGAACAAAATGAGGATCGTTTGTAGAGGACCTCCCATACACTATCCCTGCCAGTTTTGGTTCACATCAGCACAGTAGTTCCGGAGAAGAAGATGAAAATGTTATTTCCTATAGGGTTTCTATAGTAACTATAAGCCACAATTGCAGCCATGTTTGCAACCCAATCAACATTAAATGAGGATCATTGGTAGAGATTGTCTCAGTCATCAACCATGCAAAGTTTCAAAACATTTGGCCTTGTGGTTTCAGAAAAGATTTTTCAAAATCCACCTGTCAGAATCAAAAAATGCTTCTGGCAGCCACGTTTTTCGATGCATGGTAACAAAAATGAGGAGCATTTGTAGAAGACCTCCCATAGGCTCTCCCTGCCAGATTTGGTTCACGTCGGCTCAGTAGTTCCAGAGAAGAAAATGAAAATGTGATTTCCCATAGGGTTTCTATAGTAACTACAAGCCACAATTACAGCCATGTTTACAACCCAATCAACATTAAATGAGGATCGTTGGTAGAGGGGGTCCCAGTCATCATTTATGTGAAGTATCAAAACATTTGGCCTACCAGTGTCAGAGGAGAAGATTTTTGAAAATCCACCAACCAGAATCGAAGAATGGCTCTGGCGGCCATGTTTTTCAACTCACGGGAACAAAATGAGGATCGTTTGTCGATGACCTCCCATGAACCATTCCTGCCAAGTTTGGTTCAGTTCATGTGAAAAGCTCACATGGCCTTTTAGGCCTGATGAGCTAAAAAGGTGTACAAACATTGTTTGATAAACTGAAACAATCCGAAGTGACATCCAGGGAATTTATGGCATCCATGTCTTTAATTCACGGTCCTAAAGAAAAGTAGAACAGTATTTCATTCTTGCCAAGTATATATATTTATATTACGTTTACTTACTGAAGTCGAGGAGCTTGTTCCAGTAACATTGGTTTTGCTGGTGAGATATGGGGATGAGGTTCTTTGTTTGAACAAAAAAAAACACTGAACATTCCCATCATACTGAAAATGTGAGGTTGGTTACACATGCATGTATTGAAATAACCACTAAACATACCAATTATATTGTAAATGTCAAGCTGGTTATACAGGATATATTGGTGAACATCAAGAAGTTAAGTATTAGAATAACCACTAAAAATACCAATTATACTGCAAATGTGAAGCTGGTTTAATGGGACTCACATGTGAACATATAAGTTGGTTTGTTTGTTGGTGGTTGACGTCACATATTTATGCACCATGGCTAATCGTGACACAACATGGAGATGAAGTCAAGTTTAGTCAATCGTTGATCAACATGTTGCCTATTTTAGAGGACTTTCACACCCAAGCATTGGTGACTGGGTCCTATTTTACTAGTAAAGCGGAACTGGTTTACCACAGTAAACAAGTGCTGCTTACTTCCCGGGGTTCCCACGGGGAGAACATATAAGTTAGTACTGACATAACCATTAAACATACCCATTATACTGTAAATGTCACACTGGTTAAACAGGACCATAGAGTAGGTATGTAGTGAAATAACCACAAAATCTACCCATTATGCTATAAATTTAAGGCTGGTAACATGAAATTCACATGTCAACATGCAAGATGCAATAAAATAACCACCAAACATACGAATTATACTGTCATGCTGGTAAAACAGGATACATTTGTGACTATAAAGTAGGTAAGCACCAATTACTGAAATAACCACTAAACATACCCATTATACCATAAATGTCAGGCTAGTTAGACAGGACACAGCTTGAAACAGAATAGGTAAGTACTGACCCTTATACTGTAGATGTCAGGTTGGTTACACGGGATACATCTGTGAACATGGAGTATGTAAGTACTGCAGTGGCTACTAAATATCACCATAAATGTCACGATTCTTACACAGGATACACAAAGTGAACATACGGAAGGCAAGTACGGAAATAACAACTAAACATACACATTATTACTCAAATGTTAGGCTAGTTATATGAGACACACATGTGAATATGTGAACATCCAGTAGGTAAATACAGAAATGACTACTGAATATACTCATTATACCGTAAATCTCAATCTTGTTACACTGGATACACAAGAAACAGGGTAGGTAAGTCTTGAAATAACAACTAAACATATTCATTGTACTTAAGTAAATGTCAGGCTGATAACACAAGATAAACCTGTGAACATGAGTAGGAAGTACTGAAATGTCTACTAAATATACCCATTGTACTGTAAATATCATTCTGATTACACAGGATACACCTGTGAATGTGAGTAGGAAGTACCAAAATGTCTACTAAATATTGTGCTGTTGTTGACTAAAGAACTTGCTGCTTTAGGAAATTGGGAGGGGGGGGGGGGGTAATGTTTTGCGCTGTTTTGTTGGCGAGTTCAAAGAAAATTGACAGACTACCTTAAAAACTATATGCCTTGCTGGCTTGAAGGGTTCTGCATGATTTCCGAAACTCGAAGTGAACTTGATTTGAGTCGAGCGTATTTTTGTCACAAGAAAATCATTCAGCATGGAAAGTTGATGTGGGAAGGTTTTGATCGACAAATAAGTCTGTTCAGGATTGGATCTTCTCGAGGTAGGACATATTTAGATTGGGAAAATAATTGCGGATGAGTGGGCTGGCCAAGTTGAATATAGTTTGTGATTCTGTTGTTGAAAAATGACGTGAAGTTCTCTGATTCGCATCATTCGACGAATGTGGAGGGGGTTTAACAGGAATTCTTTTCATGATGTCGAGTGATTGGAATCAGAAGCAAGTCGTGGTACAATTTCTATTCATGACTGAATCCATGGGATACCGATATTTTTTTTCTTTTCTGAGAGCTGATAGGTATAGTATTGATTGTTTGATTTTTCGTGGTTTCTCTACAGAGAGTTGAAGTGGCCATAACATAACATTTGAGGGGATTCTCAGTTGGCGAACTCTGGTCAGTCAACTGCAAATTCTTTCCACATTTATGAAGGATTCTTGTTGAATTATTGGCTTGGTGTTGGAAATGCAGCCTGGCGAGTTACACGAAAAAATATTTGGTGGAATTCTCAGTTGGCGAATTTCGATTCGAAAGCTGCGAATTCTTCCATTATCAGTGGATAGTATTTGTTATTTTCGCCTTGGCATTTGGTATGTTCCTGGGTATATTATCATTTTTTTTTATTTTTCGTGGTCTGTCTACGGAAGGTTGAAGTGGCCATAACATAACATTTGTGGGGATTCTCAGTTGTCGAACTCTGGTCCGTCAACAGCGAGTTCTTTCCATAGTTACAGAGATTCTTGTCGAGATATTGGCCTGGTATTGGAAATGTGGCTTGGCAAAATTCACTAACAGAATTACATAAATATTGTGGCTTACGAATTGTGATTGGCCACCTGTGCATAGTACATTTATGCATTACTGTGTACTTTCAAATCCCATATCTATTGAGATTGTATGATGCTGTCACATTGAAGGAAGACCTAAGTTGTCTGATACAAATTATAAAGGAATTTCTCGGCAACAAGATTATAATTGTTGCCTGGAAATTCTTATCTTGTTGGCTAACATTCCTTCAGAGGTGCATTCAGTGGATATTTGACTGATGCCCTGGCATCGTTGTTTATAAATAAAATATATATTTACAACTTATTTAAGGGTTACTTGTGTGTATGTTATCCAAACCCTACAGAAATTTTGCCTGCAACTATCGGGTTGTCTGTCTGTGCCTCTCACGGTGATCATCCTGAACTTCATGGCATTCTGACGAGCCCACCAAAACTGCGATCCACCATTCTTGTGTATTTAGCCCGGTCGGAAATATTTTGTTGTGTATATTTTTATTGGAAATATCTCAATCACTCGGTGTGATGTGATTCATTAAATCGCACCACAGCGGATGATTGAGCTATTCTGCTCAATATAATAATCTTTTTCAAAACATAATGTTGGGCTGAGGAGAGATTCATCACAATATACTCATTGTACTGTAAATATCATTCTGATTACACAGGATACACCTGTGAATGTGAGTAGGAAGTACCGAAATGTCTACTAAATATATCCATTGTACTGTAAATATTCTGGTTATACAGGATACACCTGTGAACATAGACTAAGTACTGAAATAACCATTAAACAAACACAATATTATATCACGCTGGTTACATGGAAACATGAAGATATGGAAGGTAAGTACTGAAATAACCACTAAACATACCCATTATACTGTAAATGTCATGCTGGTTGTACAGGTTATGTTGGTGAACATAGAGTAGGTAAGTAGTAAAATAACCACTAAACCTACCCATTATACTATAAATTTAAGGCTGGTTACATGAGAATCACATGTGAACATGTCAGTACTGAAATAACCACTAAACATACCCATTATACTTCAAATGTCACACTGGTTACAGTTGTGTACATCGAATAGTTAAGTACTAAAATAACCACTAAATGTACCAATTATACTGTAAATGAGAGGCTGATTACACAGGACTCACAGGTGAACATGCACATATTGAAATAACCACTAAACATACCCATTATGCTGTAATTATCACGCTGGTTATACAGGATATATTTGTGAACATCGAATAGTTAAGTACTAAAATAACCACTAAACATACCAATTATACTGTAAATGAGAGCCTGATTACTCAGGAGTCACAGGTGAACAGGCATGTACTGAATTAACCACTAAACATACCCATTATACTGTAAAGAGGTAAGGTTAGGGTTAGGTTAGGATTATGCATTTTTATGACATAGAAGAGTAGAAAACAAGACTGTCTTCATTTAATCTCATTGGGTGACTTTTAGGAGACAAACCAAACTATTTAAATTTCAAATCAACAGAGACTTTGTTGGGGTTTTTTTTGCAGAAATACTTTCAAGCCAATGCTAGATTGTTTATCATAGAGAAATTGCAGCATTTAAATTTAAAATCAACTGATTTTGAGCCCCAACATTTCTAAAGTTGCATTTTATTTTGATTAGACAAGAGGTGAATCATGTCAACAGAAATACCAATAGACATTTTTGCATTCTTGAATTCAGATTCCTTTTCATTGGCAACTTTGTTTGCTAAAGAAAAGGAGTTTGATTGCTCAGAAGGTTTGATATATGGTTATAAGTGTCTTGCTTTCTTTGACAATTATGAAGTGGAACAAATGACCAATTTTTGTGAAGAACTTCCACTTGTAAATATGTTATTGTCACTATTTCATTGGTATCATGATTGGCCCTCTTGATTCACCTTAATTTGGATTTAGCAATCACCTAAAACCACCCTCTTGCAAAGTCTGCTAGCCTCATCGTGGCGCATGGGTGAACATCCATACTTCTAATCTCAATTTGTTTGATGAATGATGGGTGGCCAATAAGCAAAATATTAAAAATAATTCCTAATTTATCAACTTGGTTTAAACCATAGGCTGTCTCCATGAGTTAGGTTTAGGTTAGGGTGCATGGTGCAAAGGGTCATGATGCAGGGTGCATGATGTAAGGTGCAAGGGGGTCAGGTGCAGGGTGCATGGGTTAGGATGGAAGGGTTATGATGCAGGATGCAAGGGGTTATGGTGAAGGATGCAAGGGGTTATGGTGCCAGGTGAAAGATGTGAGGAGCAGAAGGTTATGGTGCAAGGCACAATGGGTTATGTGCAGGGCACAAGGTGTGAGGTGCAAGGCAATATTGGCAGGGTTCAATGTGTAAGGTGCAAGGAGTTATGGTGCAGGCTGCAAGGTGTGAGGTGCCAGGGTTAGGGTGCAATGGAGTTATGGTGCACCAACCCTTTGTATCCTGCACAATAACCCCTGCAGCTTACATGATGCACCCAGCACCATGGCCCCTTGCACAATGCACCATAACACCTTGCACTATGCACCCTAACCCTTGCAGGTTACATCATGCACCCTGCATGATGACCCCATGCACTGTGCACCATAATCTCTTGTACCATGCACCATAACCTTGCACCCTACACCATGCATCATGACCCCTTGCACCCTAACCCCTTGCACCATAACCATTTAATAAATAAAGAGTGGAAGGTGAAACATGTAAGGTGTAAAGGGGGTTAGGATGCAGGGTATAAGGTGTGGGGTGCAAGGGTTAGGGTACAGGATGTGAGGTGCAGGGGTTAGGGTGCAAGTTTGGGGTGCAAGGGTGTTTATGGTACAGGGTGCAAGGGGTCATGATATAGGATGTAATGTGTGAAGTGTGAAAGATTGAGGTGCAGGGTGTGAGGTGTGAGGGTATGGGTTAGGGTGCATGGTGTAAGGTGCAAGGGTTTAGGGTGCAGGGTGATTTAGGGTTAGTCTTATGGTTAAGTGTGACATCAGATGTCAGGGTTAAGGTTTGGGTGTCAAGTGCCTGGGCTTGTCGATATGTGGTAGTTGTTAGATGTAATATTTTCAAACACTGCTAATCATATTTCATATCTCTATTTCAGAGCAAGAAATGACTGGAAGGAGCAGTGAGATTGTGGAGATGATGCAGTTTTCATGGATGTACTTTGTGATGCAGTAAAAAAAAACTGAGGACAGTTAAGCTACAACTTATTTCAACTTGTACTGTACTTCTGACACAGGTACTTTCAACAAACTCTTACAATTCACCACCAAATCAAACCAAAACGTTAGAATCAAACTTGATCGCATTAATTGGGATAAATATCCAGAGGCCCAAAATTATATTACTCAGGAGTGTGAACGTCTCAATTTCAGCAAATCAAAATCTACTAAAAACACTGTATGGTTTTGCAGACTCGATCAGAAATTGTAGCCAGACAATCGTCATGGAGACGCAGGGTAGATACGAAAACAGAAACTTTATACAGAGCGCATCGAGTTCTGTCTGATACCAGAAGTATGCCGTAAAAGCTCAGTTTGAAGCATAAAACATTTTGGGTTAACCTTTTTAGTTCAGGCCAACAATATGGTTAGTTCAGGCCATATTATTTTCTCCATCCTCATCTTATTATGACAAATTATACTTTTTATTTTATTTCCTCAGTGAAAGAATCACAACAAATAAAAAACAAGGAATTATCAAATTAATCTGTTTATTTTTCAGAAAGGAATTTGTCTTCAGAATCAAGGGAATGGTTTCTTTTACAAATGGACCAAGATTATTTCCCCCATTTCTCGTTTTTCTTTTCTTAACTGCGATCCACCATTTTTGTGTATTAAGCCCAGTCGGAAATATTTTGTTGTGTATATTTTTATCGGAAATATCTCAATCACCCGGTGTGATGTGATTCCTTAAATTGCACCACAGCGGATGATTGAACTATTCTGCTCAATATAATAATCTTTTTCAAAACATAATGTTGGGCTGAGGAGAGATTCATCAAAATATACCCATTGTACTGTAAATATCATTCTGATTACACAGGACACACCTGTGAATGTGAGTAGGAAGTACCGAAATGTCTACTAAATATACCCATTGTACTGTAAATATCATTCTGGTTATACAGGATACACCTGTGAATGTGAGTAGGAAGTACCGAAATGTCTACTAAATATACCCATTGTACTGTAAATATCATTCTGATTACACAGGATACACCTGTGAATGTGAGTAGGAAGTACCGAAATGTCTACTAAATATACCCATTGTACTGTAAATATCATTCTGGTAATACAGGATACACCTGTGAATGTGAGTAGGAAGTACCGAAATGTCTACTAAATATACCCATTGTACTGTAAATATCATTCTGATTACACAGGATACACCTGTGAATGTGAGTAGGAAGTACCGAAATGTCTACTAAATATACCCATTGTACTGTAAATATCATTCTGGTAATACAGGATACACCTGTGAATGTGAGTAGGAAGTACCGAAATGTCTACTAAATATACCCATTGTACTGTAAATATCATTCTGATTACACAGGATACACCTGTGAATGTGAGTAGGAAGTACCGAAATGTCTACTAAATATACCCATTGTACTGTAAATATCATTCTGGTAATACAGGATACACCTGTGAATGTGAGTAGGAAGTACAGAAATGTCTACTAAATATACCCATTGTACTGTAAATATCATTCTGATTATACAGGATACACCTGTGAATGTGAGTAGGAAGTACCGAAATGTCTACTAAATATACCCATTGTACTGTAAATATCATTCTAGTAAAACAGGATACAGCAGTGAACATAGACTAAGTACTGAAATAACCACTAAACAAACCCGATAATATATCATGCTGGTTACATGGGAAACACGTTATCATAGGAAGGCAAGTACTGAAATAACCACTAAACATACCCATTATATTGGAAATGTCAGGTTGGTTACATGGGATACACCTGGAAACAGTAGGTAAGTATGGAAATAACTACTAAAAAAATAGCAATTATACCATAGATGTCAGATTGGTTACATGAGATACACCTGGAAACATAGGTAAGTACTTACGTAACCACTATGAAAATAATCATTATACAGATGTCAGGCTGGTGAAAAGGGATAAACCATGAAACAGTAGGAAAGAATTGATATAACCACTAAACACACCCATTATACTGTAAAAGTCACACTGGTTATACAGGATACATTTGTGACCATAGAGTAGCTAATATATAACCACAAAACATACACACCATACCATGAATGTCAAGGTGGTTACGAAGGATACAGGTAAAAGCGGAGTAGATAAGAAGTGAAATAACCACTAAACATGCCCATTATACTGTAGATGTCAATTTAGTTACACAAGATACACCTGGAAACGTAGGTAAGTACTTAAGTAACCACAATAACCATACCCATTGTACTGAAGATGTTAGGCTGGCTAAAAGGCATACACCTTAAAACAGAGTAGATGTAGGTTGGTTTTGAAATAACCACTAAACATTATACTGTAAATGTCATGCTGGTTATACAGGTTATGTTGGTGAACATCGAGTAGGTAAGTAGTAAAATAACCACTAAACCTACCCATTATACTATAAATGTAAGGCTGGTTACACGAGAATCACATGTGAACATGTCAGTACGGAAATAACCACTAAACATACCCATTATACTTCAAATGTCACACTGGTTACAGTTGTGTATATTGAGTAGGTAAGTATTAAAATAACCACTAAATGTACCATTTATACTTGAAATGAGAGGCTGATTACTCCGGACTCACAGGTGAACATGCACATACTGAAATAACCACTCAACATACCCATTATACAGTAAATGTTACACTGGATATACAGGAAACATTTGTGATCATAAAGTAGGTAACTACTAAAATAACCACTAAACATACCCATTATGCTGTAAATATCACGCTGGTTATACAGGATATATTTGTGAACATCGAATAGTTAAGTACTAAAATAACCACTAAACATACCAATTATGCTGTAAATATCACGCTGGTTATACAGGATATATTTGTGAACATCGAATAGTTAAGTACTAAAATAACCACTAAACATACCAATTATACTGTAAATATCACGCTTTTATACAGGATATATTTGTGAACATCGAATAGTTAGGTACTAAAATAACCACTAAACATACCAATTATGCTGTAAATATCACGCTGGTTATACAGGATATATTTGTGAACATCAAATAGTTAAGTACTAAAATAACCACTAAACATACCAATTATACTGTAAATATCACGCTTTTATACAGGATATATTTGTGAACATCGAATAGTTAGGTACTAAAATAACCACTAAACATACCAATTATGCTGTAAATATCACGCTGGTTATACAGGATATATTTGTGAACATCGAATAGTTAAGTACTAAAATAACCACTAAACATACCAATTATACTGTAAATATCACGCTTTTATACAGGATATATTTGTGAACATCGAATAGTTAGGTACTAAAATAACCACTAAACATACCAATTATACTGTAAATATCACGCTTTTATACAGGATATATTTGTGAACATCGAATAGTTAGGTACTAAAATAACCACTAAACATACCAATTATACTGTAAATATCACGCTTTTATACAGGATATATTTGTGAACATCGAATAGTTAGGTACTAAAATAACCACTAAACATACCAATTATACTGTAAATATCACGCTTTTATACAGGATATATTTGTGAACATCGAATAGTTAGGTACTAAAATAACCACTAAACATACCAATTATGCTGTAAATATCACGCTGGTTATACAGGATATATTTGTGAACATCGAATAGTTAAGTACTAAAATAACCACTAAACATACCAATTATACTGTAAATATCACGCTTTTATACAGGATATATTTGTGAACATCGAATAGTTAGGTACTAAAATAACCACTAAACATACCAATTATACTGTAAATATCACGCTTTTATACAGGATATATTTGTGAACATCGAATAGTTAGGTACTAAAATAACCACTAAACATACCAATTATACTGTAAATATCACGCTTTTATACAGGATATATTTGTGAACATCGAATAGTTAGGTACTAAAATAACCACTAAACATACCAATTATGCTGTAAATATCACGCTGGTTATACAGGATATATTTGCGAACATCGAATAGTTAAGTACTTAAATAACCACTAAACATAGCAATTATGCTGTCAATATCACGCTTTTATACAGGATATATTTGCGAACATCGAATAGTTAAGTACTTAAATAACCACTAAACATATCAATTATACTGTAAATGAGAGCCTGATTACTCAGGAGTCACAGGTGAAGAGGCATGTACTGAAATAACCACTTAACATACCCATTATACTGTAAAGAGGTAAGGTTAGGGTTAGGTTAGGATTATGCATTTTTATGACATAGAAGAGTAGAAAACAAGACTGTCTTCATTTAATCTCATTGGGTGACTTTTAGGAGACAAACCAAACTATTTAAATTTCAAATCAACAGAGACTTTGTTGGGGTTTTTTTTTCAGAAATACTTTCAAGCCAATGCTAGATTGTTTATCATAGAGGCGGACCAGTGAAATTGCAGCATTTAAATTTAAAATCAACTGACTTTGAGCCCCAACATTTCTAAAGTTGCATTTTATTTCGATTAGACAAGACGTGGATCATGTCAACAGAAATACCAATAGACATTTTTGCATTCTTGAATTCAGATTCCTTTTCATTGGCAACTTTGTTTGCTAAAGAAAAGGAGTTTGATTGCTCAGAAGGGTTGATATACGGTAATAATTGTCTTGCTTTCTTTGACAATTATGAAGTGGAACAAATGACCAATTTTTGTGAAGACCTTCCACTTGTAAATATGTTATTGTCACTATTTCATTTGTATCATGATTGGCCCTCTTGATTCACCTTAATTTGGATTTAGCAATCACCTAAAACCACCCTCTTGCAAAGTCTGCTAGCCTCATCGTGGCGCATGGGTGAACATCCATACTTCTAATCTCAATTTGTTTGATGAATGATGGGTGGCCAATAAGCAGAATATTAGAAATGATTCCTAATTTATCAACTTGGTTTAAACCATAGGCTGTCTCCATGAGTTAGGTTTAGGTTAGGGTGCATGGTGCAAAGGGTCATGATGCAGGGTGCATGATGTAAGGTGCAAGGGGGTCAGGTGCAGGGTGCATGGGTTAGGATGCAAGGGTTATGATGCAGGATGCAAGGAGTTATGGTGCAGGATGCAAGGGGTATGGTGCCAGGTAAAAGATGTGAGGTGCAGAAGGTTATGGTGCAAGGCACAATGGGTTATGTGCAGGGCACAAGGTGTGAGGTGCAAGGCAATATTGGCAGGGTTCAATGTGTAAGGTGCAAGGAGTTATGGTGCAGGCTGCAAGGTGTGAGGTGCCAGGGTTAGGGTGCAATGGAGTTATGGTGAACCAACCCTTTGTATCCTGCACAATAACCCTTGCAGCTTACATGATGCACCCAGCACCATAACCCCTTGCACAATGCACCATAACACCTTGCACAATGCACTCTAACCCTTCCAGGTTACACCATGCACCCTGCATGATGACCCTTGCACCGTGCACCATAATCTCTTGTACCATGCACCATAACCTTGCACCCTACACCATGCATCATGACCCCTTGCACCCTAACCCCTTGCACCATAACCCTTTAATAAATAAAGAGTGGAAGGTGAAACATGTAAGGTGTAAAGGGGGTTAGGATGCAGGGTATAAGGTGTGGGGTGCAAGGGTTAGGGTACAGGATGTGAGGTGCAGGGGTTAGGGTGCAAGTTTGGGGTGCAAGGGTGTTTATGGTACAGGGTGCAAGGGGTCATGATATAGGATGTAAGGTGTGAAGTGCGAAAGATTGAGGTGCAGGGTGTGAGGTGTGAGGGTATGGGTTAGGGTGCATGGTGTAAGGTGCAAGGGTTTAGGGTGCAGGGTGATTTAGGGTTAGTGTTAGGGTTAAGTGTGACATCAGATGTCAGTGTTAAGGTTTGGGTGTCAAGTGCCTGGGCTTGTCGATATGTGTTAGTTGTTAGATGTAATATTTTCAAACACTGCTAATCATATTTCATATCTCTATTTCAGAGCAAGAAATGACTGGAAGGAGCAGTGAGTCAGATTATGGAGATGATGCAGTTTTTACAGATGTACTTTGTGATGCAGTAAAAAAAACTGAGGACAGTTATGCTACAACTTATTTCAACTTGTACTGTACTTCTGACACAGGTACTTTCAACAAACTCTTACAATTCACCACCAAATCAAACCAAAACGTTAGAATCAAACTTGATCGCATTAATTGAGATAAATATCCAGAGGCCCAAAATTATATTACTCAGGAGTGTGAACGTCTCAATTTCAGCAAATCAAAATCTACTAAAAACACTGTATGGTTTTGCAGACTCGATCAGAAATTGCAGCCAGACAATCGTCATGGAGACGCAGGGTAGATACGAAAACAGAAACTTTATACAGAGCGCATCGAGTTCTGTCTGATACCAGAAGTATGCCGTAAAAGCTCAGTTTGAAGCATAAAACATTTTGGGTTAACCTTTTTAGTTCAGGCCAACAATATGGTTAGTTCAGGCCATATTATTTTCTCCATCCTCATCTAATTATGACAAATTATACTTTTTATTTTACTTCCTCAGTGAAAGAATCACAACAAATAAAAAACAAGGAATTATCAAATTAATCTGTTTATTTTTCAGAAAGGAATTTGTGTTCAGAATCAAGGGAATTGTTTCTTTTACAAATGGACCAAGATTATTTCCCCCATTTCTCGTTTTTCTTTTCTTAACTGCGATCCACCATTTTTGTGTATTAAGCCCAGTCGGAAATATTTTGTTGTGTATATTTTTATCGGAAATATCTCAATCACCCGGTGTGATGTGACTCCTTAAATTGCACCACAGCGGATGATTGAACTATTCTGCTCAATATAATAATCTTTTTCAAAACATAATGTTGGGCTGAGGAGAGATTCATCAAAATATACCCATTGTACTGTAAATATCATTCTGGTTATACAGGATACACCTGTGAATGTGAGTAGGAAGTACCGAAATGTCTACTAAATATACCCATTGTACTGTAAATATCATTCTGATTACGCAGGATACACCTGTGAATGCGAGTAGGAAGTCGAAATGTCTACTAAATAGACCCATTGTACTGTAAATATCATTCTGGTTATACAGGATACAGCAGTGAACATAGACTAAGTACTGAAATAACCACTAAACAAACCCAATAATATATCATGCTGGTTACATGGGAAACACGTTATCATAGGAAGGCAAGTACTGAAATAACCACTAAACATACCCATTATATTGGAAATGTCAGGTTGGTTACATGGGATACACCTGGAAACAGTAGGTAAGTATGGAAATAACTACTAAAAAATAGCAATTATACCATAGATGTCAGATTGGTTACATGAGATACACCTGGAAACATAGGTAAGTACTTACGTAACCACTATGAAAATAATCATTATACAGATGTCAGGCTGGTGAAAAAGGATAAACCATGAAACAGTAGGAAAGAATTGATATAACCACTAAACACACCCATTATACTGTAAAAGTCACACTAGTTATACAGGATACATTTGTGACCATAGAGTAGCTAATATATAAACACAAAACATACACACCATACCATGAATGTCAGGGTGGTTACAAAGGATACAGGAAAAAGCGGAGTAGATAAGAAGTGAAATAACCACTAAACATGCCCATTATACTGTAGATGTCAAGTTAGTTACATGAGGTACATCTGGAAACGTAGGTAAGTACTTAAGCAACTACAATAATCATACCCATTGTACTGAAGATGTTAGGCTGGCTAAAAGGCATACACCTTAAAACAGAGTAGATGTAGGTAGGTTTTGAAATAACCACTAAACATTATACTGTAAATGTCATGCTGGTTATACAGGTTATGTTGGTGAACATCGAGTAGGTAAGTAGTAAAATAACCACTAAACCTACCCATTATACTATAAATGTAAGGCTGGTTACACGAGAATCACATGTGAACATGTCAGTACGGAAATAACACTAAACATACCCATTATACTTCAAATGTCACACTGGTTACAGTTGTGTATATTGAGTAGGTAAGTATTAAAATAACCACTAAATGTACCATTTATACTTGAAATGAGAGGCTGATTACTCCGGACTCACAGGTGAACATGCACATACTGAAATAACCACTCAACATACCCATTATACAGTAAATGTTACACTGGATATACAGGAAACATTTGTGATCATAAAGTAGGTAACTACTAAAATAACCACTAAACATACCCATTATGCTGTAAATATCACGCTGGTTATACAGGATATATTTGTGAACATCGAATAGTTAAGTACTAAAATAACCACTAAACATACCAATTATACTGTAAATATCACGCTTTTATACAGGATATATTTGTGAACATCGAATAGTTAGGTACTAAAATAACCACTAAACATACCAATTATACCGTAAATATCACGCTTTTATACAGGATATATTTGTGAACATCGAATAGTTAGGTACTAAAATAACCACTAAACATACCAATTATACTGTAAATATCACGCTTTTATACAGGATATATTTGTGAACATCGAATAGTTAGGTACTAAAATAACCACTAAACATACCAATTATGCTGTAAATATCACGCTGGTTATACAGGATATATTTGTGAACATCGAATAGTTAAGTACTAAAATAACCACTAAACATACCAATTATACTGTAAATATCACGCTTTTATACAGGATATATTTGTGAACATCGAATAGTTAGGTACTAAAATAACCACTAAACATACCAATTATACTGTAAATATCACGCTTTTATACAGGATATATTTGTGAACATCGAATAGTTAAGTACTAAAATAACCACTAAACATACCAATTATGCTGTAAATATCACGCTGGTTATACAGGATATATTTGTGAACATCGAATAGTTAGGTACTAAAATAACCACTAAACATACCAATTATGCTGTAAATATCACGCTGGTTATACAGGATATATTTGTGAACATCGAATAGTTAGGTACTAAAATAACCACTAAACATACCAATTATACTGTAAATATCACGCTTTTATACAGGATATATTTGTGAACATCGAATAGTTAAGTACTAAAATAACCACTAAACATACCCATTATGCTGTAAATATCACGCTGGTTATACAGGATATATTTGTGAACATCGAATAGTTAAGTACTAAAATAACCACTAAACATACCAATTATACTGTAAATATCACGCTTTTATACAGGATATATTTGTGAACATCGAATAGTTAGGTACTAAAATAACCACTAAACATACCAATTATGCTGTAAATATCACGCTGGTTATACAGGATATATTTGTGAACATCGAATAGTTAAGTACTAAAATAACCACTAAACATACCAATTATACTGTAAATATCACGCTTTTATACAGGATATATTTGTGAACATCGAATAGTTTGGTACTAAAATAACCACTAAACATACCAATTATGCTGTAAATATCACGCTGGTTATACAGGATATATTTGTGAACATCGAATAGTTAAGTACTAAAATAACCACTAAACATACCAATTATACTGTAAATATCACGCTTTTATACAAGATATATTTGTGAACATCGAATAGTTAAGTACTAAAATAACCACTAAACATACCAATTATGCTGTAAATATCACGCTTTTATACAGGATATATTTGTGAACATCGAATAGTTAGGTACTAAAATAACCACTAAACATACCAATTATACTGTAAATATCACGCTTTTATACAAGATATATTTGTGAACATCGAATAGTTAAGTACTAAAATAACCACTAAACATACCAATTATACTGTAAATATCACGCTTTTATACAGGATATATTTGTGAACATCGAATAGTTAGGTACTAAAATAACCACTAAACATACCAATTATGCTGTAAATATCACGCTGGTTATACAGGATATATTTGTGAACATCGAATAGTTAGGTACTAAAATAACCACTAAACATACCAATTATGCTGTAAATATCACGCTGGTTATACAGGATATATTTGTGAACATCGAATAGTTAAGTACTAAAATAACCACTAAACATACCCATTATGCTGTAAATATCACGCTGGTTATACAGGATATATTTGTGAACATCGAATAGTTAAGTACTAAAATAACCACTAAACATACCAATTATACTGTAAATATCACGCTTTTATACAGGATATATTTGTGAACATCGAATAGTTAGGTACTAAAATAACCACTAAACATACCAATTATGCTGTAAATATCACGCTGGTTATACAGGATATATTTGTGAACATCGAATAATTAAGTACTAAAATAACCACTAAACATACCAATTATACTGTAAATATCACGCTTTTATACAGGATATATTTGTGAACATCGAATAGTTAGGTACTAAAATAACCACTAAACATACCAATTATGCTGTAAATATCACGCTGGTTATACAGGATATATTTGTGAACATCGAATAGTTAAGTACTAAAATAACCACTAAACATACCAATTATACTGTAAATATCACGCTTTTATACAAGATATATTTGTGAACATCGAATAGTTAAGTACTAAAATAACCACTAAACATACCCATTATGCTTTAAATATCACGCTTTTATACAGGATATATTTGTGAACATCGAATAGTTAAGTACTAAAATAACCACTAAACATACCCATTATGCTGTAAATATCACGCTGGTTATACAGGATATATTTGTGAACATCGAATAGTTAAGTACTAAAATAACCACTAAACATACCCATTATACTGTAAATATCACGCTGGTTATACTGGATATATTTGCGAACATCGAATAGTTAAGTACTGAAATATCCACTAAACATACCAATTATACAGTAAAGAGGTAAGGTTAGGGTTAGGTTAGGATTATGCATTTTTATGACATAGAAGAGTAGAAAACAAGACTGTCTTCATTTAATCTCATTGGGTGACTTTTAGGAGACAAACCAAACTATTTAAATTTCAAATCAACAGAGACTTTGTTGGGGTTTTTTTTCAGAAATACTTTCAAGCCAATGCTAGATTGTTTATCATAGAGGCGGACCAGTGAAATTGCAGCATTTAAATTTAAAATCAACTGACTTTGAGCCCCAACATTTCTAAAGTTGCATTTTATTTCGATTAGACAAGAGGTGGATCATGTCAACAGAAATACCAATAGACATTTTTGCATTCTTGAATTCAGATTCCTTTTCATTGGCAACTTTGTTTGCTAAAGAAAAGGAGTTTGATTGCTCAGAAGGGTTGATATATGGTAATAATTGTCTTGCTTTCTTTGATAATTATGAAGTGGAACAAATGACCAATTTTGTGAAGATCTTCCACTTGTTTTTTTTATTTATTTAATCTTATTTGTTTTACAAGGATCGGCGAACAAGTTATGCAACTTATATTAACGCCTCTCCTTGGCCCAATGGCGTAGGTTTGTGGGATGACCTTCTTCCACTTGTAAATATGTTATTGTCACTGTTTCATTGGTATCATGATTGGCCCTCTTGATTCACCTTAATTTGGATTTAGCAATCACCTAAAACCACCCTCTTGCAAAGTCTGCTAGCTTCATTGTGGCGTCATTGTGGTGCATGGATGAACATCCATACTTCTAATCTCAATTTGTTTGATGAAAGATGGGTGGCCAATAAGCAGAATATTAAAAATAATTCCTAATTTATCAACTTGGTTTAAACCATAAGGCTGTCTCCATGAGTTAGGTTTAGGTTAGGGTGCATGGTGCAAAGGGTCATGATGCAGGGTGCAAGGGGGTCAGGTGCAGGGTGCATGGGTTAGGGTGCAGGGGTTATGATGCAGGATGCATGGGATTATGGTGCCAGATGAAAGATGTGAGGTGCAAAAGGTTATGGTGCAGTACAATGGGTTATGTGCAGGGCACAAGGTGTGAGGTGCAAGGCAATATTGGCAGGGTTCAATGTGTAAGGTGCAAGGAGTTATGGTGCAGGCTGCAAGGTGTGAGGTGCCAGGGTTAGGGTGCAATGGAGTTATGGTGCACCAACCCTTTGTACCATGCACAATAACCCTTTCAGCTTATCTGATGCACCCTGAACCATGACCCCTTGCACTATGCACCATAACCCTTGCAGGTTACATCATGAACCCTGCATGATGACCCCTTGCACCGTGCACCACAATCTCTTGTACCATGCACCATAACCTTGCACCCTACACCATGCATCATGACCCCTTGCACCCTAATGCCTTGCACCATAACCCTTTAATAAATAATAAAGAGTGGAAGGTGCAAGATGTAAGGTGTCAAGGGGGTTAGGATGCAGGGTATAAGGTGTGGGGTGAAAGGGTGCAAGGGTTGGGGTACAGGATGTGAGGTGCAGGGGTTAGGGTGCAAGGGTGTTTATGGTGTAAGGTGCAAGGGGTCATGGTATAGGATGTAAGGTGTGAGATGCAAAAGATTGAGGTGCAGGGTGTGAGGTGTTGGGGTATTGGTTAGGGTGCATGGTGTAAGGTGCAAGGGGTTAGGGTGCAGGGTGAGTTAGGGTAAGTCTTAGGGTTAAGTGTGACATCGGATGTCAGGGTTGCAAGTTTGGGGTGCAAGGGTGTTTATGGTACAGGGTGCAAGGGGTCATGATATAGGATGTAAGGTGTGAAGTGTGAAAGATTGAGGTGCAGGGTGTGAGGTGTGAGGGTATTGGTTAGGGTGCATGGTGTAAGGTGCAAGGGGTTAGGGTGCAGATTGAGTTAGGGTTAGTCTTAGGGTTAAGTGTGACATCGGATGTCAGGGTTAAGGTCTGGGTGTCAAGTGCCTGGGCTTGTCGTGATGTGGTAGCTGTTAGATGTAATAATATCTTCAAACACTGATAATCATATTTCGTATCTCTATTTCAGAGCAAGAAATGAGTGGAAGGAGCAGTGAGTCGGATTGTGGAGATGATGCAGTTTTCACGGATGTACTTTGTGATGCAGTAAAAAAACTGAGGACAGAGTTCAAAAATCAAATGGCAACACAGAAAACTGAACTTGAAAACCAGATTAACCCTTTACCCAACGCAGACGATATCAAAATTTATTATTTTAAATTTCATTTTTTCAAATTTTTCAAAAAAATTCAACAAAACGATATCATGTGACCCCTCATTGGAACGAGCTGGATGAGCTCGTTCCAACGAGGGGGGGTCACATGATATGGTTTTGTTGAAATTTTTTGAAAAATAATATTTTTTCAACTGCTGAATTTGCATATTACGCGGGCGGATGCGGGCGATTTGTTGGGTAAAGGGTTAAATCTAGTTTTGATGAATTAAGTAAAGAATTCAATTAAATCGTGAAAACCAGAAAGTATGAACTGCTGCATGACGTTAATATGGTTTTTGAGCAACAAGATCATACCCTCACAACTAATGTTATTAAACAATTTGAAGAGAGGATACCCACAATTTTAGGTACACTTTCAATCAGCATTTGACAGAAGCATCTAAGTCAACAGACAACATGGATACTGAATCAACCAAAAACATTGGACTTGAATCAACAGACAATGTGGGGTTTCAGTCAACAGACGATGTGGGGCTTGAATCAACAAACAATGTGGGAGATGATTCAAAACCAAGTACAGTACAAGTCAAAATAAGTTGTAGGACAAGAGGCCTCGCGGCCAAGATAGCTCCGCCCAGGGTAACTACTTTCAGGGGCAGCCATATACAGGGTAACATTTAATCCCAAATCTCTAATTCTGATAACCCTTGACCTTGACCTTGATGGATACAGACCTTATTGTGATTGTTGGCACACTGCCTATTGACAATACATACTGTTATAAAGTTTTGTTAAAAAATATCCAGTGGTAAAGAAATTATGGCTCGGACAAACAAAATGTTGACATTTTCCTGAGTGTTACCTTTACGATGTCATCTGTGACCTTGACCTTGATGGATACAGACCTTATTGTGATTGATGGCACACTGCCTATTGACAATATATACTGTTATAAAGTTTTGTTAAAAAATATCCAGTGGTAAAGAAATTATGGCTCGGACAAACAAAATGTTGATGCCGGACGACAGACGGACAGACGGCAGACAACTTAATATTAGAAAAGCTCTGCTGACTTTGTCAGGCAGAGCTGATAACCACTAAAAGCTATGTATCTTTCTCTTTCTTCACTGATAAGATCAGAAGCTGACATTATTTTTCTGGAAAGCTCTCAGGGAGAGCTTTCCAGAAAATGATGTCAGATTCTGATCTTATCAATGCAGGAGGAGCAGTGTACTTAGTTTATTGCAGTTATGCTACAACTTATTTCGACTTGTACTGTACTTCTGACACAGGTACTTTCAACAAACTCTTACAATTCACCCCCAAATCAAACCAAAACGTTAGAATCAAACTTGATCGCATTAATTGGGATAAATATCCAGAGGCCCAAAATTATATTACTCAGGAGTGTGAACATCTCAATTTCAGCAAATCAAAATCTACTAAAAACATTGTATGGTTTTGCAGACTCGATCAGAAATTGTAGCCAGACAATCGTCATGGAGACGCAGGGTAGACACAAAAACAGAAACTTTATACAGAGTGCATAGAGTTCTGCCTGATACCAGAAGTATGCAGTAAAAGCTCAGTTTGAAGCATAAAACATTTTGGGTTAACCTTTTTAGTTCAGGCCAACAATATGGTTAGTTCAGGCCATATTATTTTCTCTATCCTCATCTTATTATGACAAATTATACTTTTTATTTTATTTCCTCAGTGAAAGAATCGCAACAAATAAAAAACAAGGAATTATCTATATTCTGCTCAATATAATAATCTTTTTCAAAACATAATGTTGGGCTGAGGAAAGATTCATCAAAATATACCCATTGTACTGTAAATATCATTCTGATTACACAGGATACACCTGTGAATGTGAGTAGGAAGTACCGAAATGTCTACTAAATATACCCATTGTACTGTAAATATTCTGGTTATACAGGATACACCTGTGAATGTGAGTAGGAAGTACTGAAATGTCTACTAAATATACCCATTGTACTGTAAATATCATTCTGGTTATACAGGATACACCTGTGAATGTGAGTAGGAAGTACTGAAATGTCTACTAAATATACCCATTGTACTGTAAATATCATTCTAGTAAAACAGGATACACCTGTGAACATGAGTAGGAAGTACTGAAATGTCTACTAAATATACCCATTGTACTGTAAATATCATTCTGGTTATACAGGATACACCTGTGAATGTGAGTAGGAAGTACTGAAATGTCTACTAAATATACCCATTGTACTGTAAATATCATTCTGGTAAAACAGGATACACCTGTGAACATGAGTAGGAAGTACCGAAATGTCTACTAAATATACCCATTGTACTGTAAATATCATTCTGATTATACAGGATACACCTGTGAATGTGAGTAGGAAGTACTGAAATGTCTACTAAATATACCCATTGTACTGTAAATATCATTCTAGTAAAACAGGATACAGCAGTGAACATAGACTAAGTACTGAAATAACCACTAAACAAACCCAATAATATATCATGCTGGTTACATGGGAAACACGTTATCATAGGAAGGCAAGTACTGAAATAACCACTAAACATACCCATTATATTGGAAATGTCAGGTTGGTTACATGGGATACACCTGGAAACAGTAGGTAAGTATGGAAATAACTACTAAAAAATAGCAATTATACCATAGATGTCAGATTGGTTACATGAGATACACCTGGAAACATAGGTAAGTACTTAAGTAACCACTATGAAAATAATCATTATACAGATGTCAGGCTGGTGAAAAGGGATAAACCATGAAACAGTAGGCAAGAATTGATATAACCACTAAACACACCCATTATACTGTAAAAGTCACACTGGTTATACAGGATACGTACATTTGTGACCATAGAGTAGCTAATATATAACCACTAAACATACACACCATACCATGAATGTCAGGGTGGTTACACAGGATACAGGTAAAAGCACGGAGTAGATAAGAAGTGAAATAAGCACTAAACATGCCCATTATACTGTAGATGTCAAGTTTGTTACACGAGATACACCTGGAAACATAGGTAAGTAATTAAGCAACCACTATAACAGTACCCATTATACTGAAGATGTTAGGCTGGCTAAAAGGCATACACCTTAACCCTTTACCTAACGTAACAGCCAAAACCGGCAAGCGCTATTCTAAAAAATCGCCAATTAATTTTCATTATTTGTTTCATTTTTTGTCTCAAAAACATAGGTTATGACCCCTCATTTGAACGAGCTCATCGAGCTCGTTCCGACGAGGGGTCATAACCTATGTTTTTGAGACAAAAAATGAAAAAAATTAGTTATTCAAGAATTACTTTTGCAAGTGTCGTCTGCTTTTCAGGTTAGGTAAAGGGTTATAACAGAGTAGATGTAGGTAGGTTTTGAAATAACCACTAAACATACCCATTATACTGTAAATGTTATGCTGGTTATACAGGATACATTTGTGACCACAGAGTATTTATTTATTTATTTATTGGTGTTTAAGGTCACATACTTATGCACAATGGCTAATCGTGACCGTGACAGTTTTACGGGTGGAGGAAGCCGGAGTACCCGGAGAGAACCACCGAGCAACGACAAGCTGCTGTCAGCTCTCCAACATTGTAACTCTGAACTCTGCACTGCAGCACAGGCAGGGTTAGATTGGTTGAAGACATGCGCACCATCGACGTGCAGTACGCCTCAGTACACAGCGTCATCGTGCCCCCATGTAGGCAATCGGGGTGAAGTGTCTTGCCCAAAGACACAACGCGGTTGCCGCAGGTGGGATTCGAACCAAGGACCTCTCGGCTTGCAGTCTGCATCTCTACCAACTGAGCCACCGTGCCCCCGACCACAGAGTAGGTAAGTAGTAAAATAACCACTAAACCTACCCATTATACTATAAATTTAAGGCTGGTTACATGAGAATCACATGTGAACATGTCAGTACGGAAATAAACACTAAACATACCCATTATACTTCCACTGTCACAATGGTTACAGTTGTGTACATTGAGTAGTTAAGTACTAAAATAACCACTAAACCTACCCATTATACTATAAATTTAAGGCTGGTTACACGAGAATCACATGTGAACATGTCAGTTCTGAAATAAACACTAAACATACCCATTATACTTCCACTGTCACAATGGTTACAGTTGTGTACATCGCGTAGTTAAGTACTAAAATAACCACTAAATGTACCAATTATACTGTAAATGAGAGGCTAATTACTCAGGACTCACAGGTGAACAGGCATGTACTGAAATAACCACTCAACATACTAATTATACAGTAAATATCACGCTGGTTATACAGGATATATTTATGAACATTGAATAGTTAAGTACTAAAATAACCACTAAACATACCCATTATACTATAAATATCACGCTGGTTATACAGGATATATTTGTGAACATTGAATAGTTAAGTACTAAAATAACCACTAAACATACCCATTATACTGTAAATATCACGCTGGTTATACAGGATATATTTGTGAACATCGAATAGTTAAGTACTAAAATAACCACTAAACATACCAATTATGCTGTAAATATCACGCTGGTTATACAGGATATATTTGTGAACATCGAATAGTTAAGTACTAAAATAACCACTAAACATACCCATTATGCTGTAAATATCATGCTTTTATACAGGATATATTTGTGAACATTGAATAGTTAAGTACTAAAATAACCACTAAACATACCCATTATGCTGTAAATATCACGCTTTTATACAGGATATATTTGTGAACATCGAATAGTTAAGTACTGAAATAACCACTAAACATACCAATTATGCTGTAAATATCACGCTGGTTATACAGGATATATTTGTGAACATCGAATAGTTAAGTACTAAAATAACCACTAAACATACCCATTATGCTGTAAATATCATGCTGGTTATACAGGATATATTCAAGCCGCGAAATAAGCAGTCGGACAACGGTCATTGACCGACGCGAATAGGGCTTCGACCGATCCGGACAAATTATTGCCGGACATTTTGTCCGGCAGGAGTATTTTTGCGCCACCGTTGACACATGTGCACTCAGTCTCAATGCAAAGTTCAAACTTTAAAACAGCTCATACTTTTTATAATTCGGGTTCAAAACATGCTTCGTTTGATTAATTTTCTATTCTATATGTTTCATTTTACACAGTCGTCGCGAAATTCATTAAAACATTTCCAAATCGATGTAAGGATTTTGATTTGAGATTCGTGTTCGAACAGAGTCAAGGTCACTCATCTCCATCATCTGAAACAAAAAATGAAAAGGGGGATTTTAAGTTATTTTTCTGCAATATCAAATGCAAAAAAACAGAAACAAAATGAAAATGAAAAGAACGAAAAGTGTGAACTCCGCAACGAGAGTGATTCTTCTGGGCCCACTACGTCTGGAACAAAAAAATCAAATGAGCGTCGGTTAAAACCACACACTGTTGAAAAATGGTCAAAAGATTTACAAGGCCACCTCGCTGATGAGTGGCTTCAATTTGAGGAAGAAAACGGTATTGTCACCTGTCTTAAGTGTCTATATTGTATCAACGCACGTGACAAAATCAAGCTACAGAAAGATTTTAGCCGGAATTGGGTGGACGGCTCTACAAATTTTCGCCTGTCAAATGTAACAGATCATGCTAAATCAAGATGCCATTTGATAGTTTTTTTCAACTCGGGGAATGCGGACTGACCCTGATCCAGTTCCCCTGAATCAGTCAACAATTCCTGTGGGTTTCGCAGCTTTAACAGAAATTCAAATTGCACAGTTGGTAAAAAAATTTGAAGTGTCATATTTTGTCGCCAAAAATGATTTGCCATTCAGCAAATATGAAGAAATACTCACCTTAGAAAGGCACCATGGTGTTGATATCGGTTTTGCCTACAGTAATGAAAAACAGTGCTGTGAATTTATAAAATATTTTGGCAAGTATTTAGTGGAAGATCTCAAAGCCCTTCTTAAAGGAAAAAAATTTTTGTCCGTTTATACTGACGGTTGCACTGACGTAAGCATAAAGGAGAATGAAGCCATAATAGTCAGTTATTTTGATTCATCTGCAGAAGATGAAGTGGGTGTGTCTTCTAGAATTGTTCATGTTAAAATTGTACAGAAATCTGATGCTCATGGAATTCTTAATGCCATTGAAGAAAGTTTTAATGGAGTAGGTGTGGGAAGAGATGAGCTTTATCATAAACTTGTTGCCTTTTGTTCAGATGGTGCCTCAGTCAATTCTGGTCGCCGTAGTGGAGTACAAGCATTACTGAGAGAAAACACCAAGGGATTTCTTCTGTTTCAATGGTGCATGGCACATAAACTCGAACTGTCTCTCAAAGACGCTTTTGAAAAAACATTTTTCAGAAATATTGATTTGATTTTGAGAGGACTTTATTCAATTTTTAACAGGTCACCAAAAAAGTTAATGGAACGCAAATCAATAACTGACATGCTCCAGAGAACACAGGATTTTGAGTTTATTGAAGGTTCTTATAAGCCTAAACGTTCATCAGGGACTCGCTGGGTGTCATTTAAACTGAATGCTCTACGTTTGTTGTTGGACAAGTATGGAGTTTACGTCAAGCACCTTGAGGAGTTTCAGTCGTCCAACCAACAAGCATCAGCAATCGTGAAACGACTTAAAAATATAAAATACTTGTTACATGTTGCATTTTTTTGTGACTTGTTACATCCTGTGTCAATTCTATCAAAAGTTTTTCAAGAAGAAAAAATTGATGTTTCCCATGCTGTTTCATGTTTGAAAAGAACAAATTTGGAACTGGATAGTCTTAAAAATAAAGAACTAAAGGAACTACCTTCAGTGAAATATATTTTATCTCAGTTTAAAGATGTGCAGTCACATCAGTGCAATGAAAATTTACAGGCATCAGAAAAAAATTTTCAAGGGATTTCTTTTTCAGCGTTGGCCCTAAATAAAAATCTCCAAGATATTTCAGAGCTAAAGTCCAAGTATGTTGAAACATTATTCAAGTCCATGAAATCTAGATTTGAGGGACCCGGACAGGAAAGTAATGATAATATAAAACTTTTAGAAAATGTTTCCAAAATATTGAACATTGAATCGTGGGTTGCTGCGGTTTCCAAAAAGGAAATGGTGTTGAAGGACTGTCCAACTGAGAAAGGCATGAATACTTCTTTCCTTGATAATGAAATTCAGGACTTGTTTGTTTTGTATAAGCCTCAGCTACAGACAGCAGGAGTGAACTGCACCTTTCCTGATTTGCTGCTGGAATTTCAGGACTTGGTTGAATACACAATTTCTTACTTGAAGCCTGAAAATAGGTCTTACAGGAAGACATGGTTCATGATTTTTAGAAGTCCGCAAAGGGATAGAAGGTGGAAAAATATTCTAATCATGATTGAACTTTTATTCTCTCTCCCGGTTGCTAATGCAAAAGCTGAAAGATTGTTTTCACAGTTAAAAAAAACAAAAACTGATTGTCGTTCTAATCTTGGAGAGTCTGTTCTTTGTGACTTGCTCAGAATCAAAATGGAAGGTCCAAATGTTGGGTCTTTTGATGTGAAGCCAGTTGTCAAACTGTGGGCTGAGGGAAACTCTAGACGTCCACTTCAAAGTGAGCGAAGAGAATATAAAAAACGATCAAAAAAAACAAAATATTACGATTCTGTTGATAAGCAAAATTACATGGAAATTACGTGTACTATTCAGAAGAATGCAGCATCAAAATCAGATGAAAATCCTGTTGGATCGGATAAGAGTGTTGGAACTACATGTACAGACAGCACAGACTCAATTCATCAGGATAATTGTGAAGCTGAAAAAATCCTATGTGAAGATGTCTGCAGTAGCTCTCATCTTGCATCGCTCCCAGTAGGTGATGTAACTGATGTTGATGAATCCTCTAAATCAGCTTCTGGAGAATCAAATGATGAGAATTCCGAAGTTGATTCAGATGATTCTTCTGATGACAGTTTGTCCATTTGTTTGTCCGATTGTTTTTCTGATGGCGACTTTTCAGATATGTCTTCTTGGGGTAGAGACTTCTTTAACTCTGATGATGACTCTGACAGTGAGAAGGGATTCACTGATTTTCCAGTTCCACGATAGACCCTGTCACCCTACACTTAATTCTTTCCCACAAGGCATTTATTTCTTGAAATCCCTGTTGTGTGAAAGGTGGTTGAAAGAAAGGTGGTATTTTAAAAATATTTTTCGTCAAATCTAATCATGGCTGCTGTGAAGCAGCCGTGACTAGATTTGATAAAAAGTTCATTTAAATTTAACTCAAGAAATTCTTGGTGAAAAAATCCGTTCAATTTACAGGGTGCAAGTTGGATTAAATACAATGTATGCCCAAATTATACATATTTCAATGGCAAGAGAAATACTGTCCTGGGCAGGAATACCCGCCAGCAGCATGCAAGGAATTAATTACTACCTGGGTAAGAAAGTGTGGCAAGCAACTTTTTTATGGGCGTGATTCCAATAAAAGTCTGCCCGACCAGTTACAAACTTACGAATTTAGTTTAGCTATCATATATCAAATTCCACTTACTACAACAAATTAACCTGTCAAATCATTGATGCAAAGGATTGAGCATTTTAAAATTTGAAATCAGCTGCCCATAGGCAGCAGATTTCAAATTTTAAAATACCCATCCCTTTTTGGCTAATGAACTTAGCCAGTAGCAATGGTGTACATGGATTGATCTAATCATCTAACCACCCCTAAACTCCTGTAGTGAAAGAGTTAATACAGTTTGTTCCCCTCTGTGATTTCGGAGTACCTACAGAAAACAGTCAAGTAGAGGCAAGTAACTGTCAACTCTCAAAAGTACTAATCCCTGCCGCAGAGTTGACAGTGACTCATTGCTGCTCGGAGGTTCTTTTCAGGTACTTCAGCTTCCTCTACATATGGCCCTGGCTGTTGAAGTGTTGTAAAATACTGACTAAACAAACAAATAAAATGAAAGGAAATAAAAAAAGTTTCAGCGAAACAATACAAATATGGATATCATTAGAACTGACTTGGCTCATTTTAATGATATTCATATTAGTATAGACTACAAGCAAACGTAAAAGTGACATCGTGAAATATGTGCTTATCTTTACATGTACATAATTTCGCATTAGTATTGCACGCATTTTCCCATCAATTTTGTATCCATGACCCAACGCTGACACATAGCCCTGGGCCCCTGGCTACTTGCCAAGTACAAGCAATGTTTCAGCCAGTGGACCCCCAGGTTAAACCCGGAGGTCCATTGGCTAAATCAATGCTTATACATGTGCATGTGGCATTTCTACAACCATTGTAGCCATAGCGCGCTAATAAACGCACGGAGTGACGAGCCTTTTGCACGTATGTCAGGACAGCCTGGACAGGACTTCTGATTTTAACTGTACCAAGATAATTCAAAAGCAGTATTCTAATAATTTGGGGCAATTTTCATTTCATTTTGAGCCATTGGGGGCAGAGTTTAATACAGGGTTATTACATGTGCCCTACAGACCCTACTAGGTGTAGCAACGTAATTCAAAATTGACTGAATCAGCAAAATAGTCATTTCTCTTAATTCTCTTCAAGAGGCATCTGGTGTCAACACTTGACTTGTTACTTGCGTTGTGAAATAGAACAGTGTTCAGAACTTCAGTGTCTTCATGATCATGATATCAATCATATCATCTAAAGGAAAGTTGAAAGATGAGTAATATCTGCTTTGTGTAAAATTGTGTTGGATCACAACTGATCACCAGCATGGCCATTTGTAGCACTGACTGCACTGTAGCAGAAAATGTTGGAAGAATAAAATTAGTATGTTACACTTGTGAGTTGTGATGATTTTATTCATTTCGAGTTCAATGTGAATCATTGAGAATGATTGTCCAGAAATGAGGGAGTTTCAGATTACTGGGGTTGCTTTACCCCTAGCAGTACGGTACCCATGAATCCATGATGAGTTCAGTGGTGATGGCTATTCCACAACTTTTAATGGTCACAAATGGTGTAAACTCCACGGTCTCCACCCATGATTAAATGTACATAATTCTGTACATTATGCAGTATTTCACTGTATTTGAGACAATGTAACCTAGTTTTCACTAGATGGTGAGCACTATAAAATTTCAAACCTACTGCCTCTAAGCAGCAGGTTTGAAATTTTAAAGTTATCACTACTTTTTGAGGCTCACATGAGTACATACATGTATATAGTAAGTTAGTGACAAGTAAATCTGGCATTAACTGATTAACTTAGTCTTTGCACTGTTGCACATGAATAGTCAAATGAAACCACTTCAGTTTTTTTAGCGCTGGAAGTGTAAGTGTTAAACAAGTCACTATACCATGCATATATGGATGTTAACTGGTAAAGTCATAAAGTGCAAAATGATTTTTGTTTCCTATGGTACATGTATGTTCTCTGCTCTTGGCTTTGTCAAAATTTATGGGAGACTCAGAGTGCTTTCTTTGGGCACTCTCCCATAAATTTCAACAAAGCAGACCAGTGAATACTGAATAGAATAATTGTGCTTGCAAAGCAATTGAAGCTCATCCACAAAACATGAAGCTTACAGGCAGGAGCTCTTACCCTGGGAAGAAAGCTTAAATATGAGCTTCCAGCATTTTGCCAGTTAAAAGAACATGTGTTAGATGTTACTTGTTACCTTGTACCCCTTGCATTGAACATTAGAAATTCAACAGTTTGTCTTTTGTTTGACACTGTCGCTGTCAAACATAATGAGAATTGTTGAATTTCTACCAACTGAGGGACAACAATGTTTTCTACCCTGATGCACAGCCAGCACAGGGGGTAAAGTAAGGAAGTTAAAGTAACTGGTTCATTTGGAATGAATTCGAAAACAAAGTTATCAGACCTGTTTCCACAATTCCACCTTCACAGAACATCAATTTTTTCTCTTATTTTTCTCTCATTTTCACGCCAAATTAAAACCATCTACCCATGAGTGCCATGAGAGACATCATTATCATTTATCAAAACATGTTCCCTTCTCTTCCCCCCACCCACTTTTTCCTCCACCATCCAAACATGTTACATGTCAGTTGACCAGCACACTTGTACAGGAACTGCTACTGGCTACAGGCTACATCAACCTATCTAGCTGTCTCCATCTGATCTGGTGCAGCTTAGCAGCTAAAATAATAGATAACAGCACTAACGTTCTGTGGTAAGTCTTTATTACAATAGTATACATGTATACATGTACAGGGTAAAACATACACACCAGTCTACATACCAAAAACAAAGTTATTCTACAATATAGCAAAAATTCATCTCATGATTCTCATCATAAGGAGTCTTCATTATTTCTTGATCATACATGTAACATGTATGAAGTTATGAACATTTCATTGTATTAATTTACAATTTTTTGAGCAAGAAAGATGAGAAAAACCTAAATAAAAATTTTGTCAGACACACTTTTAAAATGACCTGCACCAATCCATCGGTGCCTGTCATTTTGACAGGCACAGAAAAAAAAATTATTTCGGGGCTTGGATATATTTGTGAACATCGAATAGTTAAGTACTAAAATAACCACTAAACCTACCCATTATACTATAAATTTAAGGCTGGTTACATGAGAATCACATGTGAACATGTCAGTTCTGAAATAAACACTAAACATACCCATTATACTTCCACTGTCACAATGGTTACAGTTGTGTACATTGAGTAGTTAAGTACTAAAATAACCACTAAATGTACCAATTATACTGTAAATGAGAGGCTAATTACTCAGGACTCACAGGTGAACAGGCATGTACTGAAATAACCACTCAACATACTAATTATACAGTAAATATCACGCTGGTTATACAGGATATATTTATGAACATTGAATAGTTAAGTACTAAAATAACCACTAAACATACCCATTATACTATAAATATCACGCTGGTTATACAGGATATATTTGTGAACATCGAATAGTTAAGTACTAAAATAACCACTAAACATACCCATTATACTATAAATATCACGCTTTTATACAGGATATATTTATGAACATTGAATAGTTAAGTACTAAAATAACCACTAAACATACCCATTATACTATAAATATCACGCTGGTTATACAGGATATATTTGTGAACATCGAATAGTTAAGTACTAAAATAACCACTAAACATACCCATTATACTGTAAATATCACGCTGGTTATAATGGATATATTGGTGTACATCGAATAGTTAAGTACTAAAATAACCACTAAACATACCAATTATGCTGTAAATATCACGCTGGTTATACAGGATATATTTGTGAACATCGAATAGTTAAGTACTAAAATAACCACTAAACATACCAATTATGCTGTAAATATCACGCTTTTATACAGGATATATTTGTGAACATCGAATAGTTAGGTACTAAAATAACCACTAAACATACCAATTATGCTGTAAATATCACGCTTTTATACAGGATATATTTGTGAACATCGAATAGTTAAGTACTAAAATAACCACTAAACATACCCATTATGCTGTAAATATCACGCTTTTATACAGGATATATTTGTGAACATCGAATAGTTAAGTACTAAAATAACCACTAAACATACCAATTATACTGTAAATATCATGCTTTTATACAGGATATATTTGTGAACATCGAATAGTTAAGTACTAAAATAACCACTAAACATACCAATTATGCTGTAAATATCACGCTGGTTATACAGGATATATTTGTGAACATCGAATAATTAAGTACTAAAATAACCACTAAACATACCAATTATGCTGTAAATATCACGCTGGTTATACAGGATATATTTGTGAACATCGAATAGTTAAGTACTAAAATAACCACTAAACATACCAATTATACTGTAAATATCACGCTGGTTATACAGGATATATTTGTGAACATCGAATAGTTAAGTACTAAAATAACCACTAAACATACCCATTATACCGTAAATATCACGCTGGTTATACAGGATATATTTGTGAACATCGAATAGTTAAGTACTATCATAACCACTAAACATACCCATTATACTGTAAATATCACGCTGGTTATACAGGATATATTTGTGAACATCGAATAGTTAAGTACTAAAATAACCACTAAACATACCAATTATGCTGTAAATATCACGCTTTTATACAGGATATATTTGTGAACATCGAATAGTTAAGTACTTAAATAACCACTAAACATACCAATTATGCTGTAAATATCACGCTGGTTATACAGGATATATTTGTGAATATCGAATAGTTAAGTACTAAAATAACCACTAAACATACCAATTATACAGTAAATATCACGCTTTTATACAGGATATATTTATGAACATCGAATAGTTAAGTACTAAAATAACCACTAAACATACCCATTATACTGTAAATATCACGCTGGTTATACAGGATATATTTGTGAACATCGAATAGTTAAGTACTAAAATAACCACTAAACATACCCATTATGCTGTAAATATCACGCTTTTATACAGGATATATTTGTGAACTTCGAATAGTTAAGTACTAAAATAACGACAAAACATACCCATTATGCTGAAAATATCACGCTTTTATACAGGATATATTTGTGAACATCGAATAGTTAAGTACTAAAATAACCACTAAACATACCCATTATGCTGTAAATATCACGCTTTTATACAGGATATATTTGTGAACATCGAATAGTTAAGTACTGAAATAACCACTAAACATACCAATTATGCTGTATATATCACGCTGGTTATACAGGATATATTTGTGAACATCGAATAGTTAAGTACTAAAATAACCACTAAACATACCCATTATGCTGTAAATATCACGCTGGTTATACAGAATATATTTGTGAACATCGAATAGTTAAGTACTAAAATAACCACTAAACATACCAATTATGCTGTAAATATCACGCTGGTTATACAGGATATATTTGTGAACATCGAATAGTTAAGTACTAAAATAACCACTAAACATACCAATTATGCTGTAAATATCACGCTTTTATACAGGATATATTTGTGAACATCGAATAGTTAAGTACTTAAATAACCACTAAACATACCAATTATGCTGTAAATATCACGCTGGTTATACAGGATATATTTGTGAATATCGAATAGTTAAGTACTAAAATAACCACTAAACATACCAATTATACAGTAAATGAGAGGCTGATTACTCAGGAGTCACAGGTGAACAGGCATGTACTGAAATAACCACTCAACATACCCATTATACTGTAAAGAGGTAAGGTTAGGGTTAGGGTAGGGTTATGTATTTTTATGACATAGAAGAAATGAAAACAAGACTGTCTTCATTGAATCTCATTGGGTGACTTTTAGGAGACAAACCAAGCTATTTAAATTTCAAATCAACAGAGACTTTGCTCGGTTTTTTTTGTTTGCAGAAATACTTTCAAGTCAATGGTAGATTGTTTATCAAAGAGGCAGACCAATCAAATTATGCTATTTAAATTTCAAATCAGCAGACTATGCTGTTTTTTTGGTTTTTTTTGCAGAAATACTTTCAAGCCAATGCTAGATTGTTTATCATAGAGGCAGACCAATGAAATTGCAGCATTTAAATTTAAAATCAACTGACTTTGAGCCCCAACATTTCTAAAGTTGCTTTTTATTTCGATTAGACAAGAGGTGGATCATGTCAACAGAAATACCTACAGGCATTTCTGCATTCTTCGTTTGCTAATGAAAAGGAGTTTGATTGCTCAGAAGGGTTGATATATGGTTATAATTGTCTTGCTTTCTTTGACAGTTATGAAGTGGAACAAATGACCAATTTTTGTGAAGACCTTCCACTTGTAAATATGTTATTGTGACTATTTCATTGGTATCATGATTGGCCCTCTTGATTCACCTTAATTTGGGTTTAGCAATCACCTAAAACCACCCTCTTGTAAAGTCTGCTAGCCTCATCGTGGCGCATGGGTGAACATCCATACTTTTAATCTCAATTTGTTTGATGAATGATGGGTGGCCAATAAGCAGAATATTAAAAACAAGAGCACCGCCTAGCGGGGCAACATACGCCTGTCAAACTGGAACATGCACAAGTTTCTCTGGGGTAAAGTTCGCAATATTCTGTTGACTCAACTATGTCTGTCCCCCCTCCAAACACTGCCCATTCCCCTGCCCTGTCTGGGGTAAAGGGTAATTCACCTGTTTTCACATTTTCATATCAAGCGATCTGAGTTATTCACAAAATAAAAAAAAGAATCTGATTAAATTCACGGACTGTATAGCACAGAAAGCATAATTTGACTGATTTCTAAGTATGAAAAGGGCAATAACTCCTAAGAAAACAACCGAACATGACCCAAATATGAACTTGTGCGAGATATTATGGCCATGAAGCTGCGCATTAAATCTGAAAAGAATCTGATTAAGTTGGCAGTCTGTAGAGCACGGAAAACATAATTTGCTCGATTTCTAAGTATTAAAGGGGGAATAACTACTAGGAAAACTGTCGAACATGACCCAAATTTGAACTTGCGTGAGATCTTATTCTGGTTGTGCAGTATATCAAATATTTTTTAAATCCGGAATACAACTGTCCCGGATGGACAGACGGACAGCGCCATAACATAATACATCCGTTTTTCAAATGGGCGTATAATAATTCCTAATTTATCAACTTGCTTTAAACTGTAGGCTGTCTCCATGGGTTAGGTTTAGGTTAGGGTGCATGGTGCATGGTGCAAAGGGTCATGATGCAGGGTGCATGATGTAAGGTGCAAGGGGTAAGGGGTTAGGTGCAGGGTGCATGGGTTAGGATGCAGGGGTTAGGATGCAGGATGCAAGGGGTTATGGTGCAGGATGCAAGGTGCGAGGTGCAAGGAGTTATTGGCAGGGTTCAATGTGAAAGATGCAAGGAGTTATAATGCAGGCTGCAAGGTGTGAGGTGCCAGGGTTAGGGTGCAATGGAGTTATGGTGCACCATAACCCTTTGTACCCTGCACAATAACCCTTGCAGCTTACATGATGCACCCTGCACCATGACCCCTTGCACTACGCATCATAACACCTTGCACTATGCACCCTAACCCTTTCAGGTTACATCATGCACCCTGCATGATGACCCCTGCACCGTGGACCATAATCTCTTGTACCATGCACCATAACCTTGCACTCTACACCATGCATCATGACCCCTTGCACCCTAACACCTTGCACGGTGCACCATAACCTTGGACACTACACCATACATCATGACCCCTTGCACCCTAACCCTTCAATAAATAATAAAGAGTGGAAGGTGCAAGATGTAAGGTGTAATAGGATGCAGGGTATAAGGTGTGGAGTGCAAGGGTTAGGGTACAGGATGTAAGGTGTGAGGTGCAGGGGTTAGGGTGCAAGGGTGTTTATGGTGTAGAGTGCAAGGGGCCATGGTATAGGATATAAGGTGTAAGGTGCAAAAGATTGAGGTGCAGGGTGCGAGGTGTGGAGGTATGGGTTAGGGTGCATGGTGTAAGGTGCAAGGGGTTAGGGTGCAGGTGAGTTAGGATTAGTCTTAGAGCTAAGTGTGACATCGGATGCCAGGGTTAAGGTTTGGGTGTCAAGTGCCTGGGCTTGTCGTGATGTGGTAGTTGTTAGATGTAATATCTTCAAACACTGCTAATCATATTTCATATCTCTATTTCAGAGCAAGAAATGTGTAGAAGGAGCAGTGAGTCAGATTGTGGAGATGATGCAGTTTTCACGGATGTACTTTGTGATGCAGTAAAAAAAACTGAGGACAGAGTTCAAAAATCAAATGGCAACACAGAAAACTGAACTTGAAAACCAGATTAAATCTAGTTTTGATGAATTAAGTCAAGAATTCACTTAAATCATGAAAACCACAAAGTATGAACTGCTGCATGATGTTAATATGCTTTTGGAGCAACGAGATCATACCCTCACAACTGATGTTATCAAGCAATTTGAAGAGAGGATACCCACAATTTTAGGAACATTGATGACAAGTGGCTTTTTCACTTTCAATCAGCATTTGACAAAAGCATCTAAGTCAACAGTCAACATGGATTCTGAATCAACCAAACACATTGGGCTTGAATCAACAGACAATGTGGGGCTTGAATCAACAGACAATGTGGGGCTTGAATCAACAAACAATGTGGGAGATGATTCGAAACCAAGTACAGTACAAATCAAAATAAGTTGTAGGACAAGAGGCCTCGCGACCAAGATAGCTCTGCCCAGGGCAACTACTTTCAGGGGCAGCCAAATACAGGGTAACATTTGATCCTCAATCTCTGATTCTGATAACCCTTGACCTTGACCTTGATGGATACAGACCTTATTATGATTGATGGCACACTGCCTAGTGACAATTCATACTGTTATATTGTTTTATTAAAAAATATCCAGTGGTAAAGAAATTATGGCTCGGACAAACAAAATGTTGATGCCGGACGACACACGGACGGACGACGGACAACTCGATATCAGAAAAGCTCTGCTGACTTTGTCAGGCGGAGCTGATAACCACTAAAAACTATGTATCTTTCTCTTTCTTCACTGATAAGACCAGAAGCTGACATTATTTTTCTGGAAAGCTCTCAGTGAGAGCTTTCCAGAAAGTTATATCAGATTCTGGTCTTATCAGTGCTGGAGCAGCAGTATACTTAGTTTATTGCAGTTATGCTACAACTTATTTCGATTTGTACTGTACTTCTGACACAGGTGCTTTCAACAAACTCTTACAATTCACCCCCAAATCAAACCAGAACGTTAGAATCAAACTTGATCGCATTAATTGGGAAAAATATCCAGAGGCCCAAAATTATATTACTCAGGAGTGTGAACTTGAATCAGATCCACTCCACAATGTTGCATACCGAATATCAAAATATTCTGTTTGCTGGATCTGGAGAAGAAACTTTTTAAAGAAATTTCCTTGAAATGCACTAAGTTCAAATTCGGGCTTTAATAGTGAGCCCAAATATGAATGCAGGGGGCCAATTTGAACAAACTTCAATCAGATACACCCCACAATGCTGCATATCAAATATCAAAAGATTCTGCCTGCTGGATCTTGAGAAGAAGATTTTTAAAGAAATTTGCATGAAATCCACTAAGTTCAAATTCAGGCTCCCTTACTGAGCCCAAATCTGAACCCAGTGGGCCGATTTGAACAAACTTGAATCAGCTCCACCCCACAATGTTGCATAGCGAATATCAAAAGATTCTGCCCACTTGTGCTGGAGAGGATTTTTTAGTAATTTCTCTAATATACATAGGATGCTATCAGAGTTATGCCTCCTATGGAGCCCCAAGTGGGCATGTTTATTTCATTTGAACAAACTTGAATTGATATATGGTAATGAACATCCATACCAAGTTTCAAGCAAATTGGCCGAGCGGTTTCAGAGAAGTCGTTTGAAAAAAGTTCACGATGACAGACAGACGACGGACGGTAAGTGATAAGTTGAGCTCCCTTCGGTGAGCTAAAAAGGATTTTTAAAGCATCCCTCATATTGAACTAGGTAATAATTCGGGCTCCCACAGGGAGCCCAAATATAAACCCAGGAACTTGGCTTGAAGAAACTTGATTCTCACCTCCAGTGGGATGCTGTATACCAAATATCAAAAGATTCTGACTGGTGGATGTGAAGAAGATTTTTTTAAGAATATTCCTCATATTGAACTAAGTTATAATTCGGGCTCCCACAGGGAGCCCAATATCAACACATGGACTTGGCTTGAACAAACTTGAATCTTCCCCCCCCCCCCCCCCCCCCCCCCCCCCCCCCACAATATCAACACATGGACTTGGCTTGAACAAACTTGAATCTTACCCCCCCAAGGAAGCTTCACACCAAATAAGAATTCTCAGTGCTGTGTAGTTTTGGAGATATGGGCATTTAATTTTTTTCCATTTTTACCTCCTGCGGTTCCCATGGGGGTGACAGGAAAAAAAATTTGGGCATAAATTAAGTACTTATGATCCAATGAGCCCTCATATCAAATTTAGTTCAAAATATAGCTCCTCGAACTTCTCTTGAACAAATCTGAGTCTACACCTCAAAAGGAAGCTACACACCAAATATCAAGTCTCTGCTACTGCTGGTTCATGAGAAGATTTTTTAAGATTTAAGCACACTTTTTGGGCTTGGCCCTACCGAGGGGCGAGGCAACTTGGTTTGAACAAAATCAAATTGCGATGTCATAACAAACTATTATCTCAAATATCAATTAAATTGGTTCAGTGGTTTGGGTGGAGAAGACGCAAACACCATGTTCACGGACGATGGACGACGGACGGTGAGTGATCACTATAGCTCTCCTGACTGAAAGTCAGGTGAGCTAACAACTAGCGGCCCTAGCTGCCAAAGTATTGGTTATGGTTGCTGAGACTCTCCTTAAGCAAGCACCAACATCCACCATGTGAACTGCTACACACATTAGCTAGTGAGGATCACCACGAAGCCCATTTCAACGGCCCTTTTCAGGGCCACCCAAATTATTAATAAACAGCTGCGCCATGAGCACATGATACGCCCGTTATTAATTACAAGAGGGAAGCACACAATATGAGTATACATGTGTATCAAGCATTTTCAAGTTATTGTTCGACTCATGGAAAATTGCTTATATTTTGTTGAATAAAGTCCATCAACATATACTTGCCACCAAAAAATCATGAAAATTGCTCAAAGTCTGACATGTGGAAAATTGCCTATATTTTGATGAATAAAGTCCCATAAATCTGGAATGACATATCGGACAGTGACACAAATCGAATGGGAAATTCCTTCCATCAGCATATACTTGCAACCAAAAAATCATGAAAATTGCTCTGAGCATTTTCAAGTTATTGTTCGACATGTGGAAAATTGCTTATATTTTGATGAATAAAGTCCCGTAACTCTGGAATGACATATCAGACGGTGACACAAATACAAAGGGAGATTCCTTTCATCAACATATACTTGCCACCAAAAAATCATAAAAATTGCTCCAAGCATTTTCAAGTTGTTATCCAACATGTGGAAAACTGATGATATTTTGACGAATAAAGTCCTATAACTTTAGAATGACAAATCGGACAGCGACCCAAATCGAAAGGGAGCTTCCTTCCATCAACATATACTTTCCACCAAAAAATCACAAAAATTGCTCGAAGCGGTTTCGAGTTATTGTACGCGTGTGGACGGATGGACAGATGGACAGACAGACAGCGGTATACCATAATACAACCCTTTTTTTCAAAACGGGCGTATAAAAATGATAAATTTAAAGTAATTTGTATATTTTTTATACTTACCAATGGCCCAGACTAGCTGGTGTAAACTCAATATAATTCAGGGCCAAACACAAATTCTGATCCCCCCAATCCCCAAAATTTGCATATAAAACCAAAAAATTCAAGTCCTATGTCGTCCTCCAAACTTTTGTTATCTGTGCATGCACATTATCCAGAAAGGTACCGAAATTGGTGCCAACCATCATTCTTTCTATAGCGCCTGCTAAATGTTATAATCAGCGGGGAGTTATGAGTGCCCACTCATGGGAGGGCCATCCCCATCTGGGCCATTGGTAAGTATAAAAAATATACAAATTACTTTAAATTTATCATATTTTTATACTACAACCAATGGCCCAGACTAGCTGAATCGTAAAAAGGCTGGCTGGCCTAGGACTTGAAGGAAAATCCAATCTCTCAATTACTTCGATGAAGAATAGCTCCTACAGGAGAATAGGAGAAGACATAGGAATTACATATGTCCTCCCTTTTTATAAGAAAAGAGAATGACATAACACCAACAATGTAATTGAGAATTACATACTTTCTCCATTTAATGCCAGCATAACCCGTTGTGCTAATTCAGAGAAGGAAACCAATATATAAAGCTGGTCCAGAGAATGAGACGCTTTATACTCATTTAAAAGTGTTCGAGGATTGTATATTAACGCTTGTATGACACGCAACAAATACAAATGCTTCACAGTGAGCTACACTTTAAAAACAGTACAGTATTGCTTCACACCGAGCTACACATTAAAACTACCCAGTACTGAAGCTGGACTAATGTCTCTGGAGGAGGTGTTCCCTTGCTTTTCACTATAAAGCCAGTTAACCTATGGGAATCCCCCCCTCCCCCTTTCCCCTTGTTCTGAGGTTAAATTCCTCAGAACAAAGACGGCAGCGGAACAGCGTCAGTGCTCGAGCAGATTGCCAAAACACTTTCTAGATGTAATATTAATGGATGACATTCTGAGCAACAGAAAGAGGACACAAAGATCTAAGGTCACCGGAGATGGACTCTAAATTTCTAAGGTGAAACTTGGTAAATGAAGAGGGCTGTGTCCAGTATGCAGCCTTCATAAGATCAGTAATGGCTATGCTGTTAGAATAACCCCAAGAAGTGGACAGTGCTCTAACCTCATGCACTGAAATCTTGTTGACAGAATGTTGATCCGAAGATAGACTTTCATAGGCAATACGTATTGACAACTGAATCCATCTTGCGATAGAATGAACAGATATATCTTTTCTGTTAGGAATCAATGAAAGAAAGAATCTTTTTCTTCCCTTTCTGATATAACCCGATTGATGTTTATAAATGTGCGTTGCACTAACTGGACACAGCAAAGGTGTACGGTTATCCAAGGATGGTAAAGCCTTAATAATAGGCTCTAGCCACTTATCCAGAATCGGATTCTTACTCAAAAATCACATTTCCGTAGTGAGGGTAATAGTATTACCCACAGTATGGTAATAGGAATCATTGACAGATAATGCATGAAGTTCACTAACTCTTCTGGCAGATGCAAAGGCTAAGCGAAAAGCCATTTTATAGATCAAGAATATGAACTCTACATCATCTATTTATTTATTGATGTTTAAGGTCACATATTTATGCACAATGGCTAATCATGACCGTGACAGTTTTACGGGTGGAGGAAGCCGGAGTACCCAGAGAGAACCACCGAGCAACGACGAGCAGCTGCCAGCTCCCCAACATCGTAACTCCGCACTGCAGCACAGGCAGGGTTAGATTGGTTGAAGACATGCGTACCATCGACGTGCAGTACGCCTTAGTACACGGCGTCATCGTGCCCCCACGCGGGCAATGGAGATGAAGTGTCTTGCCCAAGGACACAACGCGGTTGCCGCAGGTGGGATTCGAACCGAGGACCTCTCGGCTTGCAGCCTGCACCTCTACCAACTGAGCCACCGCGCTCCCTCTACATCATCTAATGGCACAAATGGAGCATCTTGAAGCTTCAACAGAACCCAAGCGAAATTCCATTTAGGAATTAATCTGAAGGTCTATTAATAAAGAAATTTCTAACTGGCTTGGATAAAGAAGAATCTTATCCAAGAGCCAAGTTATCATGATGAGCATAAGTGTCTGAAAACATAGACCTGTAGCCCTTAATAGTGATGGGCTGCAAGTTTAATATGTCAAACAAGTAGACCAGGAAATTGGTAATCTGTGGAATGGACGGATCATAGATGTCTACAGACTGATCCGTACACCATTGGAAGAAAACCCTCCACTTTGCAGCATAATTCAATGAAGAGGAGGCCCTCCTACAGTTAGAAATTGCATCCACTGCTCGTCCTGTAAAATGTTTTCCGTGCAAGAAGGACCACACAATGGAAATGCGTGATGGTTGCGACCTTCCGGGTTGAGATTCAGAGTGCGGGACTTCCCCTGATATAGAAAGAGGAAGCTTCTGGGGAATAACAGACACCTGAGAAAATTGATCCAGGGTTTCTGTGACGACAGGGGTGCTACTAGCAGGAAATTGCAGTGAGACTGTTTGATTTTTAACAAAATCTGCTGAATCAACAGAGCAGGAGGATATGCATATCCTATCATTCCGTCCCATGAGATCGACAGAGCATCTACTGCATACGCTCGATGATCTGGACATGGCGAAACAAATGTCGTAACTGATTGTTCAGGTGTGTCGCAAAAATATCTATCATGGGACGATCCCACTGGTTGCAGATCTGACCGAATACTTGCTGGTAACGGGCAATCTTTCCGTGACAGCGAGTCTGCTAGTACGTTCAGACTACCCGGAAAATGACGGACTGAGAGATGAACTTGATGACTCAGAATGAACAGGAGAATCTTCTCCATTAATTTGCATAACGGAATCGAATGAGTGCCTTCCTGGTTACTGAGGTACGCTACTACCATCGATTTGTCAGACAGAATCTGAACATGGACGTTTGCTATTTGAAGAATCCACTGTTGTAGTGCTAGTCAGATAGAAATCATCTCCTTGATGTTTATGTGCTTCTACAGGGATCGAAGGTCCCAAAGACCCTGACACTTCAAGTCTGCGGGACATAGGGACGCACCTAGCCCATCTGACTCGCATTCATCATAATCGTGAAAGCCAGATCCGGTAGTTGAAGCAATACCGATATATTTTTTTTTCTTTTCAGTGAGCTGATAGGTATAGTATTGATTGTTTGATTTTTCAGGGTTTCTCAACGGACAGTTGAAGTGGCCATAACATAACATTTGAGGGAATTCTCAGTTGGCGAACTCTGGTCCGTCAACTGCGAATTCTTTCCACATTTATGAAGGACTCTTGTTGAATTATTGGCCTGGTGATGGAAATGCGGCCTGGCGAGTTACACGAGTAAATATTCGGTGGAATTCTCAGTTGGCAAATTTCGATTTGACAGCTGCGAATTCTTCCATTATCAGTGGATAGTATTTGTTATTTTCACCTTGGCATTTGGTATGTTTCTGGGTATATTAGCATATTTTTTATTTTTCTTGGTCTGTCTACGGAAGGTTGAAGTGGCCATAACATAACATTCGTGGGAATTCTCAGTTGTCGAACTCTGGTCCGTCAACAGCGAGTTCTTTCCATAGTTAGAGAGATTTTTGTCGAGATATTGGCCTGGTATTGGAAATGTGGCTCAGCAAAATGCACTAACAGAATTACATAAACATTGTGGCTTACGAATTGTGATTGGCCACCTGCACGTAGTACATTTATGGATTATTGTGTACTTTCAAATCCCATATCTTTTGATTGTATGATGCTGTCACATTGAAGGAAGACCCCAGTTGTCTGATACAAATTATAAAGGAATTTCTTGGCAACAAGCTTATGTTTGTTGTCTGGAACTTCTTATCTTGTTGGCTAAAATTCCTTCAGAGGTGCATTCAGTGGATATTTGACTGATGCCTTGGCATCGTTGTTTATAAATAAAATATATATTTACAGCTTATTTAAGGGTTACTTGTGTGTATGTTATCCAAACCCTACAGACATTTTGCCTGCGATTATCGGGTTGTCCGTCTGTGCCTCTCACAGGCATCATCTTGAACTTCATGGGGTTCCGACCAGCCCACCAAAACTGCGATCCACCATTCTTGTGTATTAAGCCTGGTTGAAAATATTTTGTTGTGTATATTTTTATCGGAAATATCTCAATCACCCAGTGTGATGTGATTCCTTAAATCGCACCACAGCCGATGATTGAGCTATTCTGCTCAATATAATAATCTTTTTCAAAACATAATGTTGGGCTGAGAAGAGATTCATCACAATATACCCATTGTACTGTAAATGTCAGGCTGATTACAGAGGATACATCTGTGAATGCGAGTAGGAAGTACCGAAATGTCTACTAAATATACCCATTGTACTGTAAATATTCTGGTTATACAGGATACACCTGAGAACATAGACTAAGTACTGAAATAACCATTAAACAAACCCAATATGATATCATGCTGGTTACATGTAAATGTGAAGATATTGAAGGTTAGTACTGAAATAACCACTAAACATACCCATTATACTGGAAATGTCAAGTTGGTTACATGGGATACACCTGGAAACATAGTAGGTAAGTATGGAAATAACCACTAAAAAATAGCAATTATACCGTAGATGTCAGGTTGGTTACATGAGATACACCTGGAAACATAGGTAAGTACTTGAGTAACCACTATGAAATTAATCATTATACAGATGTCAGGCTGGTGAAAAGGGATAAACCATGAAACAGTAGGCAAGAATTGATATAACCACTAAACACACCCATTATACTGTAAATGTCACACTGGTTATACAGGATACATTTGTGACCACAGAGTAGCTAATTACTGATATAACCACTAAACATACACACCATACCATGAATGTCAGGGTGGTTACACAGGATACAGCTTAAAGGAGAAATGATATAACCCCTAAACATGCCCATTATACCGTACATGTCAAGTTAGTTACACGAGATACACCTGGAAACATAGGTAAGTACTTAAGTAACCACTATAACCATACCCATTATACTCAAGATGTTAGGCTGGCTAAAAGGCATACACCTTAAAACAGAGTAGATGTAGGTAGGTTTTGAAATAACCATTAAATCCTACCCATTATACTGTAAATGTCATGCTGGTTATACAGGTTATGTTGGTGAACATCGAGTAGGTAAGTAGTAAAATAACTACTAAACCTACCCATTATACTATAAATGTAAGGCTGGTTACACGAGAATCACATGTGAACATGTCAGTACGGAAATAACCACTAAACATACCCATTATACTTCAAATGTCACACTGGTTACAGTTGTGTACATCGAATAGTTAAGTACTAAAATAACCACTAAATGTACCAATTATACTGTAAATGAGAGGCTGATTACTCAGGAGTCACAGGTGGACAGGCATGTACTGAAATAACCACTAAACATACCCATTATACTGTAAAGAGGTAAGGTTAGGGTTAGGGTAGGGTTATGTATTTTTATGACTTAGAAGAAATGAAAACAAGAATGTCTTCATTGAATCTCATTGGATGACTTTTAGGAAACAAACCAAACTATTTAAATTTCAAATCAACAGAGACTTTGCTGGGTTTTTTTTTTGCAGAAATACTTTCAAGCCAATGCTAGATTGTTTATCATAGAGGCGGACCAATGAAATTGCAGCATTTAAATTTAAAATCAACTGACTTTGAGCCCCAACATTTCTAAAGTTGCATTTTAATTCGATTAGACAAGAGGTGGATAATGTCAACAGAAATACCAGTAGGCATTTTTGCATTCTTGAATTCAGATTCCTTTTCATTGGCAACTTCGTTTGCTAATGAAAAGGAGTTTAATTGCTCAGAAGGTATACAGTTATAATTGTCTTGCTTCCTTTGACAATTAAGAAGTGGAACAAATGACCAATTTTGTGAAGACCTTCCACTTGTAAATATGCTATTGTTACTATTTCATTGATATCATGATTGACCCTCTTGATTCACCTTAATTTGGGTTTAGCAATCACCTAAAACCACCCTCTTGCAAAGTCTGCAGGCCTCATTGTGGCGCATGAGTGAACGAACGTCCATACTTCTAATCTCAATTTGTTTGATGAAGGATGTGTGGCCAATAAGCAGAATATTAAAAATAATTCCTAATTTATCAACTTGGTTTAAACCATAGGCTGTCTCCATGGGCTAGGTTTAGGTTAGGGTGCATGGTGCAAAGGGTCATGATGCAGGGTGCATGATGTAAGGTGCAAGGGGTTAGGTGCAGGGTGCATGGGTTAGGATGCAGAGGTTATGATCCAGAATGCAAGGGGTTATGGTGCAGGATGCAAGGAGTTATGGTGCCAGGTGAAAGATGTGAGGAGCAAAAGTTTATGGTGCAGGGTACAATGGGTTATGTGCAGGGCACAAGGCAATATTGGCAGGGTTCAATGTGTAAGGTGCAAGGAGTTATGGTGAGGGCTGCAAGGTGTGAGGTGCCAGGGTTAGGGTGCAATGGAGTTATGGTGCACCAACCCTTTGTACCCTGCACAATAACCCTTGCAGCTTACATGATGCACCCTGCACCATGACCCCTTGCACTATGCACCATAACACCTTGCACTATGCACCCTAACCCTTGCAGGTTACATCATGCACCCTGCATGATGACCTCTTGCACTGCGCATCATAATCTCTTGTACCATGCACCATAACCTTGCACCCTACACCATGCATCATGACCCCTTGCACCATAACCCTTTAATAAATAATAGAGTGGAAGGTGTAAGGTGTAAAGAGGGTTAGGATGCAGGGTATAAGGTGTGGGGTGCAAGGGTTAGGGTACAGGATGTGAGGTGCAGGGGTTAGGGTGCAAGTTTGGGGTGCAAGGATGTTTATGGTGTAGGGTGCAAGGGGTCAAGGTATAGGATGTAAGGTGTGATTTGCAAAACATTGAGGTGCAGGGTGTGAGGTGTTGGGGTATTGGTTAGGGTGCATGGTGTAAGGTGCAAGGGGTTAGGGTGCAGGTGAGTTAGGATTAGTCTTAGAGTTAAGTGTGACATCGGATGCCAGGGTTAAGGTTTGGGTGTCAAGTGCCTGGGCTTGTCATGATGTGGTAGTTGTTAGATGTAATATCTTCAAACACTGCTAATCATACTTCATATCTCTATTTCAGAGCAAGAAATGTGTAGAAGGAGCAGTGAGTCACATTGTGGAGATGATGCAGTTTTCACGGATGTACTTTGTGATGCAGTAAAAACAAAACTGAGGACAGAGTTCAAAAATCAAATGGCAACCAAGAAAACTGAACTTGAAAACCAGATTAAATCTAGTTTTGATTAATTAAGTCAAGAATTCAATTAAATCATGAAAAACACAAAGTATGAACTGCTGCACGACGTTAATATGCTTTTGGAGCAACGAGATCATACCCTCACAACTGATGTTATCAAGCAATTTGAAGAGAGGATACCCACAATTTTAGGAACATTGATGACAAGGGGCTTTTTCACTTTCAATCAGCATTTGACAGAAGCATCTAAGTCAACAGACAACATGGATTCTGAATCAACCAAACACATTGGGTTTCAATCAACAGACAATGTGGGGCTTCAATCAACAGACAATGTGGGGCTTGCATCAATAAACAATGTGAGAGATGATTCGAAACCAGGTACAGTACAAGTCAAAATAAGTTGTAGGACAACAAGAGGCCTCTCGGCCAAGATAGCTCTGCCCAGGGCAACCACTTTCAGGGGTAGCCATATACAGGGTAACATTTGATCCCCAATCTCTGATTCTGATAACCCTTGACCTTCACCTGGATGGATACAGACCTTATTATGATTGATGGCACACTGCCTGGTGACAATACATACTGCTATCTAGTTTTATTAAAAAATGTCCAGTGGTAAAGAAATTATGGCTCGGACAAACAAAATGTTGATGTTTTCCTGAGTGTTACCTTTAGCATGTCACCTGTGACCTTGACCTTGATGGATACAGACCTTATTGTGATTGTTGGCACACTGCCTATTGACAATATATACTGTTATAAAGTTTTGTTAAAAAATATCCAGTGGTAAAGAAATTATGGCTCAGACAAACAAAATGTTGATGCCGGACGACAGACGGACAGACGACAGACAACTTGATATTAGAAAAGCTCTGCTGACTTTGTTAGGCAGAGCTGATAACCACTAAAAACTATGTATCTTTCTCTTTCTTCACTGATAAGACCAGAAGCTGACATCATTTTCTGGAAAGCTCTCAGTGAGAGCTTTCCAGAAAATGAAGTCTGATTCTGATCTTATCAGTGCAGGAGCAGCAGTATACTTAGTTTACTGCAGTTATGCTACAACTTATTTTGACTTGTACTGTACTTCTGACACAGCTACTTTCAACAAACTCTTACAATTCACCCCCAAATCAAACTAGAATGTTAGAATCAAACTTGATCGCATTAATTGGGAAAAATATCCAGAGGCCCAAAATTATAATACTCAGGAGTGTGAACGTCTCAATTTCAGCAAATCAAAATCTACTAAAAACACTGTATGGTTTTGCAGACTTGATCAGAAATTGTAGCCAGACCAAACATCATGGAGATGCTGGGTCGACACGAAAACAGAAACTTTATACAGAGTGCATAGAGTTCTGCCTGATACCAGAAGAATGCAGTGAAAGCTCAGTTTGAAGCATAAAACATTTTGGGTTAACCTTTTTAGTTCAGGCCAACAATATGGTTAGTTCAGGCCGTATTATTTTCTCCATCCTCATCTTATTATGACAAATTATACTTTTTATTTTATTTCCTCAGTGAAAGAATCGCAACAAATGAAAAACAAGAAATTATCAAATTAATCTGTTTATTTTTCAGAAAGGAATTTCGCTTCAGAATCAAGGGAATGGCTTCTTTTACAAATGGAGCAAGATTATTTCCCCCATTTCTGGTTTTTCTTTTCTTTGCTGTGGGAAGAAGAAACAAGATATAGTGACAATTTTCTTGTTACATGTCAGTTCATATCTCTGCTCCACTGACGACGATATAAAAAAAAATCATCAGGTACGGACTTGCAGTCTTTCACACTCTGGCTTGTGCACTTATGTTTCATCACCCAATGAAGTTTTGTCTCTCCTTATCCACTTCGGAAGTACAAAACAAGAGAGCTGGTGAAAATTTTCATACTTGCTGTTAATATCTGACCCCATGCTACTCCCTTGCACCCTAACCTGTTGCACCCTGACCCCTTACACCATGCACCACAACCTTTTGCACCCTGCACCAGGATGTAAGGTGCAATGGGTTAGGGTGCATGGTGCCAGGGGATAGGGTGCACAGGGTCATGGTGCAGGGTGCATGATGCTCAGTATTTCCATGCCTTACAGGTAAAACGAAATAAATCATAGCAATTAACTTTTATAAAGATAAAAAAAACACCTGCAATCTACAGTTATATGTTGTAGGTTGCAGTTGTTATTTGTACTTCTTTTCATTTTGTATTGGACTGGCTTATAGTCGGTACAATTTGGCTTTTAATGCACGAAAACTTCTATCGAGTTTGTTTTTCTTTCTGCACCTGTCTACATATAGTTTGTAGATGTCACACAATGCTGTAATGCCACACCTCTTCAGATCCACCAACAACTTTAATTGTTTTTCTCTCCATGCACAGTTTGTGTTGTCAGGCCAGTGACAAACAGGGGAACATATCACATTTTCTGCCTCCTCACAAACTTGGATTTCTGGGTAGTCAAATTTATGTTCTGATGACGTGGTCATGTCAGCTTCCTTACTGGCATCTGTACTACTGGTGCATCTGGCAGTTAATGTTAGTTTGATGGGAATTGAATGATGAAGTCTCCAAATTTGACAGATAATATGAAAATACGTGACACGTAATGGTGCACACCCAATATTGTTAATTTCGGTAAATATTGCAGGCCCTAAGCAAGATTTTTCAGGAAAGAGATGGTATATATCGCAGAAATGGCAGCGGTTATGTGAAATATAACAATTTGCCAAAACGTGTTGTACAGCGACATGCAATAAACACAGAACCACACATGTATGTTCATATGTTTATGTGGCAACAAAATGGCAATCGAGAAATTTTGAAAGCGTGCAGAAGGGTCAAACTTCAGACAAGCTATAGTAAAACAAACCTTCATTTTTTAAACAGACAAAAGATCATAATTCAATTGCAAATAGGTTCATTAGGGTTTAACAACACTTTCAAAAACCAAGGCTATATTATAAGCGGGATTGTACGTCAATTTCAATAACTAAGGTTATTATATCACGTTGTTAGTTCCCAAGATCCTTTCCATCCTTCAATACCTAGACGAGCAAAATAGTCGTACGTGGAGTCACTCGTTCAGGCAATTACTCTATGGCTCATTTGTTCGATGGGATTCTGGTCGTTCGAGCAATCTGAGATGGTTAGCAAGCCTGTACTAGTGCTAGTAATGGTACAAGGCTGCAAGAGTGGAAGAAGACTGCGGGATTTGGTGACTACTGTAAAAGCTAATCGTAGGACAGACGATGGCAATATTGGGAAAATCAGTAATAGTGGCGTTGGAGATATGAAGATCACGGAGAGGTCTAGAACTCAGCAGATGCTAGGAGATAAATTATCATCAGGTATATATAGTACTGCATCATCCTGTCATAGGTATCCTCCTATACCCCGATGAGCATTAAGAGCCGTAAAAGAAATCGCTCTTTCGATACTCATCTGCTCAATGGGATTTGAGTCGTTCGAGTAGTGACTTTTTCAGTTACTGCTCAAAAACTTATTTGCTCGATAAGATTCGAGTCGTTTGAATAATACCTAACCCTGCTTGATTGTATTTTGGGTTTGGGGATCATAGAGGACTTCGTTATACACAGGAAAGGCAAAAACAGAGACGGCCAAGACAAAATAGTCTGCTGGGATAGGCAGAAATGGGACCAGTAAAAGGCAAAACAGGCCAGGAAATAGAAGGTTAAACCACAGGAAATATCGGGATAGATAAAATACCGAGACTATGGTGCACATCCGAAACAATAAAGTTAATCTTATACAAAGGAATGTGTCTATTGTTGGGCAAAAATAAGAATTTTATGGGACAACAGATAGAAACCGAATATTTAGTGGGAAACCCGCACTAGTAAATGAACTGTTGGATTTATTTGGGTAATTTTACAAAGTATTCGAACAAATACAATTACTCATACCAGGAAACGCACCTTAACGCACTGTATGCTACTCTTTTAAGCCCAGTATTGAGGAATCCGTGCCAAATAAAGTTGTTTTGATGGTTTAGAGAGATTGGCTGGATGTTTGTGGTAATTCGATGTATTCTAGTTCACTTCAATTTATCCACATGAGACCTCTCATCTTTCATTTAGCACTACGTGCTACTATTATAAACCCTAGGTGGGGGTTTTCTAAGTCCGTCTCGGTAGTTTTGGATTATTAAGAGGGATTGTCGGGTTGTTTACTGTAATTAAAATTACTCCTATTCAATCGAACACACCCTCTGAACCCACCCCTACTAGAAGGTTTTGGGTCACATAGCAACCATGTGCTACCATAGAAACCAAGATGGCGGCCTCAGATATACAAAATGGACGACGTACACTCGTCTCACCTCAACAAAACGCGCTGCGCATGTACACTAGGACCATGTATCACTATGGGGACGTTGTCAGAAGATGGCGCTCACGCATGCTACCATCACAACCAAAAATGAAGTAACTGGGCCATGTGCCTATGACGTCACATGAGATCCGCCCAATGTGGTCGATCGGGTACATGATCTACTACTAACATCAAACCGAGAGATCCACGGTTCGATCCCCAGCAGGGGTAACTGCGTTGTGTCATTGGGCAAGGCACTTAATCACGATTGCTCAAGTGGGAGCACAGTGGCACAGCCATGGGGGTGTTCTGGGGGCACATCCCCCCCTCCCCACAAAACAAAAATAATTCCGATAGGATCACCGATCCAATGTCGAGTTGTGACAGAACAAAAGTGGGTTTAATCATTATCATCTTATCATCCGGAAACTAATTGTTTACAATTTACTATGTGAAGGGTCACTGTGACCTTGACCTTTGCCCTACTGATTCCAAAATAAATAGGGCTCTTTCTTGCAATAATGCCAACCTACCTATGCAGTTTCATGAACGTGGGTGGAACCATTGTTAAATTATCATCTGAAAACCAATTGTTTACGATTTATTATGTTCAAGGTTACTGTGACCTTGACCTTTGACCTAGCGAGACCAAGATAAATAGGTGTCTTCCACTCACCTAGGCCAACCTTTCTATGAAGTGTCATAAATGTGGCTTCAACCGTAGTCAAGTTAGCATCCGGAAACCAATTGTTTACAATTTACTATGTTGAAGGTCACTGTGACCTTGACCTTTCACCTAGCAAGTCCAAAATAAATAGCGTTCTTCATCTCACTGATGCCATCCTACCTATGAAGTGTTATGAACGTGGGTCGAACCATTATCATCCGGAAACCAATTGTTTTCATTTACTATGTTCAGGGTCACTGTGACCTAGACCTTTGACCCAGTGAGTCCAAAATAATAGGGTTTTTCCTCTCATGAACGCCAACCATTACCTACGTATGAAGTTTCATGAATGTGAGTTTAACTATAGACAAGTTATCATCCGGAAACCAATTGTTTACAATTTACTATGTTCATGGTCACTGTGACCTTGACCTTTGACCAAGCAAGTCCAAAATAAATAGAGTTCTTCCACTCACTGATGCCAACCTACCTATGGAGCTTCATGACGTGGGTCGAACCATTATCAAGTTATTATCCGGAAACCAACTGTTTACACCCGCCCGCCATTCACCAAACTATAAGTCGAGCTTTGACTTCGTCACAACTTGACTAAATAAGAGGCCCCAAGGGGCTGTAATCGCTCACCTGCCAAAGTGGTTCAAAGAAGTATTTGGGGTCACATTCAGTTATACATGGTTCATCATTTCTACAAAGGAATGAAGTCATGAAAGGCAAATTTTATGGAAAAACACTAAGGAATCGATTTGAACAAACCTAACATGCCCCCCATGCCACCCCCACCCCACCCATAGAGAGCCCAAATAATAAGCCAGGGACTCAAATTGAACAAACTTGAACCTGATCCCCCATGAGATGTTATATACCAAATACGAAAGAATTCTGGCCGGTGGATCTGAAGAAAGGGGTTTTAAAAGAAATGTCCTCACAATGCATTAAGTTAAACTTTGGGCTCAAACAGGGAGCCAAAATATTTACCCAGGTAACCAATTTGAACAAAACTGAAACTGACTCACCGCAAGATGCTGCATACCAAATAGGAATGGATTCTGACTGGTGAATCTGAAGAAAAAGATTGTTGAAGAAATTCCCTCATATTGCACTAAGTTAAAATTCAGGCTGCCATAGGCAGCCCAATATAAACCCAGGGACTCGATTTGAACAAACTTGAATCTGACCCCCTATAGATGTTTTATACTAAACATGAAAGGATTCTGACTGGTGAATCTGAATCTGAAGAAGAAGATTTTTAAAGAAATTTCCTCAAATTAAACTTTGGGCTCCAATAGAGAGCCCAAATACTAACTGAGGGACCCGATTTGTACAAACTTGAATCTGCCCCCCCCCCCCCCCCCCCAGAAATGTTGCACACCAAATATGAAAGCATTCATACCAAATATGCAAGATTTTTAAAGAAATTTCCTCATATTTCACCAAGTTAAAATTCGGGCTCCTAGAGGGAGCTCAATGATGGTTCTGGATAAGTAGATTTTTTAATTTTTTTAAAAAAATGTATGGGTGCTAGCGGAGTAATGCCCCTTGTGGTTCGGCGCGGCAAGGTTATTTGTACGAACTTGAATTGACATATGAAAAGGAACATGCACACCAAATCTGGTTCAATTTGGTCCAGTAGTTTGGGAGGAGAAGTCAATAATGTAAAGTTCACGACGGATGGCAAGTGATAAGTTAAGTTCCCTTCGGTGAGCTAAAAATCAGCCATATGCTCTCCCCCCCCCCCCCTCCCTCCAAGTTAACCCATATAGGGAACATCAGGCAAGACATTTTAATATCGAGATATTTATACTTGCAGGATGTATAAGGGGGAGGGGTGCGTAATAGCAGATTTGTTTGATATCTGTCCTATCTCAGTTTAATGACATCAATGTTGTCGATTATTTGCCAGACTCCAGAGAAAAAAAACGTCGCCGGTGTTCCGTCGAGGATTTACGAAATAACATTGCCGTTATTTGGTAATTTATCCGTTTCTTCTGGTCCGGGTTCGCTATTTAAAAGAAGAATCTCTTGGGGCGGTAGGAAAATAGGAATCGTTAACAAAAGTGTGAAAATGTGGAAAATATGTCTCCAAGTAGGATGAATGAGATATTTGCTTAAAAAATTTGGGTTTTTTTAGTGTTTTGAAAGTCTACACAGAAATAAAAACTGACATACAATGGAAAGTTTTGTTGGAAGAGCCAGGACAAGATTGTCAAACGGAAAAAAAACCTCAATGGACTGTGAGTTCTGCAGTACCTAAGCAAATCATAGGAAACTGAGAGTGTATGAGATTGACTTTAGTTTCCAAAACATACTGTACAGTCTTTCCAATTGTTTCTTATCAACTGAGGCTTCAGTATGGGCAGGTGGGTGGGGGGCTTGATTCAAGGAGAGAACAATATTTCACAGCTGTTACTGTAGTTTTGTGCTGTAACATGGGAACCGTGACAACAACGCTCGATCTGAACAAAATTTGATCACATCTCTTTAATTTTGGGATTCAAATATCTTTGTCAAGTATAACCCTTCAGAGAACTTTTTCTGACCCCAAAACAGGGGGTTGTGCATCAAATAAGAGGGAAAATTTAGTACTAGACTACTTTATTAGTACTAGACTGTGCACAAATGCCATTCACTCACATTTGTAACTTTATTGCATTATTTTTTCCACTGTACCCCACCCCCAAATTTGTGTTCTAAAATACTCTTTCAATGAAGAAATTATTTTCTAACACTTTTTAACCCTTTACCAAATATAACGGTCAAAAGCTGCTGGTGCTATTTCACAAGTATTGCCATTCCATGTACATTATTTTCTTGTTTTTTTGTGTCAAACACATAGCTTATGACCCCTCATTGGAATGAGGTCATTCCAATGGTGTAAAAAGTCATGTTTTTGACACAAAAAATTAGTAAGTCAATAAGTTTGTGGGCAATGGTAATCAGCTTTTCATGTTACATGTAAGTAAAGGGTTAACAGCATAATTCTGGCAAACATCTAAATGCCAGTAAATAAAAGTGCAATATGGGTTTTCTGGCTGTGGGTTTGAATGGTGATTTGGAAGGGGTTGGAAGATTGGCACCCCCCTCTGCCCCTGTACTATGATTTGGGAACCATGGTTTAATTACATTTATTAATACATGTGTACATGTAGGGTAAAATAGGTTGTTATTTGGCATTTGCTGGGGGCTGTAGTGTGCCACTGGAGGCTACACTTGCTCAAGATGTGAATTTGCTTGCAATATATAACTCTTTTAGCTGATGCTGACAAAAACATACTTTTCAAAACAATAAAAAAGTATTGTAAGTTGTGTGGTACCCCAATCAATTTTTAAATGTGAAATAATCTCTCAAAATAATAATTAAATCAGGGTCGCAAGCCAAATTATGTATTTCCTTAATCAACCCCAATCCCATCAAAGATACATTTTACCTCTTTCATGTGACAAAAGAGTCATTTCTGCATGAGAATTCAACTTTTGCTTCCACTGAGTTAAAAACATGGGAAATTTGTTCTTTTAAAGAAAACTGTCCAAACTCTGTCAAATGGCTTAAAAACTGCTGTTGCCTCCAATACATTTTTCTACTCTGCTTTGCTCTGTTACCTGAAGGAATTCATGTAGATTTTTTTGAAAACTAACCCAATCCCCAAATAAAACTAAAATCTGCATTAGCATGTAATACTTTGAGGAAAAAATTGTCTCCTTTAACCATACAGCAAGACAAAGAGTGGTGTTCCAACTCCATGAAACAAAAAAATGTCAATTTTGATTGAAAAATTGGGGTTGCAGCTACATGTACATAATTCACCAATATCAATAGACAGTACCATTTTGTCCTAACAACTGATGTCAAATTTTCTTCTACATACTGATGTGGCAAAATATAGCCTTGAAGGTGTCCCCCTAGTATGCCCCTTTTTATCAAAAACTATGATAAAATTCATAAATTAATTGATGTTGACATATAACAAACCTCTTGTGATATTACATTTCCCATTTGTGATAATTTCTAAATCACATTCTGGCTTCTGAAGATATTTCACATTGCGCTTGATGAATGTTTTGCCATTCTTGTGAAAAAAGCCTCACTTTCTCAGTTAAGACACCTAGAGTCATTGGTATGGCACGGACACAACATTAAACACTGATTTTTTCCAACAGCATGACCAGCTGAGCACTGCTCCTATGTTATAGCATAGCACCGTTAAAATGTCTAAAACCATCAAATATTGATTCTATAGTGATGTGCATGTCCCACAAGTACATGTACCCACAAGGGCTCACTTACAATCTTGGATTTCATCCCTGCAGGCACGCATTCTGATAAAAAGAGTAAAATTAGGGAAAATACATGCATGCCTAGTATCCAGTTAGGATGACTCAGATATTTGCTTCAGGAATGTAGTGCTCTTTAATGTTTAATATATTTGTGTATGGGTGTGTGTGTGTGGGGGGGGGGGGGGGTCAATTGCCAGTTATTGAAAATGTAGAACTGTGCAAATGGAAACAAACCAACACTTTGCATGATGGACAGACAGACATGCAATCACATATCTTGAAAGAGACAGTCTACATGTACACAGGAATGGTATGATGGACAGACAGACATGCAATCACATATTTTGAAAGTGAGATTCTACATGTACATAGGAATACTGACTGACATACAATGAAAAATATAGCGAGAAGAGCCAGGACAGGGTTGGACCCTGAGTGCTGCAGTACTAAAGCAAATCATAGGAAACTGAGAGTGCATGCTGTTAACTTTCTCATCAGCTGAAGGGTTTAGTATGGGTGGTAGAGGGACAATTGTCAATGCAGTTTTGTGCTATAACATGGGGACCCTGACAGCACTACTATATTGGTAGCTGTGCACAGAAGCCATTCATTCACATTTGCAAGTTTGTTACTTTTCCCACTGTACCCCCACCCCCTTTCCCCAAATTTATGTTCCAAAATACTCTGTGAATGAAGAAATTGTTTTTTAACATTTTTAATCACTCACTCAATGTAATGGCCAAAACAGGCTAGCACCATTCACTGAAACTGCCATTCAATGTTCATTATTTTTGCACCAAAAACATAGCTTATGACCCCTCAATGGAATGAGCTCATTCAGCTCAATCTAGTGGGGGGTCATAACTATGTTTTTGACGCCACAAAATGAAAAGAAATTAGTTATTCAAAAGTGCTATCTTCTTTTCATGTAAGGTAAACGGTTAACATCATAATATGGAGAAAGCTTCTATTAATCATTCACTCAATGTAATGGCCAAAACGGCTAGCACCATTCACCAAAATTGCCATTCAATGTTAATTTTTTTTGCATTTTTTGGCATCAAAAACATAGCTTATTCTCCCCTTATTGGAATGAGCTTGTTCAGCGAATACAAGTGAAGTGTGGGTTTTCTGGATAAATGTTTGGATGGTGATTTGGGAGAGGATTGGAATATAATTGGAATCCCCTCTATCACAAGTACAATGAGGGGAAAGCATGGTTTCATTAGATGTGTTAATAGGGTAAAAATGGTGGTTACATGTGTACATGTATGTCATTTGCCAGAGGTTATAGTGTGCTTCTCAGTTCTGGATGCCACACTTGCTCAAGATGCATTTAACTGCATTATTTTTGGCAATATATCGCCTTTATTGCTGACTGTGACAAAAATATAACTTTTTCAAAAATAAAACAGTATTATTTAGTCTGTGGTTCTCGAATGGGCATTTAAAAGTGAAATATGTGTAATATCCAAAAAAATATAATTAAATCAGTGTTGGAAGCCAAAATACATGTACATTTACAATGTACATGTACTTATTTCCTATAATCAAACCCAAATCTTTCAAAGGGTAACCTACAAAACTTTTCCCTGACAAAAATCCACCCCCCCCCCCACAATCATTTTCACACAATGCGCAAAAATCCCCCCCCCCCCACCTTGTTCCTCCCTCCCTAATTTCTGGTGAACAAAAATCCCCCACCCCCTAATTTTTTAGAAGTACATGTATATTTAAAGCCATCCAAAAATGTCCAAAGCTTTTTACCACTTGAGGCCGAGCACTTGTCGCTTCAATCAATGCTAACTTTGCTTGTGTGGAGTTAGCACGTTGGATAATTGCTCACTGTTACCAGGTGGTTCTCTCAGTGCACTTTAGCTTTCTCCACCCATAAAACTGTCCGACACGAGGTGACCACTGGCTGTTGAAAGTGTCCTCAAACTCCAATAACTAAATAACTGTGTTGATAAATAGTTATTGAGGCATGTTTTCTTGTAAATAGTGATGAGTGTTTATGTAATTTACAAATTAAATACATATGTTTTTAAATCCTTTTGGACTGCCTTTTAACCTTTTGGTGTAAGAGGCCGGGAGGGGGATTTTTGTACTGCTCTTAAAATAATGTGAGAGAATGAGGAACTACTCAAAAACTGTGGGAGGAATTTTTGCTAAGTGTGTGAAAATGATTGGGGGTATTTTTTGTAGGGGGGATTTTAACCTACATTCTAATCCTTCCAAAGATACATTTTATCTCTTTCATTTGATAAAAGAGTCATTTCTGCATGAGAATTCACTGCTTTCTTTAAAAACTACCCCAATCCCAAAATAAAACTAAAATCTGCATCAGCAGACAATAGTTTTGGGAAAAATCTATCTCATTTAACCATACTGTAAGAGAAAGAGTGGTGAATTCACCCCCCACCCCCCCCATCCACTCCACACAAAACAAAATGAATGTCAATTTTTATTTAAAAACTGGTGTTGCAGCTATATAAATCACCAATATCAATAGACAGTGCCATTTTATCCTAACAAATTATGTCAAATTTTCTTCTACATATTGATGTGGTAAAATATAGCCCTGAATGTGTCCCCTAGACCCCCAGCATACCCACTTTCATCACAAATTATGATTTAATTCATAAATTAATTGATGTTGACACAAAACAAACCTCTTATGATATTAAATTTCACATTTCTGATAGTTTTTAAATCACATTCTGGCTCCTTAAGATATTTCACATTGTGTTTGATGAATATTTTGCAATATTTGTTAAAAAAAAATTTTTTAAATCCCTCACATTTCTTAATTAAGGCACTTTGAGTCATTGGTATGGTATGTCTCTGATAAAACATTACACATTGATTTTTTGAATATTTTTCCAACAGCATGACAGTGCAGGTCGTATGTTATCTCATAGCACCATTAAAATGCCTGAAACCATCAAATAATGATTCTGTAGTGCAGTGCCAAATATTATTTAGAAGTCGGTTCTGGGGAGGTTGGTATTTAGGCTTTTCAAAAGTTTTTTGCCATTTTTGGAGAAACATACTCAAGTCTAAATATCAGAATCCCCACCTCCAGATGTTGGTCAGACGAGGAGGGCGACATTGACTAGTTTGAAGATGAATTCAGTTCTATTCTGGTTGCAATGCCTAAAGCATCCAGGAATTAAAACATTGTTTACCAAAACACAGAAGAAGTGTGCATGTAATTTAAATGGGAGTTCCGAGTGATTCTGGTATTTAGTCTTCAGGAAAACACGTCGGATCACAAAATTGGCTGGCTGCTACACTGTAATTCTGACAGTCTTAAACTGACATTGTATTATATCATTGGTAAAAATAGTTCATAGACTGGATCCAGTGAACTCGTGAAGAAAAATCTAGGAAATAAATGAATAGGTATCGCTGTTCGCGTGCATATCTGTTTCTGTACAATTTTACTACAAGACTGCATGCCCGTGTTTTGAGAACAAAGATTTCCCCAGACCGTACGTCAACATAACTTGAATTCTTCCGAACTCCGGCTGTTGCTAAGGAAATCGCGCTAAGTTCCCCGCAAATGAAAAAGGCCCACTAAAAGTGTCAATAAATCACTTGTTTTATTTTTTATTCGTTGTCAACAATTTGTGAAGTGTACGTTCTCAATTAAAATTGAAACTGGGCTTTAAATCTGACGAAACCGGCAACGGACGGCCTTGGCATTTCGAACTTTCAAACAATACCTAACTCGCCAGCAACTACCTAACTTCGAAAGTCACTTCATTACTTGATTATTTATTATAGTTTCCAACATTCTACAACAATATATTTTACATAATGTCCTTTGAAAGGCCCAAAACAAATAAGTATCCGTTACAATGATTCTGGTTTTTTTGCCAGTGGGAGAGCCACGCCGCCAGATGGCACCCCAAACTCTGTTGCATGGTATATTGAAAAATTATAAAATCATGGACACGTACCCATTACCTATGTGCACACACGCCACTGCGTGGGTGTGCACTATTAAAATTTGGAAGTAAAAATTTTGAAAGTATTTCTAATGTTTTCAGTTTATATTGTGGCTCAGGAAGTTCCCTTTCAAGTTTAGCAAGACGATAAAATTCTACAAATACATTGTTTTGAAGTGAACCTACTGCACTAATAAATGTTAAAACTACCATGCATTGTTCATGAATTAATTTCAAGGGTTCTAACTTTCTAAGGCAGCCTTTGAGCCAAGGGAAACCCATGCAGATACCTTTCATCTTGCTGCTGTAAACTACATGGTGCAGTTCCAGTTCCTGCACAACGAGGTGTGTCAGATCAATAAGACAGCCTTCAGAATAGGTTTCATTCTTTGGGTTTTCAGATACTGATATGCTCGAAAACTTAAAACCTAAACTCCACAAAAGTGTACTGTGTTTATTTGCATCAAGTACTCGAAATGCCTGAAAGTAATGCAAATCGAGTTCTTCAATGCCTCTTTTAATAGCATCTGGAATGTTACACTCAAGCAATGTCATGCTTTCCAGCGGTAATGGGTAAGGAATTACACACACTCAATGACATCCTCTGTATATTTTTTATTCAAATTTACAAAATAACTACGTTTACACTTTAGGTAGCACCTATTTAATATTAGTGTAGTACACAGATACTGTTTGAATACAAGAAACATTTTCTCGAGGTGGGCGGTATAAAAAATTGTTAAGTAGACGGAGCCTCAAGAGACACTCAAGAATTGAATCATGACTGTGAATACTACCCCCCCAACCTTCCATTTTCACGAATGTTAACACCTTTTTTCACATGGAGCATTTCTGGTTTTGAAATTTATATAGAAAGCACTATGTCCCAATGACTAAATTTTTGACATTTTTTGAAAATTCAAATGGGCATAATTAGAATCCTACCCTCATCATACGAGATACGAGGATCATTTTCCAATCAGTTTTATCACATATAACCCTTATGAAATTTTCATGTAAAATGTCATGTTCAAATTCACTTACAATTAACGTTGAAAAAAATATGTACCGTATTTACTCTATGTATTGGGACAGCTAAAAATAATTATTTTCACAGGTGTCCCAATTCTTAGAAAATGGGGAAAGAACAGAGCCTGGTCTTGATTTGATGCTGAATAAAGTTGTGTGTGATTCATTTTCCACTACTATATACGAAAATCGCCGTCCAATTTTTTTTTATATTTTCATTTTTTGCTTCCAAAACATATGCTCGTTCCAATGAGGGGTCATAAGCTATATTTTGGAAGCAAAAAATGAAAATGTTTAGTTACCCAAGAATTTTTTTATGAGTGTCGTCTGCTACTAGCAACGAGCCAACTGGAAACAAATCTCCTGAATGTCCCAAACTTTGGAGCATAAAAAAAATATAGTTTTCTGGAAAAAATGTGTGTCCCAAATCATAGAGTGTCCCAAGATATTGAGTAAATACGGTAATTATATCTACCTTGTGTGATCGTCGGAAATAAACTCAAGTCTTTTGCTGGAACGTTCTGCTCACTGTTGTTGAAAAAATGCATGCATTGTAAATGAAAAATATTCAGATATTTTACTAAACATTAAGATATCTTTTTACACTCAGAAAACAATACCAGAATAGCAATAAATAATAACAAACAATAATCACAACTGTCAAGAATAATTGGTTTTGCTGTAAAAACACAGTCAACCTGTGAATATATTAGTTGGCTCGCTCACTCTGTAATGTCTCTCAGAGATAATTTATCATATATTTAACAATTATCAAACACTATGCAAACTGAACGACAAACAATTGTGAAAACGAAAGTTTATTTTGACATCTACACTTTTTCCTCAGCTCGGGCTACACTTATCGGTGTGTCCCTATATCAAAGGGGCGCTCTGACACCTATGAAAAACACAGTTGGGTGGGTCAATTTATTTATTTATTGGTGTTTAAGGTCACATACTTATGCACAATGGCTAATCATGACCGTGACAGTTTTATGGGTGGAGGAAGCTGGAGTACCCAGAGAAAACCACCGAGCAGCGATGAGCAAGTGTCAGATCCTTAACATTCTAAATCTGTTCAAGCAGGGTTAAAGCTGTTGAAGACATGTGCACCATTGACATGCAGTACGCCTTAGTACATGGCGTCATCGTGGCCCCATGTTGGCAGCCGGGATAAAGTGCCTTGCCTAAGGACACAACGCAGGTCGACCCGGACGGGGATCGAACTCGGGACCTCTGGCATAGCATGGATCAATCAATCTCAACAGAAAAACAGAAAAGGGTGGGTGAAATTAATTTGTTGCTCATCACTCATTCCATTTGTGGCTTGGACAATGTACAGGAAATAGTTTGCAATGGTAAATGCCTTGTTTTCTTGTCCTCTGAGTGTGTGACGTTTTGACCAAAAAGTATGCGACGTTTTGACCAAAAGTCTGTGACGTTTTAACCAAAAGTATGTGACGTTTTTACCAAAAGTATGTGATGTTTTGACCATTTGAAAATGTGACGTTTTGGTTGTGTGACGTTTTTGACCAGCACCCTAGATGAGACTTTCCTATTTTGGTCACTATCAGTCAGCTGTTACCACCACCTGTTCACGTGACCTGGATTCATTTAGTACTGTCTACAGGTTTTATAAAAGGATTTAATTGTAACTTGGTAGGATAATTTGGTATGATATCTAAGGGAGACTGTCCTATTTTGGTCATGATTGGGCAACCGTGACTGCTGAGCCGTCATGTGACCAAGATTCCTTTAGCAAAGTCTACAAGTTATATTTATGAAGGGATTTCATTTTAACTTTGGGGGATGATTGGTTTTGGAATAATTTCACTGTAATTTGGTAACTTTGGTTGGCATACATTAACTGTGAGGGCCACATTAACCCACCCCTCAATTCCTTAGTACAGTCTACACCTCAAAATGAGAACGTGGGCCTGAAACCCCAAAACCTTTACCACAGTCAACAGGTTGTATTTGTGAAAGGATTTCATTGTAACTTGGAGTAATGACTCTGTTTTATGTCTAGATGAGAATGTCCTATTTTGGTTGGGTTCAGTCAACCATGACGGCCATAAGGGTATGTTAGATTCCTTTAGCACTGTCTACGGCTTGCATTTTTTGAAGGGATTTCATTGTAAATTGGTAGGATAACTTGGTATAATGTCTACATGAGAACATCGTATGTTGGTCTTGATCGGTAAAGCATGACACTCACACAGGCACATTACCTAGATTTGTTTAGCTCAGCCTACAGTTCATATTTATGAAGCTATTTCATTGTAACTTCGAAGAGTAACTCGGTATGATGTCTAGATGAGACAGTCCTATTTTGGTCACGATCGGTCACCCATGACTGCCACCTGGTCCATTGACATAGATTCCTTTAGCACCCTCTACAGGTTGTTTTTATGAAGGGATTTGATTGTAACTTGGTAGGATAACTTGGTATGATGTCTAGATGTGACTGTAACAGGAGGAGAGATAAGTGCGGGAGCCGGGGTTCGAACCTTCGACCTCTAGCACACAAAGCGACCGATTTACCACGAGACTAAGAGATCCGGACCAACCAGGCTGGTTGCTAAATGGCCTTTATACCTTGACCGCTACACTACTCTCCCCTTCTTTTGAGATTCACCACATGTGAATCTCACCCAAGTTCCTCCCTCATAGTGGTCGAAACACCCACAGTACCACCTACTGCTGAGGATCGGATGAGCCCCCAAATGTAACAGGAGGAGAGATAAGTGCAGGAACCGGGGTTCGAACCGTCAACCTCTAGCACACAAAGCGACTGATTTACCACGAGACTAAGAGATCCGGACCAACCAGGCTGGTTGGTAAATGGCCTTTATACCTCGACCGCTACATGACTAATCCTATTTTGGTCATAGTTGGTCAACTGCGACCACTGGACCATCACATGACCTATGTATTTATTTATTTATTGATGTTTAAGGTCACATATTTATGCACAATGGCTAATCATGCCTGTGACAGTTTTATGGGTGGAGGAAGCCGGAGTACCCAGAGAGAACCACCGAGCAACGACGAGCAGCTGCCAGCTCCCCAACATCGTAACTCCGCACTGCAGCACAGGCAGGGTTAGATTGGTTGGAGACATGTGTACCATCGACGTGCAGTATGCCTTAGTACACAGTGTTATCGTGCCCCTACGCATCACATGACCTAGATTCCTTTAGCAAAGGCTACGAGTTTCATTGTGTCTTAAAGGATTATTCGGTTTGGAATAATTTTACTGTAACTTGGTAATTTTGACTGACAGACATTAACTGTGAAGGCCATATTAAGCCAGGCGTCAACTCTTTAGTATAGTCTACACCTCAATTTTTTTTTATTTGAAAACCTAGCATGTAGGGAACAGAAATTAACTTTTTCTCAATTATCACAATTCTTGTCTTATTTCATAATCCTTTCATAAACATTGAACATTAACCTTTTCCTCAAACACTACACACAGTCTACTGAAGCTACAGTGTCACTGACACTTTCATTTGGCTCAGCTTGACAAAGTCAAGATAAGCCATAGTCATCACACCTGCAGAAATCTGTTAGTCTGTTCACATTTGCGTTATCACCGGCTACACCCCAAAGTTCTTGTCCGATCATCACAAAATTTCTTATGCAGGTTCAAGGTCATGTCTAAATGAGAATGCCCGATTTTGGTCGCAACCGGTCAGCCGTGACAGATGGGTGGGGTCGAAACCTGAAAACCATTAGCACAGTCACAGGTTGTATTTATGAAGAGATTTCATTGTAACGTGGTAGGAGGACTCCGTATAATGTCTAGATGAGAATGTCCTATAGTGGTTGGGTTCAGTCAACTGTGACGACCACAGGGGCACATTACCGAGATTCCTTTAGCACAGTCCACAGGTTGCATTTAAAGGATTTCATAGAAAATTGGTAGGATGACTCAGTATAATGTCTAGATGAGATTGTCCTATTTGGCCATGATCGGTCAACCGTGACAGCCACAGTCTGGTGATCTAGATTTGTTTAGCACAGTCTACAGTTCATATTTATAAAGCTATTCCATTGTAGGTTGGAAGGATAGCTCAGTATGATGTCAAGATGAGACACTCGTATTTTGGTCAACGATCGGTCAACCATAACCACCAGACCAGCATGTGACCTAGGCTTCTTTAGCAATGTCTATGAGTCATATTTATGAAAGAATTTCATTGGAACTTGGTAGGATGACTTGTTTTGGAATGATTTTACTGTAACTTAATAACTTTGGTTGGCATACATTATCTTTGATGGCCACATCAACAAGGCCTACATCCCAAATTATTCTTATTGAAAACACAGCATGTACAGTTAAAACTAGAAGTCCTGTCACGAATAGTGCGCTTATCTAGGCTTAATTGCGCGTTGGAATTGCGCGCAATTGCCATATCGAATGGCATCCAAAGCACGACAGGTTCTCCTGGTTACTCATAGCAAACACATGCAATGTTTCTGCCAATGGACCTCCGGGTTACCCGGAGGTCCATTGGCTGAAACATTGCTTGTGCACAGGCCATATGTACAGAATTTTATAGCTTTACTTGGGCTATAACGCGTACATTAACGCGCATATCAACGTGCTATTTGTGCGCATTTCATGACAGGACTTCTAGTTTTAACTGTAAGGAACAGAAATTAACATATTCTCAGTTATAACAATTCAAATCTTATTTCATAATCCTTTCATAAACACTGAACATCATCCTTTTTCATCCAACATTACACACAGTCAAGTTAAGCTGCAGTGCCATTGACACTTTCATTGCAGATGAGGAGATAGGACCTACTTTCACATACAGACTAAAGTACCACAAGAAATTGTTATTTTGTGCCATCTTAAAACCTCAAATTATAAAGATATTTAGCTGCAGCCTTTTAAACAGATTGGAAATATTCTCAGAATGCGCTAAAACCTATGGCTACAGTCACCCAGAGTAAACAATTTGAAAAATAACCCCTCCCTCTGGGGAAGGGGGAGGCACCCCATTAAAGACTCCATCCCTGGTTACAATTTTCATAGTTCTACACCCACCCACTAAGTCCCATTGTAAACCTCCTAGCTTTACCCCTGATGGTCACCTAAATGTATGGATGAAATTACACGTTCTAGAGAATGGTTGTAGGATGAAATATTTTAATATATTGTATCACAGGATATATATATATTAGGAGGGTGTGTGGGCGTATTATGTTATTTATTACTGACTTTTGCTCAATATTAAATAGGTTCCAAGTTCCTGTTACATGCCTTGGGGTTCCTCCTAACGCCCTGCATATTGTCATAAACACTAAATGTGTGGCTGATAACTCAGGACTCACAAAGGTCACACTGGATATACAGGATACGTGCGCGACCATAGAGTAGGTAAGTACTAAAATAACCACTAAACCTACCCATTATACATTAAATTTAAGGCTGGTTACATCATTACATGAGACTCACATGTGAACATATAACTACTGAAATAACCACTAATCATACCCATTGTACTGTACAAATCACACTGGATGTACAGGATAAAATTGTGACTAATGTGTGGCTGATTACTCAGGACTCGCAAAGGTCACACTGGATATACAGGATACATTCGTGACCATAGAGTAAGTAAGTACTAAAATAACCACAAAACATACCCATTATACGATAAATGTCACAGTGGTTACACAGGCTACATTTGTGACAATAGAGTAGGTAAGTACTAAAATAACTTCTAAATATACCCATTATACCAACAATGTCCAGCTGGTTACACAGGACATACATGTAAATATAAGAGTAGATAAGTACCGAAAGAGCCACTAAAAATAACCATTATACTGTAGACGTCAGGCTGGTTAAACCTGATCCACTTCGAAACATCGAATACATAAGTCTTGAAATAACCGCTAAACATACCCATTATACTGTGAATGTTATGCTGGTTATACATTTGTGGCCACAAAGTAGGTAAGCACCAAAAAACCCCTAAACATACCCACGTGCATTATACTGTAAATGTGAGGGTGGTTACACGGGACTAACATGTGAACATGCATGTACTGAAATAACCACTAAACATACCCATCATACTGAAAATGTCACACTGGTTAAACAGAATACATTTGTGACCATAGAGTTGGTAAATAGTGAATTAACCACAAAACCTACCCAATATACCATAAATTTAAGGCTGGTTACAAGAGACTCACATGTGAACATGTAAGTATGAAAATAACGACTAAACATATCCATTATGCTGCAAATATCACACTGGTTATATACTGGATACACATGAAAACAGAGAAACCATTGTACAGAAAATGTCAGACTGATTACACAGGATACACCCGTGAATGTGAGTAGGAAATACCGAATTGTCTATTAAGTATACCCATTGTACTGTAAATATTCTGTTTATACAGGATACACCTGTGGATATAGAGAAGTACTGAGATAACCACAAAATAAACTCAATATAACATCATGCTGGTTACATGAAAAACACGAGGACATAGGGAAGGTCAGTACTGAAATAACCAATAAATATACCCATTATATTGCAAATGACAGGGTGGTTACATGGAATACACCTGGAAACGTAGTAGGTAAGTACAGAAATAACCTCTAAACATAGCAATTATAATGTAAATGACAGGGTGGTTACACAGGATACACCTGCAAAAATAGTAGGTAAGTACAGAAATAATCTCCAAACATACCCATTATATTGTAAATGAGAGGGTGGTTACATGGGATACACATGGAAACATAGTAGGTAAGTACAGAAATAACCACTAAATATTCCAATTTTACTGTAAATGACAGGGTGGTTACATGGGATACACCTGCAAACATAGTAGGTAAGTACAGAAATAACCTCCAAACATACCCATTATATTGTAAATGACAGGGTGGTTACATGGAATACACCTGAAAACGTAGTAGGTAAGTACAGAAATAACCACTAAACATAGCAATTATACCATAGATGTCAGGTTGGTTACATGGGATACACCTGGAAACATTGGTAAGTACTTAACTGGTAGAGTGCTGGAAGCCCATATTTGGGCTTTATTTTGAAGTGCCGGTAATGCCAGTCAAAGGCTTCATATTGCGTGTATATGCTTCATATTATCGTTGAATTCAGATCATTTCTATCTGTTAGGATTTGCCTTGTTACAATTTATGGGAGAGTGCCTATGGCACTCTCCCATAAATTGTAACAAGGCAAAGATGCACAAAGAAATTTTAAGAACCAAAAATAATTTAGCACTCTACCAGTTAAGTAACATAATCATTATACAGAAGATGTCAGGCTGAAAAGGGATAAAACCATGAAACAGAGTTGGAAAGAACTGAAATATTATTTATTTATTTATTTATTTATTGGTGTTTAAGGTCATATACTTATGCACATTGGCTAATATTGACCGTGACAGTTTTACGGGTGGAGGAAGCCAGAGTACCCAGAGAGAACCACGAGCAATGAATAGCAGCTGCCAGCTCCCCAACATCGTAACTCCGCACTGCAGCACAGGCAGGGTTAGATTGGTTGAAGACATGCGTACTATCGACGTGCAGTACGCCTTAGTACACGGAGTCATCATATCCCCATGTGGACAATCAGGGTTTAGTGCCTTGCCAAAGAACACAATGCAGGAGTCCGAATTGATCGCTCAGACGGTCACCCATCCAGTGATAAACCGGGCTCAACGTTGCTTAACTTCAGTGATCGGACGAGAACCGCTTACCACAACGCCACCATGCCCCCGAAGAATTGAAATAACCACTAAACATATCCATTATACTGTAAATGTCACACTGGTTATATAGGATACATTTGTGACCATAGAGTAGCTAAGTACTGATATAATAACCACTAAATATACCAAACATACCATAAACATACCCATTCTACCAACAATGTCAGGCTGGTTATACAGGACACACATGTAAATATAAGAGTAGATAAGTACCGAAGTAGCCACTAAATATAACCATTATACTGTATATGTCAGTCTAGTTAAACCTGATCCACTTGGAAACACCAAGTACATAAGTCTTGAAATAACCGCTAAACATACCCATTATACTGTGAATGTTACGCTGGTTATACAAAATACATTTGTGACCATAAAGTGGGTAAGCACCAAAAAAAAAACTAAACATACCAATAATACTGTAAATATGAGGGTGGTTACACAGGACCAGCAGTACTGAAATAACCAATAAACATACCCATTATACTCTAAATGTCATGCTGGTTATACAGGATACATTTGAGAACATCGAGTAGTTAAGTACTAAAATAACCACTAAATGCACCAATTATACTGTAAATATGAGGCTGATTACTCAGGATTCACAAGTGAACAGGCATGTACAGAAATGACCACTAAACATACCCATTATACGATAAATTTAAGGCTTGTTACATGAGAGTCACATGTGACCATATAAGTACTAAAATAACCACTAAACATACCCATTATACTGTAAACGTCAAGCTGATAAAACAGGGTACACTCAGGACTATAGAGAAGGTAAGTACTAAAATATCCACTAAACATATCCATTATACTGTAAATGTGAGGCTGATTGCACGGGATCACATATGAATAAGTAAATTCAAAATAACCATGAAACATACCCATTATACTGTTAATGTCAGAGTGGTTATACAGGCTATATTTAGCTCCATAGAGTCGGTAAAGACTAAAATAACCACTAAATATACCCATTATACTGTAAAAATGAAAGTGTCAATGACACTGTAGCTCAACTTGTCAAGACATGTACATGTATAGTATGTGACACAGCAATGACAAACATCTAGGTAATGACCTGATAACAAAGGTACATATAAAGTATTGTAATGGTCTGTACATAAATACTGACCGTTGCCTGTAACAAATGTATAGGTAAAGTATTGTAAAGGTGGGTGACAGTCAGATACTAAACTAGAAAAGAAATCTGAGTTCCAGAGTGGGTCTGACTGAACAACAAAATATTTGTTCTCATAGCGCAGTGATAACAAAGGCACCCCAAACACACTCATTCCTGTCCCAAGGTGAAAACAAAGGTACCCAAGAAGTTTCGTGAAGATCTGTTCATAAATACGAGCTGTATAGAAGTTGTGACAAAAACTGATTGGACCAAATTTCGGTACAAAATGGCCACTGGCAGCCATCTTGAATTTTGGACTGCACCCAGAAACACTCGTTCTCGTCCCAAGGTGATAGCAAAGGTACACAAGAAGTTTTGTGAAGATCGGTTGATAAGTACAGCCTCTAGCCCGAGCTGTATTGACATGTGCACTTGCAGTGTATAAGTAGTACTAAATAAATCAAAATTCATCTAATTTGCATAATTTCTGCACGAGAAAAAAACCAGTACTGTATGTGATGCATTCCATTTTACTAAACATTCATACAAAAATTTATTCAAATCAGAACTTTCATACAGAAGTTCTGTACAAAAGACTGATTGCACTAATTTTGGTACAAAATGGCTGCTGGTGGCCATCTTGAATTTCGGACCACACCCAAAAACACTGGTTCTCATCCCACGGTGATAACAAAGGTACCCAAGAAGTTTCGTAAAGATCGGTTCATAAATACGGCCTCTAGCCTGAGCCATATAGAAGTTGTGTACAAAAAACTGATTAGACCTAATTTTGGTACAAAATGGCAACTGGCAGCCATCTTGAATAAGCGATAACAGAGGTACCCAAGAAGTTTCGTGAAGATCGGTTGATAAATACAGCCTCTAGCCCGAGCCGTATTGATATGTGTACTTACTGTGTGTAAGTAGCACTGAAAAAATCAAAGTTCATCTAATTTGCATAATTTCTGCACGAGAAAAAAACCCGTATTATATTTTATGTATCCCATGGTACTAAACATTCACACAAAAAATTTTCAAATCAGCGCTTTCATATGGAAGTTCTCTGCAAAAATCTGATTGCACCTAATTTTGTACAAAATGGCTGCCATCGGCCATCTTGAATTTTGGACCGCACCCAAAAACACTCATTCTTGTCCCACGGTGATACCAAAGGTACCTAAGAAATTAGGTACCTAAGAAATTTCGTAAAGATCGGTTTATAAATACGGCCTCTAGCCCGAGCCATATTGGCATTTGCACTTACAGTGCTGAAAGTAACACTAAATACATCAAAGTTAGTCTAATTTGCATAATTTACGTACGAGAAAAAAACCCGTATTATATGTGATGTATCCCATGGTACTAAACATTTATACAAAAAACATTATACTGTAAATGTCACACTGATTAAATAGGACACATTCATGACCATGAGACTCACATGTGACCATATAAGTACTAAAATAGCCACTAAACATACCAATTATAGGTATCAGAGGACTAAATATTTTCCCATAGGCGACTATTATAACGTTCAGGCAAAAAAAAATATGATCGCATCACTTTAATTTTGGCATTCAAATATCTTTGTCAAGTATAGCCCTTCAGACAACTTTTTCTGACCCCAAAACAAGGGGTCATGCAACAAATAAGAGAGAAAAATTGACGACAAGGGAAGTACCGATCACGTGCACATATTTTTCAGGGAATTCCCTACAAAACACACCAAATGTAAATTGTATTTTTTAGGTCCAAAAGTCATCAAATCACCCTCTTTTTTTTATCTGTAATATTCATCAATAATGCCAGATGTCAATCGAATGCTTCCTCCATTTATTGAAACAATTTATTTTCCCAAGACTGTTTTTTTTGTTTTTTTTTTATTAGGGCTTAATGACACATTAACAGCCAGGGTCATATCATGTCGGTGACAGTTTTATGGGTGGAGGAAGCCGGAGTACCTGGAGAGAACCACCGAGCAACGACGAGCAGCTGCCAGCTCTCCAACATCGTAACTCTGAACTCTGCACCTCGGCACAGGCAGGGTTAGATTGGATGAAGACATGCGCACCATCGACATGCAGTACGCCTTAGGACACAGCGTCATCGTGCCCCCATGTAGCCAATCGGGGTTAAGTGCCTTGCCCAAGGACACAAGGCGGGAACGCGAATCAGTCGCTGAACTGGTCACCCATCCAACTACTAACCGCGCTCGACATTGCTTAACTTCGGTGATCTGACGAGAACCGGTTACTGCGACGCCACCGCGCCCCCTCCCAAGACTGTTTATTTTTAGAGATTGCATCACTTCCGAGTGCAACATTTCAAGACAGGTATTTCTAATTCAAATATTTAGTTCAGTGATACCTATTACTGTAAATGTGAGGCTGATTGCAAGGGACTTACATGTGAATAAGTTCAAAATAACCACGAAACATACCCATTATACTGTAAATGTGACAGTGGTTATACGGGCTACATTTGCGACTATAGAGTAGGTAAGTACTAAAATAACCACTAAACATACCCATTATACCAACAATATCAGGCTGGTTATACAGTACGCACATGTAAATATAAGAGTAGATAAGTACCGAAATAGCCACTAAATATAACCATTATACTGTACATGTCAGGCTAGTTAAACCTGATCCACTTGGAAACACTGAGTACATAAGTCTTGAAATAACCACTCAACATACCCATTATACTCTGAATGTTACACTGGTTATACAAAATACATTTGTGACCATAAAGTAGGAAAGCACAAAAAAAAACGCACTAAACATACCCGTTATACTGTGAATGTTATGCTTGTTATACAAAATACATTTGTGACCATGAAGTTGGAAAGCATAAAAAAAAAAAAAAAACCCACTAAACATACCCATTATACTGTAAATGTGAGGGTGGTTACACAGGACCCACATGTGAACATGCAGTACTGAAATAACCACTAAACATACCCATTATACATGCGCACCAACGATATGCGGTACGCCTTAGTATACAGCATCATTGTGCAACCATGTGGACAATCAGGGTAAAGTGCCGAATCAATCACTCAGACGGTCACCCATCCAAGGGCTAACCGGGCTCTATCTTGCTTAATTTCGGTGATCTGACAAGAACCGGTTACCGCAATGCCACTGAACATACCAATTATACTGTGAATGTGTGACCGATTCCTCAGGACTCACTGATTAATTAATGAGGTAGCGTGGCAAAAATCTCTAGGGAGGGGGCATATGTAGGGCACCATAGCCAAGCCTCTAAACACCCCCCCCCCCCCCCCCATGACTGTTTAGTTCCCAACACCCTGTCCCCGACATACATAAGCTCCCCCTTACCCAGAAAAATCGACCCAATACCTTCCTAACTGGTACCCCATGTACCACACCTCCACATTCTTCAAGGAAATATCCTAAAGCAAACCTATTGATAATGGGGTTTTTCCCTTCCCTCCAATAAAAGTCCATATTGAATCTAACATTTGTGCTCCCACAAACATTCACAAAATCCAATTACAGTTCACCAATAACGCTGGTCGACGATTTGTTCAGTATTGGTGTCTTCAATGACATCCGTCAAAAACTATCCTAATATTACTGCACTTCCGATCCGACATTCCCAATATAATGACAAATTTCTTTTAACCCGACTTCATCTGATCGCAAACATGAGACCTAGCTATGCACACCTCCCACATGTCAGATAGAAGACAAAGAGCACGGAGATACATGCCATACATAGCTTGAGGACCCAACATAAGGATGCCTCCTTTGGATCCAACCCTCATGATTAGGCCACCCATTACCTCAGGGCTTTTCCGACCAAGACCAGCTTGACCACAAGCTTACAGAATTGGCTGCAACACAAAAGGAAGCAACCTGACAAGCCATTTTTGAATCATATCTCAGAACACAGAGAAACAGAGGCCCAGCCCGAAAGATATGGAGATGAACTAGCGGCCCTAGCTGCTAAAGTATCAGTCATGGTTGCAGAGACTCTCCTGAAGCAAGCACCAACATCCTCCATGGAAACTGCTACACCCAGTAGCTAGTGAGGCTCACCTCTAAGCCCATTTCAATGGCCCTTTTCAGGGCCACGCAATATATTAAAAAGAGTACATGTACTTAATAACAATACACAACCCATTGTGCTTTTCACGTTACCCAAAACGTTATATTCCTGTATGTGTATGATAATTGCCTTCCCTCACCCAATAATACATAACCTCATAAACATAATAAAATATCCATATCCCTCCCCCCCCCCTTTTTTTTCCATCCCCTCTCCCCAAGGGACACTAACAGTTTGTGTTTTAGGACCAACCCCCTAAGTTTGCTATAACTACATTGAGTGACCATCCCAACTAGTGTCACATTAAAGATGTTCTCAGCCTCCCTCCCCTTTTGCTACTCCCTATCCCACAAGGAGCCCCTCCTTACATTCACACAGTAGCACCCCAACTCCACAAATAACCGGTGATTTAGTGCTAGGCGTCCTACATATGTCCCCTCCCTAGAGATTTTTGCTATGCTTGGGGTAGGCCACTGCCTCTTTAATTAATCATTACCCTCATTTGTGATACCGCTCACGACCAAGTTGATTTTACAGAACCGACTACCAAATCGCTACCACAGCAACCAATAAGGGTTAATCATCTTTTCCCAAACTCTCCTAGCAAATCCAAAACTGAAACCCAAAGCATGATACCTGTTGACAAAACCAAAGGGTTGGAATTACAACCCCGACTCAACCACATACAATAGTCAGCCCTTCAAGCCCTAATTACCAAACTCAAACCACCAGATTGACCACTGGCCACCCCAGCCACCCATAACCCATTAAAACTGCCTGTCACAAAAGGAAAATAAAGTGCCAAGGCTTAAACAAACAGCGAATATGCAACTCCACACTAACCCAATTGGCTAACTCGAATCACACCCTGAGTAACCATGAAAAACTTGTCTTAGGAAAAGGATTAATATTCATTCCCACCCCAAGATAACCCACCCAAAGTCATTTCCAAAATGACATCAGACTGTTCTGCAACTGCATGCATCTAAAAAGTCATCCATGCGGACAAAGAGCAAAATAAATTCACTAACCCATTTCATAACAAAATGAAAATTCCCCAACAACCTGTCATAATGTTCTAGTGGAAACATACCTATCCAAAACCAAAATAGAACTTCTGCACTGCCTGGAACCCAAAAATCTCAACCAGTGCAAACCCAGTATGAGCCATCCGGAACGACAAGCGCTCTCCAACCTCTGACATAAGCCCACAATCATAATAAAAAAAACTGACAAAGGATGAACCGTTGTCCTATTAGAACCAGAAACATATGTAGCTGAAGGTACACGTCGACTTAATTCAGCAACCCACTACATACCTATTACTGCTGATCCTTTCCCTGCTATCCTTATGAAAGTGAACTCGATCCTCCCCCAAATGTACAATAACCATGAGATTGACCACCGTATGTACATGTCACTCAAGCCTGACCCTTCCAAAAGTAAACAACCAACTCTTTACCTCCTTCCCAAATCCTTAAATCCCCCCCACCACAGGGAGACCAATTATCGCTGGTTGCAATAGTCCCACAATGACCATATCGGCTCTACTGGACTTTTTTCTTGTACCCATAGTACAGAAACAGCCCACATATATCCGTGATACATCACATTTTATACAGCTCATCGAAGAGGCCACCCATTCCACAAAATACCCTACTCATCTCCGCTGGCATTACCAACATACCTCATGACGAGGCCCTTAATGCAGTTTATGAGACTCTAGTGTCTAACAAAGATCTATCATACCCTATTTCCAGACCATCCACCTCCTCCCTTATGACATTTCTTCATATAATTCTCAAAAGTAACTGTTTCAGTTTTAATGAGCATATTTAGCTCCAAACACTTGGGGGCGCCATGGGCTCCAAATGCAGTCCTGAGATCGCGGATATAGCCGCCCACCAATGGGAACTATCCCTCATTCCAATGGGAGCCCCCCCATATCAATAAATGGTTGCGGTACCGTGATGATACATTCACCATATGGTCGGGCTCAGAAACTGACCTCCATTTCTTTATGGAAGAAGAGAACCAATCCCATTCCACCTTCTGCTTTGTGTATGAGGTATCCTCCAACCAAGTAACTTTCCTGGATACCAAAACCTACAAAGGACCACGTTTTAATGCTACAGGGACCCTAGATGTTCATCTGCACATCAAACCCATTGATACGTTCCAGTTCCTTCACTACACATCAGTACAGCCCACCCGCAACAATGCCAGGGCTAGAAACAACTCCGATATAACCCTTTTAGAGTGACACAAACTATGATTTGTCCAAAATTTAATAGCTCGAGGTTACCCCAGAAACATTGAACCCATAATGTCCATTGTTTACCACAGTAAAAAGGACAGAAATACTTACCAAAGCAAACCAGAAGCAGTCCCTAAAAAAACCCTCCCAACCTCCTCTAGTATTCACCACGCCCTTCAATCCCCACATACAGCACATCAAACAAGCCCTGCTGAAATATTGGAGCCTTATTGAGAATTCCCAGGAGCTCCAAGTGCTCTTCCCAAAACCTCCCCATCTGGCATTCCAATGACCTCCCAACCTGTGTGATAGTCTAGTCAGAGCTAGCCTTCCTCCTTCCCCTCCCAGCCAAGAGGACACCCCTTGTGAATAGGCAAGCTTCTAAACAACCCCCCCCCCCCCACCACCCCATGACTGTTTAGTTCCCAGCATACATAAGCACCACCTTACCCAGCAAAATCCACCTGATTGCTTCCTAACTGGTACCCCATGTACCACACCTCCACATTCCTCAAGGAAATATCCTAAAGCAAACCCATTAATGTTTTTTTTCCCTTCCCTCCAAAAAAATTCCATATGAACCTAACATTTGTGTTCCCACAAAAATTCACAAAATCCAATTACAATTCACCAATAATGCTGGTCGACGATTTGTTCAGTATTGGTGTCTTCAACGATGTCCGTCAAAAACTATACCAATATTACTGCACTTCTGATCTGCACTTCCGATACCACATTCCCAAGACATTGGCAATTTTTTTTTAACCCGAATTCATCTGATTGCAAACACGAGAGCTATGCGCACATCCCACATGTCAGATAGAAGACAAAGAGCACAGAGATACATGCCGTACATAGCTCGAGGACCCAACCCTCCCTCCCCAGGAGGCGAAAACAACCCAAAGACACAAATTCTGTGATGCTTGGACAATTTTTATTAACTCTGACAACTGGTCATAGATGATTAGGCCAACCATTACCTCAGGCTTTCCCAGCTAAAACCAGCTTGACCACAAGCTTCCAGAATTGGCTGCAACACAAAAGGAAGCAACCAGACAAGCCATTTTGAAACACATCTTGGCACATAGGGAAACAGAGGCCCAGCCCAAAAGATATGGAGTGAACAAGAGGCCCCAGGGGGCCTGAGGGCACTCACCTGATATGGTAGCCTAAATATCAATCTAGGGAAGTGATTTCAACAAGGTGCATCTGCCCCTCCCAAGAAAAAACATACACCAAATATCCGAAGATTCTGACCAGTGGATCTAAAAACAAGAGGCCCCAGGGGGCCAGAGAGTGCTCACCTGATTGGTAGCCTAAATTTAAAACCCAGGGAATTGATTTCAACAAGTTGCATCTGCCCCTCCTTAGAAAAGCTTATACCAAATATCCAAAGATAGTGGATCTAAAAAAAAAATTTTTTTTAAAGAATATTCCTCATATTGAACTAAGTTATAAACCGAGCTCCCATAGGAAGCCCAAATATGAACCCAGGGATTTGGCTTCAACAAACCTGAATCTCACCTCCAGTGGGATGCCATTTTCCAAATATCAAAAGATTCTGAAGGGTGGATGTGAAGAAGAAGAATTTTGAAGAATATTCTTCATATTGAACTAAGTTATAATTCAGGCTCCCACAGGGAGTCCAAATATCAACCCAGAGATTTGGCTTGAACAAACTTGAATCTCACCCCCCTAAGGATGCTGCATGCCAAATATCAAAACATTTTGATTGCTGAATCTGAAGAAGATTTTTAAAGAAAAATTCCTCACATTGAACTAAGTTATAATTCGGGCTCCCACAGGGAGCCCAATATAAACCCCGGGTCTTGGCTTCAACAAACTTGAATCTCACCCCCTAAGGATGCTGCATACCAAATATCAAAATATTCCGACTGCTGGATCTGAAGAAGATTTTTAAAGAAAATTCCTCATTTTGAACTAAGTTACAATTCGAGCGCCCACAGTGAGCCCAAATATGAACCTAGGGACATGGCTTGAACAAACTTGAATCTCACCCCACAAAGGATGCTGCATGCCAAATATCAAAACATTCCGACTGCTGAATCTGAAGAAGATTTTTAAAGAAGAATTCCTCATATTGAATGAAATATAATTTGGGATCCCACAGGGAGCCCAAATATGAACCCAGGAACTTTGATTTAACAGGCTTGAATCACACCCCCCTAAAGATGCTGCACACCAAATATCAAAACATTCCGACTGCTGGATCTGAAGAAGATTTTTAAAGAAAATTCCTCAATTTGAACTAAGTTATAATTTGGGCTCCCACATTGAGCCCAAATATGAACCCAGGGACTTGGCTTGAACAAACATGAATCCCCCCCCCCAAGCATGCTGCATACCAAATATCAAATGATTCTTATTGGTAGATCTGAAGAAGAACATTTTTAAAGAATATTCCTCATACTGCACTAATTTAAACATTTGGGCTCCCTTAGAGAGCCCAAATATGGACCCAGGGAATTGATTTCAATAAACATGTGAAACAATCTTCCAAAGATGTTATATGTGAAATTTGAAAGCTTTTGGAGCAGTGGTTTGGGAGAAAAGTAGTCTTAAATGTTTTTCCCATTACCCACAGTGTTAAAAAATGCTGACTCAGCACTTTTTCAAAGTCCCAAAAAAGTACCCCACGATAAAACCGATCGCAATTTTTTTTTACCATTCCATTCTGTTGTTCCTACGGAAGCTTCACACCAAATAAGAATTCTCAGTGCACTGTAGTTTTGGAGATATGGGAGTTTTAATTTTTTTCTATTCTTAGCTCCTGGGTTCCCATGGGTCGACGAAAAAAAAATTTTGGCATAAATTAATTACTTATGACCCAATAAGCCCTCATATCAAATTTGGTTCAAATCTGCCTCTCGGTTTGGAAAATAGAAATTTTGGGTGGGAAGAAAATCCTTGCCCCTCCCGTAACAAAGGCAAATATAGCTCCTCGAACTTCTCTTGAACAAATCTGAGTCTACACCTCACAAGGAAGCTGCACACCAAATATCAAGTCTCTGATACTGCTGGTTCATGAGAAGATTTTTTAAGATTTAAGCACACTTTTTGGGCGTGGCCCTACCGAGGGGCGAGGCAACTTGATTTGAACAAAATCAAATTGCGATGTCATAAACTATTATCAAATATCAATTAAATTGGTTCAGCGGTTTGGGAGGAGAAGTCGCAAACACCATGTTCACAGACGACGGACGGTGAGTGATCACTATAGCTCTCCTGACTGAAAGTCAGGTGAGCTAAAAATATTCTACCTGCTGGTCTGGAGAGGACATATTTTAAAGCAATTTGCCTGAAATGCACGAAGTTCAAATTCAAGCTCGAATAATGAGCCAAAATATGAACCCAGGGGGTCGATTTGAACAAACTTGAATCAGATCCACTCCACAATGTTGCATACCGAATATCAAAACATTCTGTTTGCTGAATCTGAAGAAGAAACTTTTTAAAGAAATTTCCTTGAAATGCACTAAGTTCAAATTCGGGCTCCAATAGTGAGCCCAAATATGAATGCAGGGGGCCAAATTGAACAAAATGCTGCATACCAAATATCAAAAGATTCTGGCTGCTGGATCTTGAGAAAAGAATTTTTAAAGAAATTTGCCTGAAATGCACTAAGTTCAAATTCAGGTTCCGTTATTGAGCCCAAATATGAACAAACTTGAATCAGATCCACCCCACAATGTTGCATAGCAAATATCAAAAGATTCTGCCTGCTGGATCTGGAGAAGATTTTTAAAGAAATTTGCCTGAAATGCACCAAGTTCGAATTCGGGCTTGAGCCGAAATATGAATCCAGGGAGCCGATTTGAACAAACTTGAATCAGATCCACCCCGCAATGCTGTACACCAAATATCAAATGATTCTGCCCACTTTTGCTGGAGAAGAAGATTATTTAGTGATTTCTCTAATATACATAGGATGCTATAAGAGTTATGCCCCCTATGAAGCCCCAAGTGGGCATGTTTATTTCATTTGAACAAACTTGAATTGACATATGGTAATGAACATCCATACTAAGTTTCAAGCAAATCAGCCTAGTGGTTTCAGATAAGAAGTCGTTTAAAAAAGTTCACGATGACGGACAGGCGACGGACGGCACAGGGGGCTGATTTGAACAAACTTGAATGAGATCTACCCACAATGCTGCATACAAAATATAAAAAACATTCTACCTGCTGGTCTGGAGAGGAAAATTTTAAAGCAATTTGCCTGAAATGCACTAAGTTCAAATTCAGGCTTCTTTTGTGAGCCCAGATATGAATCCAAATAAGAATTCTCAGTGCTGTGTAGTTTTGGAGATATGGGCGTTTTAATTTTTTTCTATTTTTAGCTCCTGCGGTTCCCATGGGGCGACAGGAAAAAAAATTTGGGCATAAATTAAGTACTTATGATCCAATAAGCATTCATACAAAATTTGGTTCAAATCTGCCTCTCGGTTTGGAAAATAGAAATTTTGGGTGGGGTGAAAATTCTTGCTCCTCCCATAACGAAGGTAAATATAGCTCCTCGAACTTCTCTTGAACAAATCTGACTCTACACCTCAAAAGGAAGCTGCACACCAAATATCAAGTCTCTGCTACTGCTGGTTCATGAGAAGATTTTTTAAGATTTAAGCACACTTTTTGGGCTTGGCCCTACCGAGGGGTAAGGCAACTTGATTTGAACAAAATCAAATTGCGATGTCATAGCAAACTATTATCTCAAACATCAATTAAATTGATTCAGCGGTTTGGGAGGAGAAGACGCAAACACCATGTTCACGGACGACAGACAATGGACAGTGAGTGATCACTATAGCTCTCCTGACTGAAAGTCAGTTGAGCTAACAACTGGCGGCCCTAGCTGCTAAAGTATCGGTTATGGTTGCTGAGACTCTCCTTAAGCAAGCACCAACATCCACCATGGAAACTGCTACACACAGTAGCTAGTGAGGATCACCTTGAAGCCCATTTCAAAGGCCCTTTTTAGGGCCACCCAAATTATTAATAAACAGCTGCGCCATGAGCACATGATACGCCCGTTATTAATTACAAGAGGGAAGCACACAATATGAGTATACATGTGTACTAAGCATTTTCAAGTTATTGTTCGACATGTGGAAAATTGCTTATATTTTGAAGAATAAAGTCCATCAACATATACTTGCATCCAAAAAATCATGAAAATTGCTCAAAGTCCGACATGTGGAAAATTGCCTATATTTTGATGAATAAAGTCCCATAACTCTGGAATGACAAATCGGACGGTGACACAAATCGAAAGGGAGATTCCTTCCATCAACATATACTTGCAACCAAAAAATCATGAAAATTGCTCTAAGCATTTTCAAGTTATCGTTCGACATGTGTAAAATTGCTTATATTTTGATGAATGAAGTCTCGTAACTCTGGAATGACATACCAGACGGCGACACAACTATAAAGGGAGATTCCTTCCATCAACATATACTTGCCACCAAAAAATCATAAAAATTGCTCCAAGCATTTTCAAGTTGTTGTCCAACCTGTGGAAAATTGCTTATATTTTGACGAATAAAGTCCTATAACTTTGGAATGACAAATCGGACAGCGACACAAATCGATAGGGAGCTTCCTTCCATCAACCTATACTTTCCACCAAAAAATCACAAAAATTGCTCGAAGCGGTTTCGAGTTATTGTATGACGTGGGGACAGATGGACAGACGGATGGACAGTGGTATATTGTACGACGTGTGGATGGGTCAACAGATGGACAGCGGTATACCATAATACAACCGTTTTTTCAAAACAGACGTATAAAAATGATAAATTTAAAGTAATTTGTATATTTTTTATACTTACCAATGGCCCAGACTAGCTGGTGCAAACTCAATATAATTCAGGGCCAAACACAAATTCTGATCCCCCCCAATCCCCAAAATTTGCATATAAAACCAAAAAATTCAAGTCCTATCTCGCCCTCCAAACTTTTGTTATCTGTGCATGCGCAGTATCCAGAAAGGTACTAAAATTGGTGCCAATCATCATTCTATCTATAGCGCCTGCTAAATGTTATAATCAGCGGGGAGGTATGAGTGCCCACTCATGGGAGGGCCATCCCCATCTGGGCCATTGGTAAGTATAAAAAATATACAAATTACTTTAAATTTATCATATTTTTATACTACAACCAATTAGCACCTCGGTGGAGAATTTCCCTGGAAGAACTAAAACCTTATCCCCAGTCTTCCTAACTTTGTACAAACAGTCGTCAAGAATGAACTGTTTCTTATTTGTCAACATGTATTTGGTAGCCGTGTTAGCGAGGAACAGCTCTCCCTGGCTTTGTTCAATATTACTCTCCAACCACGATATGATAGGAGCTGTGTCAGGGTCATTTCGCTGAACTTCACCATTTTGCTGAACTTCAGCTAGCATGCAAACATTGGTCAAATTTATTGTGTCACTATTGGTCGATGGCGATTCGGTTTGGTCTACTGTTATCATGTCTATCGGATAAATCACTCTAAGCTGTGAGTGCGTCCATCCCGTTTCTTGACAAACACAACCTTGACATGGTTGATCGTCAGGGTATTTCTCCCCGGTCTCTGGGCAAATACGAGTTTTGCATGATGGATCGTCCATCCAGTCTTCTCCGGATTCCCAGGGCCACCCTGAAGTGTCAGATTTAACTGTACAAACGGGAAGAGCCAACCCGCTTTCCATCATTTAACTTAGGTTCCCCCAGGGTCCTGAGGGTTCCCCTCGGTCTCCTGTGTCAGAATCACCTCAACGTCAGAGTGTCTGTCCTGGTGGTCTGAATTGTCTGAGGATTTAGGAGCAACCGTCTCGCCTGTTTCGTCACCTGGGTGAATGTCAGGTTCAAATGCTGTCGCTCTGCTTTTGGCATTTCTGGGTCGTTTGTCATCCCTATCAAACTTTATCGACCCCTGGGCCAGCGGCACTATGTCATCGACCTCGTCCTCGAATTTTGTCCAGGACTTGAGGAGTCGTTGACAGTAATTACACCCCCCACAAGGCAAATCATTGGGTTCACAGCCTGCAGTATACCGTGGGCATGTGTCCCCAACTGGGATTCTTGATACTGTGTCGGCATTCGCGTGTTTTACTCCCGGACAGTGCTGAATAGTTATGTCATACTGACTGAGCTCCTCCAACCACCTGGCCAATTGACCCTGCAGCTCACAGAACCCCATCATCCAGTGTAGACAACTGTGATCCATCCTGACTACAAATGGTCGGCCTAAAAAGTAGTTTCTAAACTGCCTTGTAAACCACACCACTGCCAACAGTTGTCATACAGTACCAAGTTTGTTAAGGTGTCAAAACAAAACTACCATATGCTACGATGCGTCCGTTTCCTTCTTGAATCTGTGACAGTTCAGCTCCGAACGCGAAATTTGACGCGTCCGTATCTAAGACAAAAGTATCCGTTTGATTTGGTATGGTCAACAGGGGAGGTAATACTAAGACTTCCTTGAGGGCCTCAAACGCTACCTGTTGATCCTCAGTCCACTCAAACTTAGCTTTCCCAGTAAGGGCATAAAGTGGTCTGGCCAATTCTGCTTACCCTGGGATAAAGGCCGGATGGTAATTCACAATGCCACAAAAGCTCTCCACTTCCCAAGTTGTAGTGGGAATGGGCCAGTTCTTAACAACCTTTGTGAACTCCTCACTCATTTGGATACCATCCCTACTGATTATTCGCCCCAAGAACTCAATGTGCTGCTGGAAAAACTCACACTTCTTGGGTTTCAGTTTGAGGTCATATTGCTGAAATCTCTGAAGAACTTTCTGGAGATGTTCAAGACGATCCCGAACCGATAAACCATCTATCACCACGTCATCCAAGTAAGACAAGGCTACTGACCAATTCAACCCCTGGAGCACTAAGTTAATGACCCGTGACCATGTATAAGGGGATCCTGACAAGCTGAAAGGCATCTTTTTGAACTCTCAACTCCCATACTTCGTACTGAATGCCGTTTTCTCTCTATCTTCCTCTTCCACCCAAACTTGGTGGTACACACTCATACAATCTGCCTTTCCGAACCACAAGTTTCCAGACAGCGCATCCATACACTCATCCGTATGGGGAAGTGGATATACTTCCTTTCGCGTGACTGCATTCAACCCCGATAATCGATACACCAGCATACAGTTTTGTTGCATTTCCTCATGAGTATTGGGGGAGGGGGGTGGGGGGGGTGGGAGGGGGGGGTGAAGCCCATTCTGACATGCTGGACTGGATTACCCCGGCCTCCAACATTTTCTTAAGGTGGCTGGGCCTCCTCCTAATCAACAAAGCACATGGGTTTTCATCTCATTTGTTGGTGCAACAGGGGTGAGTTCCCGGTGTCTATACTGTGTTGAAGTTCTTTAAAATTCCCAAGGTCATAATCATTCTTGGCGAATACATCCTGGTATTCAACCAAAAGAGCAGCTAATTCCTCTGTTTCAGATTTATTTAACAGCTTGGAAGAGTGCTCGTATAAATCTGTCAAATGTAGTGGAATACTCAGTGGATTCCCCAATTTTAATTTGTGGTCATGAGACTGCTCGAACTCTTGATGTGAAGTCACTCGGTGTACCCCAGGCAACTCCACTTCATCAATCATAATTTGCGTTAAGTCAGCGGCAGCTTGTTCAAATGTTTCTCCATTATTATTGTCGGCATCATCACCAGCCCCAGGGCCTGACCCCATGTCTAACACAGAGACCACCAGCCACTGGGCCCGACCCCATGTCTAACACAGAGTCCACCCCATGGGCTTCAGCAATTACTTGGGACTTAATTAATGACAGGCTGTTTTCTCCATTATTATTATTGTTGGCAGCATCACCAGCCCCGGGGCCTGACCTCATGTCTAACACAGAATCCACCCCATGGGCTTCAGCAATTACTTGGGACTTAATTAATGACAGGCTGTTTTCTCCATTATTATTATTGTCGGCATCATCACCAGCCCCCGGGCCTGACCCCATATCTAACACAGAGTCCACCCCATGGGCTTCAGCAATTACTTGGGACTTATTTAATGACAGGTTGTGATTGTTTACATTAAACACACATACGACCAGTTCAGATTGTTTAGAATGAACAGAGCGTAGACCTAACATCGGTTTTGATTGAACTGGTTCAATTATGAAATCTGTAGCTAACAGTGACAGTTCCATTGTGCATCGCAACAGGGCCACCGAGTTGACAGGAATTGTGATGTCTTCACACAGCAGCACCTTGGCCACTTTTTGCTGATCTGGAGTTTCTTTGTTTTTAATTTCAGCGGCAGGCTCGGCATCCGACGTCTTCACGTCACCGGCACAGTCCAGTTGACCTGTAGTTACTGCGTGTTCATCGACTAAGCTGGCCAGGGGAGTTACTCCCTGGTCACGCCTATTTCCTGACATCAGTATTACGTCCCTGTAACTCACTTTCTTCGGGCTTTTCAATCAATTTTATGTGTTCTGCCGGCACTATTGGAACCACCCCAGTCCCCTAGAAAGAGTAACTCCTCCATGAAGTAGATGTGTCCGTTATGTTTAGCCAGAAAATCACATCTTAGCAGAACCGAATCATTTATCGGTGCCACGTTTTGGCCCTCGTTAAAAAATTTTATCACCTACTTTAATTTCTAATGGTCTGACATAATGCCCTTCCATTCTACTCCCTAAAGTCTTTTTTTATTGTCGGTGGAGTTCGACTCGGTTTTCTGAACACTGAACAATTTATCAGATATTACTGTCACCATTGCTCCTGAATCCTTGGTTGCAGTTGTCTCAGTTTCCCTACCTGAAGCGCAACTTGCAAAGAGGGTCTACAGTGCTGAATCGTTATCAGAGGTTCCTCCTCTGAATCCCTAGCTGTAACCTGTCGCTTGCAGTCTTCTAAAGGTTTACAAGTCGAAATCCGACCCCGCGAGTTCAGCCCTACTTGTTTGACATCCGGGCTGAAAAACCTTACTCTTCAGTCCATGACAGTTTTATTGTTGGGGCTCCTCGATGGGCATTTATTTTGAAAGTGTCTGTAGTCTCTGCAAGAATAACACTGCATCCTGTGGGGGAAGGAGAACTTGACCTGTGGCGCTCCCAGGCCTTGGACTCTTTTCTCTCACACGAGGGTTCTGGGGGCTTATCCTCCTTCTTCAGGAAGGGCGCCATCATGGTAGCAAGCTTGGTTAGCTCCTCCTGAGTTTTGGCGCCTTGCTCCTGAACTTTCTCCAATTCATTTTTCATAATGAATTGGTCGGCTTTGATGCCGCTAATTTCGTTCGCGTAATATAAACTTCTGAGGCGGAGATCGTTGGTGGTCTCTTTCGGTTTTATTTGACTCCGCCTTATCTTGTTCCCCATGCTGGGTGGTTCTTCCATGCCCGACGCATTTGAAAAATCGGACTTGAGGAGATCCTTCCTCCTCAGAGTTCTCTGAGTATGGACTTAATTCTCGCAGCTCGCGGCGCGGCCTGTCATCTTTCTGTCCATACATTGCTGTTTGGTTGTGCTGATACCATCAAACCTTATTAATTGCGACCCCAATTGTTGTCGGACGTTGATTTACTGCCGCTTCCCCAGCCTGTATATCCCTACCACCATGACAGAAACGGATGATTGCCTGCTCCATACTGAACTTAACTGGGCAATCCCTGAAAACTCTATTGGCAAGGGCTAGGACTGTATCAGCCCATTCCTCTAAAGACTCCTTTGGTCCCTGTTTAGCCTGTTGGAATTGTAATTGAGCAGTTTGAGGCAAATCATGGAAGCCAAACCGACTCTCCATGTCCTGCATCAATTCCACAAAGGAGATGTTCAGACTCCTTTCCGTTAACAAGGCAGCATGCTCAGCCGATCTGCCTTTCAAGCCTAAACTAAAGAGACACTTTTTGTCTGCACCCTCAGTGACTTCCTCATACTGAAGCCAATCCTGGAATATTTTTTTATAGAGATGCCAATGTTCAGAGCCATCATAACACATTGACTTGGGCGCTTGTATTTATCATTTGTACTCCCGTCGATTTTCGTGGTTTGTCTGTCCCGAAGCCATCCGGTACCCCATCCCACCCTGCTGGCTTTGCACCGGCAGAGCTGCTTGGGCGACCAGTTGATTATATGGAATCATAAAAGGGGTCGACTGCAATGCAGGATTCTGGGACCCCATGATAGACTGCGGGTCCAGTCCTGACAGGGCAGATCGGACCACCTGACTGGGCTGACCAGTAAACATTTGTGCCTGTCCAGTCGATCCATTTTGATCTGCCTGTGTTTAAGGTCACTTATTTTGTCACAATAGCTATTCATGACCACAACATGAGTATCAACTCAAGACCAGAGGTGAGCTTAATAAGCCATGTTGCCCATTTTAGAGAGGGTTTGCACCTCCCAAGCACTGGTGACTGGGTCCTATTTTACCAGTAAAACAGAGCCAGAGTACGGAAATAACCACTAAACATACACATTATAATGCAAATGTTAGGCTGGTTATATGAGAACAACATCGAGTAGGTAAATACAGAAATGACTACTAAATAATTGGGTTATGGAATAAGCATATTTACGATCGAACTGCAAATGTCAGATTACAGCTCTGTTTTTCTTCAGACATCACGCCAAGTGTTGATCACATGTACATGTAGGTTGGAGGAACGTGCATTATCATGCACTGATGCTTGAAGGGCCAACACTTTGGTCCAATCACTGCTCTGCATGGTACTGATGTTCCTCTGAAATGCCTGTGCCAGGGTATCTGACCAATCACTGTCCACGAGGTCTTTGGAATCCTGAAGAGGACGCCAATCAAGATCACTTTGGATTCGACCCATAACATTACAAAAAGTTAAATTCTGTCGGCAAAAAATTCAGTTCCCAGCATCCGCCCTTGGCATCCTCCCTTCCTTCTGTATTTTAATTCTCCCTTCTATGGTATAGACTTGGATAGCTTTTTGTATCTATATCCTATACAGGGACCGATCAGGACTATTTAAAATACGCTCTAGCCTCGGAGCCTATTTTTTCAATTCATGCGCCAGATTTCAATTTACGGAGTCACACTGCTGTTTGTAACACACACTGCAAGTATGTAATAGCTCTCATCATTTTCATTTAGTACACTATAGCAAACATTAATCTTCACTGTGGTTTCTGATAAAGTCTTGGCTGCCTATTTAGGCAGCCAAGACTTGATCAGAAACCACAGTGAAGATTAATGCTTGGTAATTAAGATTTGAAGTTTTAACTTAAGCACTCTACAACAATGATAAATGATAATCATATATATATAATACATGTAAGAGTGTCTCTCTCGATTATCCATCGAAAGAATATCAAAATATGATCTGAGACGTTACGCACCAACTGAGAAGCCTATTTCTGAGATTTAAGAGCCAGGTCCTGATGTTTCAGAACCAAATACGCACTGGCGCCTGCCCAGGTCGGTCCCTGCCTATATTCTTCGTTATTAAGCCGATTTAGACCTCACCTGTGCTGGGCGTAGATGTCATATAGCTTAATTTTGTATCACATTTTCTGTTATAAAAAAGTGATTACTATATACCCCCCTTTTATAAAAGGAGGGTATAACAAACAGATATTGGCTGCCTTAGAGAAGCTCATTTTGCAATCCTTGTCAAGTAATTTCTGCCCAGCAAACTGGCTCGCACTGATGACCCTCTTGTAGGTCATTCATAATTACTCATTATACAGTAAATATCAATCTGGGCACACTGAATACACAAGGAAACTGAGTAGTTATGTCTTGAAATAACCACTAAACATATTCAACGTATAGTAAATGTCAGGCTGATTTTTCCAAGATAAACCTGTGAACATGAGTAGGAAGTACTGAAATGTCTACTAAATATACCCATTGTACTGTAAATATCATTCTGGTTATACAGGATACACCTGTGAATGTGAGTAGGAAATACTGAAATGTCTACTAAATATACCCATTGTACTGTAAATATCATTCTAGTAAAACAGGATACACCTGTGAACATGAGTAGGAAGTACTGAAATGTCTACTAAATATACCCATTGTACTGTAAATATCATTCTGGTTATACAGGATACACCTGTGAACGTGAGTAGGAAATACTGAAATGTCTACTAAATATACCCATTGTACTGTAAATATCATTCTCGTTATACAGGATACACCTGTGAACGTGAGTAGGAAGTACCGAAATGTCTACTAAATATACCCATTGTACTGTAAATATCATTCTGGTTATACAGGATACACCTGTGAATGTGAGTAGGAAGTACCGAAATGTCTACTAAATATACCCATTGTACTGTAAATATCATTCTGATTATACAGGATACACCTGTGAATGTGAGTAGGAAGTACTGAAATGTCTACTAAATATACCCATTGTACTGTAAATATCATTCTAGTAAAACAGGATACACCTGTGAACATGAGTAGGAAGTACTGAAATGTCTACTAAATATACCCATTGTACTGTAAATATCATTCTGGTTATACAGGATACACCTGTGAACGTGAGTAGGAAATACTGAAATGTCTACTAAATATACCCATTGTACTGTAAATATCATTCTCGTTATACAGGATACACCTGTGAACGTGAGTAGGAAGTACCGAAATGTCTACTAAATATACCCATTGTACTGTAAATATCATTCTGGTTATACAGGATACACCTGTGAATGTGAGTAGGAAGTACTGAAATGTCTACTAAATATACCCATTGTACTGTAAATATCATTCTGGTTATACAGGATACACCTGTGAACGTGAGTAGGAAATACTGAAATGTCTACTAAATATACCCATTGTACTGTAAATATCATTCTCGTTATACAGGATACACCTGTGAACATGAGTAGGAAGTACCGAAATGTCTACTAAATATACCCATTGTACTGTAAATATCATTCTGGTTATACAGGATACATCTGTGAACATGAGTAGGAAGTACTGAAATGTCTACTAAATATACCCATTGTACTGTAAATATCATTCTAGTAAAACAGGATACACCTGTGAACATGAGTAGGAAGTACCGAAATGTCTACTAAATATACCCATTGTACTGTAAATATCATTCTGGTTATACAGGATACACCTGTGAATGTGAGTAGGAAGTACCGAAATGTCTACTAAATATACCCATTGTACTGTAAATATCATTCTGGTTATACAGGATACACCTGTGAATGTGAGTAGGAAGTACTGAAATGTCTACTAAATATACCCATTGTACTGTAAATATCATTCTGATTATACAGGATACACCTATAAATGTGAGTAGGAAGTACTTATATGTCTACTAAATATACCCATTGTACTGTAAATATCATTCTGGTTATACAGGATACACCTGTGAATGTGAGTAGGAAGTACCGAAATGTCTACTAAATATACCCATTGTACTGTAAATATCATTCTGGTTATACAGGATACACCTATAAATGTGAGTAGGAAGTACTGAAATGTCTACTAAATATACCCATTGTACTGTAAATATCATTCTGATTATACAGGATACACCTGTGAATGTGAGTAGGAAGTACCGAAATGTCTACTAAATATACCCATTGTACTGTAAATATCATTCTGGTTATACAGGATACACCTGTGAATGTGAGTAGGAAGTACTGAAATGTCTACTAAATATACCCATTGTACTGTAAATATCATTCTAGTAAAACAGGATACACCTGTGAATGTGAGTAGGAAGTACTATTTATTTATTGGTGTTTAAGGTCACATACTTATGCACAATGGCTAATCGTGACCGTGACAGTTTTACGGGTGGAGGAAGCCGGAGTACCCGGAGAGAACCACCGAGCAACGACGAGCAGCTGTCAGCTCTCCAACATCGTAACTCTGAACTTTGCACCGCAGCACAGGCAGGGTTAGATTGGTTGAAGACATGCGCACCATCGACGTGCAGTACACCTCAGTACACAGCGTCATCGTGCCCCCATGTAGGCAATCGGGGTGAAGTGTCTTGCCTAAGGACACAACGCGGTTGCCGCAGGTGGGATTCGAACCGAGGACCAGTAGGAAGTACTGAAATGTCTACTAAATATACCCATTGTACTGTAAATATCATTCTGATTATACAGGATACACCTGTGAACATGAGTAGGAAGTACTCAAATGTCTACTAAATATACCCATTGTACTGTAAATATCATTCTGATTATACAGGATAAACCTTTGAACATAGAGTAAGTACTAAGATAACCACTAAACATACCCATTATACTGTAAATGTCACAGTGCTTATACAGGCTGCATTTGTGACTATAGAGGAGGTAAGTACTAAAATAACCACTAAACATACCCATTATACGGTAAATGTCACAATGGTTATACAGGCTACATTCGTGTGTAAGTACTAAAATAACCACTAAACATACCCATTATACCAACAATGTCAGGCTCGTTATACAGTACACACATGTGAACATAAGGGTAGAAAAGTACCGAAATAGCCACTAACAGTAACCATTTTACTGTAGTTGTCAGGCTGGTTAAACCTGATCCACTTGTCCGATAGGCTAATAATGCATGGATGCGAGTTACAACCAGCCCCTAAAATTAGGACAACCAGTTAATCAATTGATCACTTAATCGAACTACAGCTTGTCCAACTGACCACCCGCCACTTAGTGTCATAATACTGTCATCCAAACAATTCAATTCAAACGTGCAGTCGCTGATAAAAATTTGCCGTTGCAGAATTTTTGGCAGCGGCAATGTTATGCCGTCGCAATATTTTCCTACTTCCGAGGACTGTATTACATGAAAATATGGAAAATTATTCAATTTCCATGGCACTCATAGTAATACAGATTGGGTGCGGGCAATTATCAACCAAAACAGTCCAAAACCATCCAAAAGTGCTAATTACCAACCAAAAAGTCAGGAAGGACCTACCCAAAAATTAAATGAGTACCGACCCCAAAATTAAATGAGTACCTACCCAAAAATATAAGAAAAGATTTTTTAGAATCCCTGAAGGTTTTAATCAGTGATTTGTGGGTGATTACAAATAGTGGTAGCAGCCAGCCTCCAACTTGAAACACTTTTCAGGTAAGAGGGTGTAGGGGATAAGGTGAGGCATTATTCATAAGTCGGGATTGTCTCTGTAAAAGGGGGTTATTGTGGTATCGTGTCACTGGGTAATAATCAGGGTGGGTGGGGTTGAAAGCCATTTGGAGTAAAAGTTGGGAATTTGGGGTGGGTTTTATTGTAATTGTGTGGTTTGAAATTCACTGTGAGGACAAGCGTTCATGCATTTATTTGTGGGTAAAATGAATGTTTGGTTTTGTGTATGGGTTGTGGGGGGGGGGGGGGGTGCACATATGCTTAATTGTGGGTAAAGTGAATTCAGGGTAGGATATTTAGCATGTAAATGCTCTAAGTCCATAATGGGAAGTTACAGTTCAAGTTCACACTTTGTTGTGGTAAGATGAGTTTTCAGAGAGTTACTGTTATTCCCTCATTACTGGAACTTATACACTTGCCTGAAACTAACAATCATTTTTCTCTTTCTGCAGCTGAAAGCTCACTCTTGCAAAAACTTGCTGAGTATGTTAGGCCTACAGCAGCTCAAGGGTCCAGAAAGAAAGGTATGTTTACTTTGGCTTAATTTGTAGAATAAACAACAATTTGTAGAATAGTCTCTTTTAAAAGTCTCAACAAATTTCAGTACTGTTGACATGCACACTCGAAAAAGGCTGCAAGTGGGCAGCCCTCAAAATTGACAGCTTCTTTCTACAGTAGTCAATTGCCGTAGAAAATTGAAAGCACTTTGGCACTTCTACAGCATTTTACTTACCCAAGGGGTTGCAGCCTTATCATACATTTATCTGTCTGCACTATAAACTGTTTTTTGTAACGGAGTTATATTATACATAAAACTGGGTAATGTTTTTCCAAGAATTTTCTGACAAAATATATGCATCCTTTCCCAATCAATATTCTGCTGACAATAGACAAATTACTAGTACCCAGCAGTCATTTCTAGTAAAGTATTGGCTGCCTGATTAGGCAGCCAAGTCTTGACTAGAAGTCACAGTAAAATACAAGAATAGGGGACTCTGCAATTTATATAAAAAATACCTGGTCTCCTCAACTTGTTTTTATTTGCTTCTTCTTTCCATCATGTTTTCAATAAATTTAGCCAAAAAAAACTGGATTTAACCTTTTTGTGACACAATTTTATGCCTGTTTTTGGGGTAAGGTGTGACAGTGTTACACACTTTTCTCCTGTTTGTGCTATGCTTGCAATATAAAGTGCCAACTGTTCGCAGAAAAAAAATAGAAACTTGGGAGAAATCATTAGGGTAGGTTTAGCAAGGGAAAGGGTTAGTAAGCCACTGCCAACCCTTACCCTAACTGTACTGATCCTAAACCATTACAGGTGTCTCCTTTTTAGTCTGTTCAAGATGGAGATCAGGTTTCTGAGTGTGCTATGTTTACCATATGTAAATGGGTTGAAATAACTAATAAATATGACATTTTGGGGGCTGAGATGGTTGTTATTTCTTGGAAAACATGACATGGAATGAAAATACACACAGAAAAATTGAGTAGACCAGGTATTTATAAATTTACTGGTACTGGTATGTATTTAATTTGATGACATTCCTCTATTTCCCAGGTCTTACATTATTTATTATTTATTTATTATGCATGGATCTGATATGAATTTGTGGCATCAGCATGTAATTGAATGCAATACCTTCTATTTATATACATCACCTGCTCCGGTGACTTTAAAAAAAGAATGGGTCGGAATAACAGGCCTTGATAATTCAGGCGAACGCTTGTTTGTACCGTTCGCCTATCAATTATGCATATTTTTATTCAGGTGAATGGTTGATAGGTTAACCAGAAAATTGTAGGGTGAAGTCGTTGTGCCGATGACCGACGCACGGTCAGAAACTTGGACCCACAAGTCCATAATATAATTTTTTGGGTTGTTCGTCTGTATAGGACGTACCAAGCCAAAAATTATATTACGGGACTGTGGGTCCAAGTTTGGACTAGCCGATGCAGTGAAGTCAGTGTCAGTTGGTGAAAAAAACAAAGCATTTCGGCTCATACTTAATTGAATTATTGGTGGGATTTTCTAGTCAGGTTTGCTCTCATCGGGGGAATTCTTGATACAGTTCAATAATCGGCGCTCCATCCAATAGCAGTTTTGCAACGAGTGTATTGTTGTACCATGTTTAACTATCAAATTTTAAATATTGTGGTTTGAGAATGTTGGCAAAAAACTTAGTGTTGTCTCGAAAATAGGTGATTAAAAAGTGTGGCAGCCTTTTTGGTGAAGCGACTGGTGACCTCCGAACCCGGCTTATTTATTTTTTTTATAGCCTTACAAGAAGAGTTTTATTATGGTTAAGCAACAGGTTTATGAAAAAATTCTGGATATAAACCGAAATCACTGCTAAGCCAGTGGATGTGGGCTTGCTGTTGTCAGATGTGAATTTAGAGCAATTGTCCAAGTTCTTAAGGGTTAAGAGTCTCGAGCTGGACATTATTTTTCTAAGGCAATTTTAAAGGAATTTGGTTCAGGTTATCGGTATCGGCCAATAAATGGCTTATCGGCCGGGTATTGGCATACAACTCGTCAAATATTTGGTTTCCCGACAATAACGTAAGTATTGTTTTTTGAATCAGCTTCAAACTTGGTATGTGGTTTAATCACAACAAATACAAGTCAAGTTCAATAGGGGTTGGTCTGAAAAAATGTTTGCCTGAATTATGGCCCCTGGTGGACTTAGAATACGTCAAATATTTGGTTTCCAGATGATAACATTAGTATTTGTTTTGCGATTCGTTCCAAACTTGGTATGTACTTTATGCGGGGCATAAGCAATGATTGAATTTTAGATATGAACATTCTTGGAAGTTGGGGGGTGGGGCGGGGAGCCTCCCTTGACATTGCACTTGTTGGTACAAATATTAATGAAATGAATATTTTTTTTTTCTTAAAGATGGAGATGTAAGAAAAACCCAAACAATAAGATTGGTGAAAGGGAAAGCAGTAAAACTAGCACTGTTACTAGTAATAAATTTACTGGTATGTATTTAATTTGATTACATTTCTCTATTTTCCAGGTCTTACATTATTTCAGCACTCATGCATCTGATATGAATATGTGGCATCAACATGTAATTGCATCAGTCTTTCGATTCTGAGGCACGCTATCGCTCGTGTGCGCCATGGCCGCCCGCAATGTTAAATCCTTGCGAGCCAACAACAGCGTGCCTCAGCTCTGCTAAGAGAGCAATCAAAATCTGGTAATTTATTCCAGTTGAGATATCATTTCTGTGTGAACAGCCAATTATTTTTTATTAGGTAACAAGGGATGAATATTTGCAGTGGGCTTTAGTAACATTGTGAATGTATTTAGTACAAATCCCCTTTACTTCTACTGTTTGGAAAAATCTGGTGTCTCTGAAAAGTTTGTGTCCCTGACCAAATTCCGATAAATGGGGCCACCAGGCCTGATTAGTGCTTGTTCGGGGCTGATTTCCCATATTTCCTATATTGGCAACCAGCCTTGAACCAGGCCTACTGATCAGCCTCGTGAAAATATTTTGTGGGGCTTATTACCAGGTTTGGGCTGATAGGCCTGGTGAAAATGCAGGCCCTGATGTTGGGTGCTATGGAGCATTCAAATCTTATCTTTGATTCTGAAAAGATATTTAGAATGTTACCATTATATGTCATAACAACTGAATGTAATTATTGATAGAATTAGAACCTTTTATTTCAATTCAAGGCCTGAAAGAGACAGCCATGCAGGCAGAGGCAGTGTCATTATTAGAGAGGTCTCGAGTTAGCATGTAAGTTTACAGGCTTATTTTTATTATGTCCACTTGCCAGGGCTTGAAATGTTTTGAAAAGACCACCTGTCACAGATAGATTTTTTTTTGCACCTGTCATCTTATGTTTTTACCTGAATGCTCCCTACATGAAACACAAAGGCCCACAGGATGTAAGCATATTTTGTAAAAACATAGATTTAAATACCTATTTATAGGGGTGAAACAACCCAGGATGAACAGGGATTGAGGCATGACAAACCGACATCGTCATAATATTACTCCACTAAAAAAAAGTTGGGCACAACATGTCTCGGCCATCTCACACGCCCCCAACCTCCCCAACTCACTATTGTCGGGCCTGTACATGTAAACTCATCGCCAATTATTTAACCCTTGTCAGGGTCTGAACTGTTGTCCTGAATTCACTTCTGGCTATGGCCTGTACACGTCCAGTGGCTTAGCCGTGATTTCTAATAACCTCTTGACTGCTTGTGACTTAACTAGAAACCACTGCCACGGTAATGTGTCTATTGGAAACAGGACCTCTTCAGTATGGCATGTTATGGACACTTCTTTTAGGTCGTAAAAAGTAGAAATAAAACTACATTCAGCACATTACTATGATAGAAAGTCAGACGATTGTGTATGTTTTTGACACAGTTATTGCCGAGGTTATCAATTTAGACAATTGCTTGAAATGAAATATATCTTAAATTACAGCCTCCTATTCAGAAAAAGACAAATATGCAGGAAACCAATTACTCAGACTCTGATGATGAGAACAGCTGCAGACTCAGAATTGTGGAAAGGTTAGTTCATTAAAATCACTTTAGATTTATAATTATGGTCCCCTACAGGTCATGGAAAGTCTGGAAAGTCATGGGATGTTCAAAACAAACTTCAAGGCCCTTGAAAAGTCTCGAAAATAGAGAATTTACAGAAAAGTCATTGAAAAAAGGAACATCGGAGATGCAACAGGCGGACCTTTATGGTAATTTTTGGAGTTTCTCATATTGCTGATATGCGCACTTTTACGGTAAAAACTTGTGATGCAAACATGGTCAGAAAGTATAGAAACTGTTCGAATGGCTTAGATAACCTAGCTGCCAATTCCCCACACACCCATAACATGAGTGGCCTGTGGCACTCGCCCACAGATGCCTTCATCATCTGCATTTGTTGCCTGTTCCCTAACCAGTAACCTGTCAATCATTAGTTTGTAAAAGGTCATAGAATTTTTCGGATAACCAGTCATGGAAAGTCATGGATTTTCATTTTCAAAATGCTGCAAGGACCATGATAATTTAACATGTAATACCCAGTAATCTCTAGTTCCACAATTTTATCTGATTTTATAGCAATATTTTGTCATCAAAGGTTTCTGATTTCTATGCGTGACAGAAAAAAATGTTGATTATGAAACCAGGCTGGATATCCGAGAAGGCCTGTGGTGTTTTGACTTTTATCATTAGGCCATTAAAAGAAAATGTCTGGGGTTCTCAGGGAATTATCAAAAATAAAAATGACGCGGGGTGGGCGGCTTTTTATTTTTTTTTATTTCAAAAAAGAACATAGCCCAAAGTTATATATTTTTGCCAATCAGGGCACGTAAAAAAACTGCCGTTTTCGTTACGTTTCACCAAACTCCGGATCATTTTTAATAATGTTGCATGCCTCATAAACGGGCATAATTTCGCTAATTTCCTGATTAAACACAGCAATTCAATATAAATATGTACCCACAGGATTTTACAGATACTGAAAATTGACATTTTCAAGTGGTGTTATATCGTTCACAATATGCGGAAGTGGTGCGGAAGTGGTGCGGAAGTGGGTTTTACAAATGGTGCTACTAAAAAAAAACGGTGACACTAAAATATGACCAGATAAAGTTTTTTGATGTGGCACGTTTTAAGTGACGCACACGGTCCCTGAGAACGCAGACTATTTTTTTTAATGGCCTTATGATGTGAAAATTTTGTAGCCCCTAGCATCAGAGGTAAACACATGCACAGCCTCTGAAATTGGGAGTTGTCTTCCACAGCATTTCTGTAGTATTGCATGTAATTTTCCTTGGATTTTACGACTTGTACTGCAAAACTGTCATTTACCATATGTGGTTTTGAGGACTTCATTCTTTGTATGGATACGGGCAGCAATAGCTTAAACTTATTTACTGATGGGTTTCAACACGTGCAGGGCTTAAAATTCACCTGGCATCACAAGAATCTAACTTGATTTTTGCAAAACATATTAGCGCGAATCTCTTTAGAATCATAACATGAAATTCTACAAAGACTAGTTTTACTGTTACTGGGTTGATCACAGCATAACTTGTTAACATTTCCATCTTTGGTTTACCACATCCTTCACATTTTTGGAGTTATAATTATGTATCTTATGATACACCCTGATCAGTGACGATCAGAATGTCATTTTCAATCAAAGACACCTTACACAAAGTGAATACAAGCAGTAAACTGACATGAATCCAGTAAGATTCGCACAAGTGTAGTTTGCCAGAATCATCACAATGATCTATTCATGGATTCACATGTAATTTTAAGCCCTGATGGGAGGAAGCAAGTCTGAAGATAAGGGGGTTGGCAACAATATTTAGACTTATAAATTTTTAACATGGCATAAAAGGCATCAGCAGATGTTTAGCCTATGAACCACTGGTGTATTATTACCTGGTGACAACTATGGTCCATGAGCTGAAAATTTCTTGTTCTTGTGTATTGTTGGCACACATACTTTAATCGGAAGGTCTTCAAATTGTACTGTAGAAAATAACCAAACTGTGTAAAATTACCAAGAACCGAGTTCCTCACCCCCCCCCCCCCCCCCCCCCCAAAAAAAAAAACAAACAAAAAAAAAACTTGAAACCGAGCAAAAAAATTCATATAATCCATCCATCTCTAAGAATATAATACAGCACCAAACATGAACTTTGGCAAATTTCAGCAGAAGAAAGATAATAATATCAATAAAGAGAATTTGATAAATGATCCTCACCAAATGCCAGGAAGAGGCTTCATCTGTCAGACGTTGATAGGTATGTTGTTGAACATTGGTTGGTTAAATAGGTGAGACATAAAATAATTATTTGTCTCAGACAAAATTTAGGTTAATGTCAACATAGCCTTTGAAATTTGCTACAGCAATTGGATTGTAATAGTGAAAAGCTGTCGTAAATTGATTTTGCGAATAATGCTGTAGTCAATCAACAGGTGAGAGCAAAAAACACAAATGGTAATTAAAGTTTGCTAACTGGTGGAGTGCCAAGTTAGTTTTGGTCCAGAAAATATTTTTGACGTGTCTTTGTCTTGCTACAGTTACAGGTACTCACCCATAAGTTGCAGCAACGCAAATTCTGAAAGACAAAGGAGGGATGACAGAAACGATCCGGCTGCCCTGGCCATGACCGAACCAATAATTTGCCAAGTAATGGGTCCTCTGAGTCACCAAAAAACACATCATTTATGCAAGAAATCACTGAGAGGGAGCTAGATATCCCAACAGGAGGCTAGAAAGAAATGCTTTCATTTCAAGATGTCATAAATTACATTTCTCTGAGGGAGGGAAAGGAAATTGCATATTTCATAGGCTTAGTTTCAAAACTTTGAAATTAGGTCTATGAAAATGCCAGTTTCTCACTCAGAAAAATACCATTATGATCGCCATAACCTCTTGAAATAAAGGCCTTTCTGTTCAACAATTTTCTAAAGTGTAGTCACTTGAAGTAAGAAGAGTTTACTGCAAAGATTCTGGTGGCTGATTTTTCTGCCCATTCTCGTAATCTTACAGAGACCGACCTAGCAAGCAGGCAGCAAGCATTTGGCGCCAATATTTGAATTCTGACTTCTAGTTTTAGAAGAAAGGCTCCTCAATTATCTCCTAAAATTATTTCATCACCTTAACCTTTACCTAACATGAAAAGCAGACGACACTTGTAAAAAAAATTCTTGAACAACTAATTTTTTTCATTTTTTGTCTCAAAAACATAGGTTATGACCCCTCATTGGAACGAGCTCGACGAGCTCGTTCCAATGAGGGGTCATAACCTATGTTTTTGAGACAAAAAAATGAAAAAATAATGAAAATTAATTAGCAATTTTTGAGAATAGCGCTGGCCGGTTTTGGCCGTTACGTTGGGTAAAGGGTTAACCCTTTGCCTGACCTGAAAAAGCCAATGTCCTCACTAAAATAAATAATTTTATTTAATGCTCAGGCATCAATTCACGCTGAAAAATTAAGTCATATTCCCCTGTCGGTCGGCAAAACGAAATATCAAAATGATATTTAGAAATCGATATTTCATCGTAGGTTTGGATGACGAATCACATGTACTTTAAACGAGTCAGCACATCAGTAATGAATTCCAGAGTCCCAAATACAAACGAATTCGAATAATTGATAGTGACAGTGACTAAATCAATTCATTAAATCAGCGGTTTCAAAGTTTGACTTTCTCATTCACCTTCCAGCGAAAAGCCGAAATCACTTTCAAATTTCTTCAGTTCAACTTCACACGTCTTCAGTGCATTGAGTTCAAAAAAAATAAAATGACGTGTCTTGTTATTGAAAATAAGAAAGTGGTGTTTTTTGTTATTGTTCTATTTCTTCGAAACACATTGCGATTATTTCAATTTGCCAGCCTTGGTAAATCGTAAAGTTAGGGGAGAAATAAGACGGGACTACTTTTTGTGCGGATATTCACACATTCCAATGGTTGGAGTTTGGTTGTTGTAATTTTTGTATGGACGCCGGTTCGGCACATAAATTTTGCACCTTAATGGCAAATAAAGGCCACAAATTGGAGAGTTTGTAGTCGTAGAGCATTAAATAAAAAGAAAATTCCCGAAAATTTGATGAATACCGAAAATATCTCGTTCGTGGCTACAAGAAATATGAGGATCTTCACTCGCGACTGCGTCGCTCGTGAAGATCCTCATATTTCTTTGTAGCCACTCACGAGATATTTTCGGTATTCATCAAATTTTCGGGAATATCCTCTATGTTTTACTAAAAATTTCATTTTCACATCAAAACTTATCATATGACCCCTATTTGGAACTAGCGTGACAAGCTCATTCCAGTGAGGGGTCATAAGCTATGTTTTTTTTTTAAAGAAAAAATTATAATATAACAGAATATGAATGGTGATTTGCGGAAATTCTTAACACATATCGGTTTGACAGTACTTGAGAAATCTTTAGCTGCGAGAAGCAGCTCTATAAGTGGCAATGTCTGTCGGTCTGTCTGTGACCAACGAGTTTCAAAACTCAATAACTTTTGAAATACTTGGCAGAATGACTTCATGTTTAGTATGTAAGTGTATCTCATTGATGTCAAGCAGAGTGTTCAATACATGTGTTGTTCCAAATATTTTTCTCAGAGTTATGGCCCTTGATGAACTTAAATTTTTTTTTTTTTTTCTTTTCACTATTATCTGCAAATTACTCCTGAGAATCCTTTTTTCACCAGCAGATTGCACCACCCTTCGCAGCTACGGCATCAATGTCACAATTTTTCTTATATATTATGAGGTTTATAACCACATTGTGCAGGTTCAGTGCTCAAAATAACTTTTTTTCTTTGCGTAGCAAAATGCTACACATTTCCAAAAAATGAATAGCATTTTGTAAAAATTACATAGCTATTTTTGTCTAGCAGAGTTATGTTATGCTGTTTTGTATTGAATTCTTCTAAGTAGATAGAATAGTTTCCATCCACTTTCGGGCATTTCCAAATGATCTGCAACACATGAAGCATTTACTATGTTTTTCTTTAACTGAAATGCCTTTAAGGGTTGCATGGACATGGATATTTTCAAATGGCGTCTTGGTTGTTTAATAGATTTCTCAAAATGGAAGTTGGGATTTTTAATTTGACAGGCTTGAAGTTATTTTTAATGGGCATTTTATGCAAAATGTTGTAAAAACAGGAAGAATTTAAACCAATAGAATTCATCTTACATATGAAGTTGCAAATGATGCTTGATGGAGAGTTAATCCGAGTTATGCCTGGAATGTTCCACAATCAGACGTAAAGCATCAGTGAACTAGTTTTCAAATTTGTTTGCAAATTTTCATTCACATTTTGCGATACAAGATAATCAACTGCAGCCTAGTAGGCTGCAGTTGATTATCTTGTATCGCAAAATGCTATACATAATTGAACATTGTGTAGCTTTTTGCAAGTTTTGCATAGCAAAAAGCAATGCGACACCGCTTATTTTGAGCCCTGTGCAGGTTGGAATCAATAGTGTGCTTCAGGTCTGAAGTCTTTCATGGTGGACACAGTGCTTTCCAGATCTTTGGAATACTAAAACATAACAAAGACTTCCAGGGTTGCGTCAAGCGTTTATTTCTTGAAGTGTTCGAAGAACATTACATTGTTCCTCACAGCACTTATGGGAAGAGGGCAAACACATCTGAAGATTTATAGCCAGCTTTTGATGCCGCAACGCGTGAATTCCTACTCAAAACTTTTGCAAGATAAATTTTCGGAAAAATCATGTTATGACTTCAAAAGCAAGCTGGAAAATCGTATAGAAGTCACTCCATTATGAATTTACTAAACTGAATTTAACATAAAGCAGGCATTTTTGCCTGGTGGCAATAAGTGTTACCCTTGTTCATCCTTCAATAAGTACGTATGTACTTGCAGAATATGGTTTCCAGACAATAATTTTACTTTTAACGGAACGAATTGAAATAAAATTTTATACATATCTAACCACATAGTACAGGCTGAGATAGTGACAGTGAGTGGGCTTGGCCTGATATTTTTTACGGAAGAGTTATGCCTCTTTTTGAACTTGGAAAATGTCTGGAATGTGGTTTCCAGGCGGTGACTTTAGTTCGATGGAATGAAATGAAACAAAATTTTATACATAGGTTTATACCACATAATACAGGATGGGATTGATAGTGTCCTTGCACTAATATTTTTTGGCAGGGTTATGCCGCTTTTCAGACGCGTAATTTGTCTGAAATACGGCTTTCGGATGATTACTTGCATTTATAATTTTATAATCACATAAAACAGGTTGGTATTGATAGTGGGCTTGATCTGATATCTTTTAGCAAAGTGATACATGTAACTTTAGTTTGACTGAACGGAATGAATTTTTTTTAAATATGAGGTTTTTTACCAAATAGTACAGGATGGGATTATGGTGTTTCACGGTGGATACAGTGCTTCGCAGATCTTAGAATAATAAAACATAATAAAGACTTCCAGGGATTGCTTCTTGAAGTGTTCGGAGAACATTACATTGTTCACCACACCATTTATGGGAGGAGGGCAAACACTTCTGTAGATTTAATGCCAGTCACGCTTGAATTCCTACTCAAAAAGTTATGATCATTTTCCGATTTAGAAAATGTCCAGATATGGTTTCTGTATGATAACTTTAGTTTGACTTACGAAATGGAACAAAAATTTTATTCATATGTTTGTAACCACATTAATACAAGTTGAGATTGATAGTGGACGTGGTCCAGTTATCATCATGACACCATACAGCTTAACCTCCTGCACTCTGATGTCAACATACCAAAATTTGAAACATTAAATTTTCCCATAATGCAACTAGGAATTTAATGAATTCAGTCTTGTTTGACAGAGCTCATTGAGCTCTGTCAAACAAGAATGAATTTGTTAAATTCCTAGTTGCATTATGGGAAAAATTTTCAGGTCAGAAATTTGATATTTTGATCTCATGTAACTTTAGTTTGAATGAACGGAATGAATTTTTTTTAAATATGAGGTTTATAACCAAATAGTAGAGGTTGGGATTATGGTGTTTCACGGTGGACACAGTGCTTCCTAGATCTTAGAATAATAAAACATAATAAAGACTTCCAGGGATTGCTTCTTGAAGTGTTCGGAGAACATTACATTGTTCACCACACCATTTATGGGAGGAGGGCAAACACTTCTGTAGATTTGATGCCAGTCACGCTTGAATTCCTACTCAAAAAGTTATGATCATTTTCCAATTTAGAAAATGTCCAGATATGGTTTCTGTATGATAACTTTAGTTTGACTTACGAAATGGAACAAAAATTTTATTCATATATCTGTAACCACATTAATACAAGTTGGGACTGATAGTGGGCGTGGTCCAATTATCATCATGACACCATACAGCTTAACCTCCTGCACTCTGATGTCAACATACCAAAATTTGAAACATTAAATTTTCCCATAATGCAACTAGGAATTTAATGAATTCAGTCTTGTTTGACAGAGCTCATTGAGCTCTGTCAAACAAGAATGAATTGGTTAAATTCCTAGTTGCATTATGGCAAAAATTTTCAGGTCGGAAATTTGATATTTTGATCTCAGTGTGTTTTTTTTTAATTTAGAGGTGTTTAAGGTCACATATTTATGTACAATGGCTAATCATGATCGCAACATGAACATAAAGTAAAGTTTATTCAATCATTTATGCATATGTTGCCCAATTTAGAAGACTTCCACCCCAAGCATTGGTGACTGGGTCCTATTTTACCAGTGAAACAGAATCTGCTTACTGCAGTAAACAAGCACTGCTTCACTTCCCCGGGTTCCCACGGGGGGACCTCAGTGTGTAGAGATTTAAGTTTGATTCTCGCCATAGTTATTTCCCCTCAGTTATTGCAATTTTTTTTTAAATTTAGGATTAGTCTGCAACAAAGTTGATATTTACAAAGGTCTATCATAGGGTAGTGGTGGGGTGCGGTGCATTAGTGTTCCATGGGGGGGGGGGGGGGGGGGGGGGGGGTGCAGTGCATTAATGTTCCATGAACTGTCGAGGTGGGCTGCAGTATTGATGATATTTAAACCTTTAAGTCCTGCACAACACCCCTGACTATCGCCTGTTTGTGTCTAGTGGCTCAGTAGTGATTTCTAGTCAATTCTTGGCTGCCTGTTAAGGCAACCAGGACTTGACTAGAAAGCCCTACCCAGGTAATTTGCCTCTTGTCAGCAGGATGTGCTCATCAAGGGCACCTGTTCTGATGTCATAATACTAAATAGTTGGAAATAGGCCTTTAAAGGTTAATGGTGATAAGGTATTTGTTGTTTCATTTTCTCATGCTCAATTACGCAGTATTTATATACCAATCTTTACAAAACTTCTCAAGTACCTTCATTATACGACAAGAACAAGTTGTCTTGGATAAGTTTTGGGCATTGGCATAAAAAAAAATTATTAAATTTAAGATATGGAAATTCTTGGCGTGGGGCATAGCCATCCTTGACATTGTTACCAAGTTTCTTATTAAATGTTTTGGAATTTTGTTTGCTTTCAGCTAATTACATGCACTGCAGTCTCATCCCTGATAAAGTAAAGTGTCATAATTCTAGCAGGTCGGTATGTGTAAGCTATATGCTACAGTTAAAAGTAGAAGTCCTGTCATGAAATGCGCACAAATAGCACGTCGATTTGCGCGTTAATCTACGCGTTATGACTATGGTAAGGCTATTAAATCCTGTTCATATGGCCTGTGCACAAGCAATGTTTCAGCCAATGGACCTCCGGGTAACCCGGAGGTCCATTGGCAGAAACATTGCCTGTGTTTGCTGTGCATGAACAGGAGAACCTGCCGTGCTAGGGGTGCCATTCCATATGGCAACTGCGCGCAATTCCTACGCGCAATTAAGCCTAGATAAGCACGCAGTTCGTGACAGGACTTCTAGTTTTAACTGTATACATCAACGTTTAGTGTTTACAAACTATTCCAACGGTTTTATATTTTATAACAGGATTGAACTAAAATGTGTTTATTTGTATTTCACAATGAATTTTATAAAAAGATTGAACTTAAAATGTGTTTATTTTTATTTCACAATAGATCCCTATAACAATAATGTTTCACATGGCCTTTTAAATGCCTATTCTGATTATAAATCATAATCTTCAAATTGTTTGTAGTTATTCCTGCAGCCATAAGCCAAATTAAAGCATTTAATTCTTGCAATTCTTTCCTAGAATATTCTTGATTATTCTAAATATTTCCTTTAATGCCAGTTCAAGACACAGGAATAATCTAGAATATTTTGGGTGGAATATTCTAGTTTATTTCTATTCATGCATTATCCCACATTCTAGTATATTCCAGAATACTCTAGAATAATAATACTGGAATATTCTAGAATATTCCTGCTGTGAAATATTCCAGTTTATTCTTATTTTATTCTTCTCCATGCATTATTCTAGATTATTTGAGGTGCCATTTAACGTTCTTGTTTATTCTAGAATATTCTAGACTAAAATATTGGAATATTCTAGAATATTCAAGAACAATATTCCAGAATAATTCTGGAATATTCTAGAATAATTCCTGGTCAAGAAAGCGGAGTAAACATACCCATTATATGATAAATATAATCTGGTTACATGAGACTCACATGTGAAAATGAAAGTACGGAAATAACCACTGAACATACCCATTATATGATAAATATAAGGCTGGTTACATGAGACTCACATGTAAACATGGAGGTACTGAAATAACAACAAAACATACCCATTATACGATAAATATAAGGCTGGTTACATGAGACTCACATGTGAACATGTAAGTACTGAAATAACCACTAAACATACAAATTACACTGAAAATGTCACACTGGATATACTGGATACATGCGTAAACATAAAGTACTAAAATAACCACCAAACATACCCATTATACTGTAAATATTACGTTGGTTATACAGATACATGCATGACCATTGAGTAGGTAAGTACTAAAATAACCACTAAACATACCCATTATACTGCAAATGTTACGCTGGTTATACAAAATACATTTGTGACCATAAAGTACGTAAGCACCAAAAAGAACACACTAAACATACCCATTATACTGTAAATGTTAGGTTATCACACAGGACCTGCATGTGAACATGCAGTACAGAAAAAGCCACTAAACATACCCATTATACCGTAAATGTCACACAGGTTCCATTTGTGACAACAGAGTAGGTAAGTACTAAAATAACCACTAAATGTACCAATTATACTATAATATCATTCTGGTTATACAGGACATATTTGAGAACATCGAGTAGTTAAGTACTAAAATAAATACTAAATGTAGCAATTATACTATAAATGTGAGGCTGATTGCTCAAGATTTACAGGTTAACAGGCATGTACAGAAATAAACATACCCATTATACCGTAAATGACACTCTCGAAAATAAATGATACTTTCGTGACCATAGTGTAGGTAACCACCAAACATTCTACTAAACATACCCATTATACAGTAAATGAGAGGGTGATTACACAGGACCCGCAAGTGAACAAGCAGTACTGAAATAACCACTAAACATACCAATTATACTAATAAATGTCACACTGGATACCACGCCCACATTTGTGACTACAGAGTAGGTAAGTATTAAAATAACCACTAAACATAGCGATTATACCAACAATGTCAGGCTGGTTACACAGTACACACATGTAAATAGAAGAGTAGATAAGTACCAAAATAGCCACTAAATATAACCATTATACTGTACATGTCAGTCTAGTTAAACCTGATCCACTTGGAAACACTGAGTACATAAGTCTTGAAATAACCACTAAACATACCCATTATACTGTAAAAATCATGCTGGTTATACAGGATGTATTGTGAACATCAAGTAGTTAAGTACTGAAATAACCAATAAACATACCAATTATACCGAGAATGTGTGGCTGACTCCTCAGTACTCACCGGTGAACATGCATGAACTGAAATAACCACTAAACATACCCATTATACTGTGAATGTCACAGTGGTTAAACAGGATACATTCGTGACCATAAAGTAGGGAAGTAGTAAAATAACCACTGAACCTACCCATTATATGATAAATTTAACCACTAAACATACCCGTTATACAATAAATATAAGGCTGGGTACACAAGACTCACATGTGAACATGTAAGTACTGAAATAACCACTAAACATACTGATTATACGATAAATATAAGGCTGGTTACATGAGACTCACATGTGAACATGTAAGTACTGAAATAACTACTGAACATACCCATTATACGATGAACATAAGGCTGGTTACATGAGACTCACGTGTGAACATGTAAGTACGGAAATAACCACTAAACATACCGATTATACGATAAATATAAGGCTGGTTACATGAGACTCACATGTGAACATGTAAGTACTGATATAACTACTGAACACACCCATTATACGATAAATATAAGGCTGGTTACATGAGACTCACATGTGAACATAGAATACTGAAATAACCACTAAACATACCCATTATACAATAAATATAAGGCTGGTTACATGAGACTCACGTGTGAACATGTAAGTACTGAAATAACAACTGAACATACGCATTATACAATAAATATAAGGCTGGTTACATGAGACTCACGTGTGAACATGTAAGTACTGAAATAACTACTGAACATACCCATTATACAATAAATATAAGGCTGGTTACATGAGACTCAATGTGAACATATTAGTACTGAAATAACCACTAAACATATGAATTACACTGTAAATGCAGGCCTGGAAATAAGTGGTCGGACACGGACAGTGACCGCCACAAAACGTCGATGTGACCGGCGTTAAATGTATGCAACCGGTCATCAATGACAGGCACATTTTTCTCCCAAGTATATTAATTTTTCACATGAGACCTTGTGTTCTGAATCATTAATTATGGCTGTTGATGGTGAATAATTTCCTCATTCGAATATATTCTCTAAAATAAATACAAATATAAAGTCGCAAAACACAAGACAAATTTATAAATGAGAGACGCTCCTTTCGCAAATGAAACTGAAACTCATTTGTACTCTATTTTTTCTGCGCATGTTCTTCGCAAATCCCTCCTCTTTCCTTTGTGTAATATACTTTCTTTGAAGACTGAGCAGAATTTGTCATAATTTCCAGAAAGCTTTACAGTAATTCAGTAATACTTCCAGAAAAATATAACCTGTTTTAACTCAGGTGACAGATGTGCAAGTGCCAATTTTATTTGGTGCCGAGGTTACCTGGTGCCAAAAATGATGGGGTTGGTTTTGACCAGGTGCCAGATTTCCCAGTGGTGAGACGTCCAGGCTCCAGGTGCAGAGATGTTCAAAGAAATTGTCGCATTGGAGTCCATTTGTAACGTTTAAAAAAAAAAAATGATTTGTGGACTGAAGATATCCCCGTCATGCAGTTTTATGTTATAAAAGTTAAGTGTCATTTCAATAAAATTGAACGCAGGTATGCCCTAATATTTTGTATAACATTACGATGTTAGCCCAACATAATTTACAAGGGTTTTGCCTTAGTTAATGTTTGATTTGGAAACCAAAAAATATGACTGACCCGGGTTAATGTATGACCGATCCGATCATTATGAAGCCAGTCATTATGACCGATGCACCAAAAAAACCCTATTTCCAGGCCTGTAAATGCCACACTGGATACACAGGATACATGCGTGACCACAGAGTAAGTAAATACTAAAATAACCACTAAACATACCCATTATACTGTAAATATTACATTGGTTATACAGATACATGCATGACCATTGAGTAGGTAAGTACTAAAATAACTACTAATCATACCCACTATCCTGTGAATTTTACCCTGGTTATACAAAATACATTTGTGACCATAATGTAGGTAAGAAACAAAAAGAACCCACTAAACATACCCATTATACTGTAAATGTTAGGGTAATTACACAGGACCTGCATGTGAACATGCAGTACTGAAATAACCACTAAACATACCCATTATACCGTCGCCTGAGTATAACGATGTTCTAACTCCATTTTTGGGAAAATTGAGATAAGTGTTGCACGTGATAAATATGACCTTCAAGAAGCGTTTTAAGCAAAAATTGGTTGCATTTCTAGCGTTAAAACTGAAATATAACCATTATTTTTCTGTTCTATCTCCAAAAGGTGGATAATATTCAGTAAAACATTGTTCTATGTCCATTGACCAATCAAATGAACAGGTTGATGACACGTGTGTTAGACTCATCCATTCAAAACCAGAACAAGCCATGTCACTTGGGTAAGTGCATTTAAGCGATTTGAACCTCGTTATTTCTAACATTTTTCTTGTCAGTGTTTGTTATTATGTTGCAGCTATTAGTAAAGAATATAAATGGAAAGTATGAGTGGTTAATCTAACTGCTCATTTTTCAAAAAACAAAAAAACTTACTGTGCAATATGGAGTGAAATCACTGCAGGATGCGGTGGAAACGAAATTGCCAGTGCTTTATGTGCAATACTAGATATGATAGTTAAAGAGTTCCCCCAAATTAAGCAATTTACTCTTTGGTCTGATTCGTGTGTTTCGCAGAATCGTAACTCGTTGATGTGTCTTGCTTTGAAACGATTTATGATTGACCACCCCCATTTGGAACAAATTCAGCAAAAGTTTTGCACCCCAGGCCATTCTTCTATACAAGAGGTTGACAATTCGCATAGTCATATTGAAAAAGGTTTGAAAATTGCGGAAATTTACAGCCCTGTCAGTCTTGTGAGAGTGTTGCAGAAAATCAGACCAGCATTCACAAAAGTGATACAGCTCCGTGACGAACACTTCTTCAATTACCAAACACCAAGCCGGTGTTTTAAATTTACAGTAATTCCATTCACAAAAGTAAAATGTTTAAAACTTTCACAAGAAAAGCAATTTCAAGCTGAGTTCAAAACATCTTTTGAGGAAGAATCTTTTTCTTGTGTGTCACTCAGATGCCAAAAATTTCGTGGGAAGGAAATAAGAAAAGTAGCTTTTCCACCTATTACCAAACTGTCGAAGGCACCATGCTTGTCCAAGGAAAAACAAGAAGATCTTAGGAGCAAGCAAGTTTACATGCCACAGCAAGATCGAATTTATCTTGAGGTGGCATGTAAACTAGGCAAGCAACGAGAAAACACGAAAACAAAAACAAAGAAACAGGTTCAGAATAAAGCTAAAGGAAAACAAAAAGTGCCAAAATAAACAACGAAATATAACAAATTAAAATATATAAAAACAGGTCACATTTAAATGAAAGGGACACTTTAACTGCTGTCTACATTTTTGAAGTAATTCAATCTAGAATGTAATGACGTTCAAATTATTTTGTGAAGATTTGTGTCCCGAATCAGTTTATCGCTTGTCAGCCATTTCGCTGACCATAATTGATTCTTCAATCTCAACACCTTAGGGAGTGATTTACTAAAGAACTTTTGAGGGGTAAAATTTAATAGTATGGCTTATTTTATTGATAATGTAATTTTGTCAATAATGTGAACTGTAGATGTATGTCCGTTGTCACATCCTAGATGTGAATGAACTACTACAAAAATGTAGACAGAAGCGGAGTGTCCATTTAATTTGAAAGTGAACTATTTTTCTTTTTTTTTAAATTTGTTTCCAATTGGATTGATTGTCGGAATTTGTTAGAAACAACAAATCATACTTTTGTTACATACACACACTCCCACTCATATACCACAATCACGCGCACACACTCATTCCATCATAAATCACACTCACAAACACACACACCCTCTGACACCCCCTCACACACACATGTGCACACACACACACACATACACATTTAAACTGTAGTTCAGTTTAATCTTTTTTTATTCTCATGCTATGCATTAGTGTAGTGAACAACCATCTTAAGCGAGTACATAAGAGATGTACACTTTCATATTTTTTAATAATGCCAAAAATATTTCGTTGTTCAATGGTTAAGTGATGCCAATGTTATATTTTCACCACAGCGGGTGCTACTATTCTGTTTGTAAATCATTTTACGTCTATCCCAAGACAAACTTTAGTTGATTATTTTTTATTGATTCATTGTTAGGTTTATAAATGTTTTCAAAGAACTGATATGAGACCAGATTTTATTTGTGAAGTCACGAGGAACGTCAACTAAGTTTCACTAATATTCGTGGATTTTGGTTTATTTTAAATTCCACTTAAGTTTGCGTGCGGTTCAAACTTTGTCTAAAAACTCTCTTCAAAATTTTAGGTCGCCATGGTTGAAGGTGCTAAAGCGGTAAAAAGCAGTAATTCTAAATTCCGTTTCTTTCAAAAAACAAAGTGTTGTTCAACCATGGTGTCCTAATATTTTGAAAAGAGATTTCAAACAAAGTTCGATGATACACAAACTTTAACATAACGTCCGTTTAAACTATACCGTCGTGGTTGTAGTACTCGTAAAGGAAACATTTTGTTGTCGTGTCTTGTCATGTCTTTGTCTTGCTTTTGTACACCACATCACAACACAAACGATGACACTGTCACCAAACATATTCTATGTTATAGAATATGTTTGGTGACAATGGCGTCGTTTTCCTTACCGTTTATTTAGTAGTAGTAGGGCGGAAATTTTGAACATAAATGATGCACATAGTTTTCATAATATCACTGCTACGACTGGTGAGGTAATTGAAACAGGCTATGTTTATCCACACCATCACCTCAATTATATTTTCGTATATATCCGACAATATAATTGAGGATTTAGTGAACTTTTTTTCATAATTCAGTGTAGGCCATTTCAATTAACATATGGATTTATTGAAAGAAAGTAGAAAACTTGAGATATCTGTATTTTGCACAAACCTCATAAATCATATTATAACCTTAGTTATATTACTCCAGGCGCCCCCTAACTGTTTTCACTAATTATAGGTACCCTAGTGGGACATATTCTGACATACTATACACCCCCCCCCACCCCCATGCCCGCATTGACTGTGGGAGATAGTATCGGTGCTAACAAAATTAGCAACATTATAGTGTCGACGTCGCTGCCCACTTTATATATTGAGATATTGCACGTCACAAATTCGCTACAAGTCAGACTTTCGTAATAGTAAATCTAGTCCAAACTTGGACACACAGTCCGGAATATAATGTTTGGGTTTGGTATGTCCTTTGGACGTTCAACCCCCCCCCATCCCCCCCACCCCCCCCCCCCCTCAAATTATATTACGGAATTTGGGTCCAAGTTTGGAGTATGGTAAAACGTCCACAGGTGTTCCCTTCCGGAGTTGCATATAATATTGTTCCATATTCTTGACATAAGCGACGACAGAGAATCCCTCCATCCCACCCCCACATTGGCCCCTAAACATTTATTGTCCATCCGTCCTACAAACCTGCAGTTACCTAGAAAAAAGTGTGACCTCCCCCCCCCCCCAACCCACACACACACACACTTTATTGGAGATTCTTCCGCCCCTGATCAGGTTCAGAGAAAGTAGAGTGTACTGATATTCATGTTTGTTGATCTTGCTAAGATATAGCAATTTGTTTTTTAATAAAGTTTATCCAATTCTTCAATGATTTGTACGTAAAGTTCTTTGAAACAATAACGATTGTATAGTCATTTTGGTGAGCAACACTTTAGATTTCAACACGCCTTGCACCAAGTGTTCGTGATGAAATGTTCTATCTCCAGAAACAGTATGTTTCTGAAGAAAATGCAACATATACAAATGTTCTATCTCCAAAATCGTCTCCCCCGTTTGGCATCAAAACGCTGATCAATCATAATATAATTTTAGAATTACGTAGAACATCAACATATAAAGTGACATGGGAAATATCATTATTCTACGCCCAAAGGTGTACAAATTTCAGATACCTAAATCTTTAAACCCCGTTTTCTCGAAAAGTGAAAAATGGTAGATAGAACATTGTTATAGTCAGGCGACGATACCGTAAATGTCACACTGGATATACAGGTTCAATTTGTGACAACAGGGTAGGTAAGTACTAAAACAACCATTAAACACACCCATTATACAGTAAATGTCATGGTGGTTATACAGGATATATTTCAGAACATCGAGTAGTTAAGTACTAAAATAAACACTAAATGTACCAATTATACTGTAAATGTGAGGCTGATTGCTCAGGATTTACAGGTGAACAGGCATGTACAGAAATAAACATACCCATTATACTGTAAATGTCACTCTCCACATAAATGATACATTCGTGACCATAGTGTAGGTAAGCACCAAAAATCCCACTAAACATACCCATTATACTGTAAATGTGAGGGTGGTTACACAGGACTCGCAAGTGAACAGGCAGTACTGAAATAACCACTAAACATACCAATTATACTCTAAATGTCACACTGGATACCACACCCCTATTTGTGACTACAGAGTAGGTAAGTATTAAAATAACCACTAAACATACCCATTACACCAACAATGTCAGGCTGGTTATACAATACACACATGTAAATGGAAGAGTAGATAAATATCGAAATAGCCACTAAAATAACCATTATACTGTACATGAGGCTAGTTAAACCTGATCCACTTGGAAACACTGAGTACATAAGTATTAAAATAACCACTAAACATACCCATTATACCAACAATCTCAGGTTGGTTATACAGTACACACATGTAAATAGAAGAGTAGATAAATATCGAAGCAGCCACTAAACATAACCATTATACTGTACATGTCAGTCTAGTTAAACCTGATCCACTTGGAAACACTGAGTACATAAGTCTTGAAATAACCACTAAACACACCCATTATACTGTGAATGTTACACTGGTTATACAAAATACATTTGTGGCCATGAAGTGGGTCAGCACCAAAAAAACCCCCACTAAACATACCCATTATACTGTAAATGTTATGCTGGTTATACAAAATACATTTACGACCTTCACGACCATAAAGTTGGTAAGCACTAAAAAAAACCCACCTAAACATACCCATTATACAGTAAATGTGAGGGTGGTTACACAGGACCCGCATGTTAACATGCTGTACTGAAATAACCAATAAACATACCCATTATACTGTAAATGTCTCACTGGATATCCAGGATAAATGCGTGACAACAGAGTAGGTAAGTACTAAAATAACCACTAAACATACCCATTGTACTCGAAATGCCATGCTGTTTATACAGGATATATTTGAGAACATCGAGTAGTTAAGTACTAAAATAAACACCAAACGTACCAATTATACTGTAAATTTGAGGCTGATTACTCAGGATTCACATGTTAACAGGAATGTTCAGAAATAATCACTAAATACACCCATTATACTGTAAATGTCACTGTCGATATAAAGGATACATTCATGACCATAGAGTAGGTAAGTACTAAAATAACCACAAAACATACCCATTATACTGTAAATGTCACAGTGCTTATACAGGCTACATTTGTGACTATAGAGTAGGTAAGTACTAAAATAACTACTAAACATAACCATTATACCAACGTTGGTTATACAGGATGGTTTGTGAACATCGAGTAGTTAAGTACTAAATGTACCAATTATACTGTATATGTTAGGCTCATTAGGCAGGAATCACAGTGAACAGGCATGTACAGAAATAAACGTTAAACATACCTATTATACTGTAAATTTTATCTGGTTAAACAGGAAACTAGAAGTCCTGTCACGAAATACAAGTTTATCTAGGCTAAATTGCGCATAGGAATTGCACGCAATTGCCATATCAAATGGCATCCAAAGCATGGCAGGATCTCCTGGTTACTCATAGCAAACACAGGCAATGTTTCTGCAAATGGACCTGCGGGTTACCCGGAGGTCCATTGGCTGAAACATTGCTTGTGCACAGGCCATATGTACAGAATTTGATAGCCTTACTATGATCACAACGCGTAGATTAATGCGCAGATCGACGTGCTATTTGTGTGCATTTCATGACAGGACTTCTAGTTTTAACTGTAGGTCAGTTCCAATTTACATCTTGATCCAGATTTATTAAACAACTTTATGTTGTTAGAGTTTGGCTTGTCTTAGTAACTGGATAAAAAATTGCAATGTCTTCCTGTTTTCCATGCCAATGATGTCTTGAAGTTTATTATCTCCTTCAACACTTTATGTTTATCTGTCCTAATGCATATAGAAATCACACGGTGACAAGAACTACCTAAACTGCACAAATTATTCATTTTAGAGTGGGAGATGAATGTATATCTATCTATTTATTAATTTATTTATTGGTGTTTAAGGTCACATATTTCTGCACAATGGCTAATCATGACCTCAACAGTTTTACGGGTGGAGGAAGCCAGAGTTCCCAGAGAGAATCACTGAGCAATGGCGAGCAACTGTCAGCTCTCCAACATACTAACTCCACACCAGCAGAGTTAGCAGTGGTTGAAGACAGGTGCACCATTGACGTACAGTACGCCTTAGTACACAACGTCACCGTGCCCCCATGTGGGCAATGGGGGTGAAGTGTCTTGCCCAAGGACACAGCGCGGTTGCCACAGGTGGGATTCGAAGAATGTCTATCACACCCCTCCCAAGGCCAAGGCACCTCATAATGAGTATCTGTGGCAAAATAATAGCCCAATACATTGTTACTGATGCAGGAAGGCATTAATATAAAGATATAGCTTGAGGAGCAAAATAATAGCCCAATGCATTGTTACTGATGCAGAAAGGCATTAATATAAAGATATAGCTTGAGGGGCAAAATAATAGCCCAATACATTGTTACTGATGCAGAAAGGCATTAATATAAAGATATAGCTTGAGGGGCAAAATAATAGCCCAATACATTGTTACTGATGCAGGAAGGCATTAGTATAAACATATAGATTAAGCACTAATGATAGAAAACATTTTCCTTATTGTGGTTTTTAGAGGTCACGGAGTACGATTAAAGTAGAATTTTAATTGATTGGTTTTCTTCAAAAGTTGATTAGGACATTTTATTATCGTGCCAGCTCTATTGTGGACAGGTGGTTAGAGAAATCCAAGACCGCTGCTATGGCAGCCATTATGTAAGGCCTACAATGACCAACATAGGATCTGATCGTCATCAATCAAAGTCATTCTGCTGAGTTTCCAAAAAATTGCATAAATGCTACCTGAAATTTGTTTTGGATAAATCTAAGATGGCCACCTCATGGTCGCTATGGCGGCCATTATGGCAGACAACCATGGCAAAAATATTACTTTCTCATCTACTGATTATACAAAGTCTCCCCTACAGGATTTCAAGAAAAAACTGATGCATTAGAGCACTGTGCTGAAGAAATCCAAGATGGCTGCTATGGTGGCTATTTTGGGCAGTTGACCATGATCGTATGGGAGGTGAACATGGCATGAATCTGAACATGAAGTTTGGTGATGATCAGAAAAGAACTGCCGGCTGTAGCCTGTGCTGAAACAAATTATGGACAGTAGTAGTGAAATGGTTAACCGGATAATTGGTTTGAAACCGGTTACCCGATTTGAAAAAATGTCAACCGGTTATCCGAAATATTGAAAGTGATGGTTAAAACATTCCATGGTTAAAACAATAAATATGATGCTTCTCCTTTGGGATAGATTACACCTCGAAACAACGCTGTATATATTGAGAGATAATTGACTTTGGCTTCAATACTCCGTTGATGATAGGCAATTTCCGTGAGTACTGAGTAACCGCCGAAGCTATTCCGTAGTATGCATACAAACGAACATTGTCAAGTACTCGACAACGTTCGTTTGTATACACACTATGGAATAGTGTCTAAGAATACTGCTTTCCAATTCCTATAGTTTTGATCACAGATTCGGTGTAATAATGGCTGCGGATAACCAGATATTAACTGGTTATAGCTCTCAGTCGGTTGTGAAAATGAGCCAACCGTTTCAGCCCTAGTGGACAGATGTACAGCCTTACAGAATCATGGACATCCAGCATACAATGATAATACCTTACCTTGACTTTGTCAAGTTAAGCTAAAAACCCCACATTGCTTAAATCTCCTGATAGATATAATTACTTACATCATGTTGAGAGAATGCATTCTAAATTCACTAGAGCAATTTATGTTTTTAAAATTTAAATTTAAATTTACCACTGCCAGCTGATCTTGACTACAAATCAGATCTAGAAGCTTGCTCAGCAGCTGGTTTATTTTTCTTTTCATTCAATACTTTCTCTTTCTCTGCATCCAATTCTTTCTTCAACCACTGTTCTTCATTCATAGCCTCATCAAGTTTCTGTGATAATTTATCTTGATCTTGTTTCTGTTTTATAATAATATCCACCTTCTTCTTCTGTAAAAAGTAATTACAAACTGTACTTGTACCTTTACTAAAAATCCTATTTATTAACTGGCAGAGTGCTGGAAGCCCATATTTAGACTTTATTCTGAAGTGTTGGTACCACAATTTAAAGATTTCATATTCTGTGGACGTGCTTTCATATATTCTTTTATCTGTTAAGATTTGCCTTGTTACCATTTATGAGAGAGTACCTACTGGCACTCTCCCATAAACTGTAACAAGGCAAAGATGCACAAGAAAATTTTAAGGACCAATAATAATTTAGCATTCTACCACATTTTATTATGCAGAGAAGATCCGTATCAGCAAAATTAACCCTTTGCACACTGTCAAAATATAAAAATTTCAGTCCTTAAATTTATTTATTTATTTATTAGGCTTCATCGATACTTTAACAGCCAAGGTCATATTGTGCCAGTGACAGTTTTATGGGTGGAGGAAGCCGAAGTACCCTGACAGAACAACCGAGCAACGATGAGCAACTGCCAGCTCCCCAACATCACAACTCTGCACTGCAGCACAAGCAGGGTTACACTGGTTGAAGACATGTGCAATATCAATGTGCAGTACACCTGAGTACACAAGGTCATCATGCCACCATGTGGACAAAGGGGGTTAAGTGCCTTGCCCAAGGACACAATGCAGGAGTCTGAATCGATTGCTCTGACGGTCACCTATCCGAGGACTAACCGGGCTGGACGTGGTTTAACTTCGGTGATCTGACGAGAACCGGTTACCGCAATGCTACTGCGCCCCTCAGTCCTTAAACTATTTCGATAAAGCAACTAGAAATTTAACTAAATGCATGCCACAACTGCCACATTGTTTATTGAGCTCTATCAAACAAGATTGAATTAGTTAAATTACCTGGGAGCATGGTGGCTCAGTAGGTAGAGGTGCAGGCTGCAAGCCGAGAGGTCCTCGGTTCGAATCCCACCTGTGACAACCACGTTGTGTCCTTGGACAAGACACTTCATCTCCATTGCCCGCGTGGGGGCACGATGACGCCGTGTACTAAGGCGTACTGCATGTCGATGGTACGCATGTCTTCAACCAACCTAACCCTGCCTGTGCTGCAGTGCGGAGTTACGATGTTGGGGAGCTAGCAGCTGCTCGTCGTTGCTCGGTGGTTCTCTCTGGGTACTCCGGCTTCTTCCACCCATAAAACTGTCACGGTCATGATTAGCCATTGTGCATAAATATGTGACCTTAAACATCAATAAATAAATAAATAGTTAAATTACCAGTTGCACTATGGGAAAAATTTATTGTTTGAAACTTCTACATATTGATGTTAACTGCACAGAGGGTTAAGCTAGCTGTAATGCTTACTCAAATGAATCTTCTTTGATCACCAAATATCTCATTTTTCAAAGGATCTCAATCAAGGAAGTGTTCACTGTTCAATGACTTTGAAGATCCTTGGCAATTGATTTTTAGGACCTTCAAATAATTCAAGGAGCCACTGTCACTCTATTTAACTTTTAACCAGCTGAGAGTTTTATTATTTATTGGGGTTTAATGACACTTTTGTCAGTCAGGGTCATCTCATGTCGGTACTGAGTGTTTTAAAAATATCTTCTATAAAATCTGGTCATGGCTGCTTTAAAAGCAGATGGGGGAGATAAAAAATTGAACAAGCCAAGACCAATACCGATGTACTACGATATCTTCCCCCCCCTGTACAACTTCCCCACCGGGGGAAGATAAACTAGTTTATCTTCCTATATCTCCCCCCCCCCCCCCCCCCCGCAACTGGTTTATCTTCCCCCCAACCTGAATTTTTTTACCATTCAGATTTTTACCAGATCTTTTTTAGAATTTGCTTGTTCACTTGTGTGTGATATTAAAAAAGCATCAAGTGAGCATTGAAGAACTCATTGGTCAGTATGCGAGAGAGCTAGATGCCCAAAAGAAAAAAAAAACATTTTAGCCCAAATTAGCATTGTGAGTTGAATATTATACAAATTTCCATTTTCAAGACTCATTTGAATATGTTGTTAATAGAAGAAAATTGCACAAGAAGAACTTGCGGTTTTTTTCTCAAAATATCCCCTGGGATATATGCAAAAAACATTTTTTTAAACATGTCGCCCGATGTCGCTAATTTTTTTTTATTTTCACTCAAACTACTATTTTGAAGAGACTTTCACCTGTATTTTTCAATTTTAAGATTTATTTGCTAAAGATGTGACAAAGAGAATAATTTCAGTTGTAGAGGGTTGGGGGGGGGGGGTGGGAGATATCCTGACCAATTTATCTTTCCCCCACCTGACACTCGAAGTTACCCCCAATTTTTTTTTTTACCTCAAATCACTATTTTGAAGATAATTTCATCTGTATTTTCTATTTTTAAGATTCATGTGCTCAAGCTGTTAGAATGGAAAAATTTTTGGTGGGTGGGGGGAAGATATCGTGACCAGTTTATCTTACCCCCCACCCAACACTCAAAGTTACACAAAAATTGTTTTTAGCTCAAACCACTATCGTCTACCCTAGTCAAAATTTTTCTATTTTAACAACTTGAAGATGTGAGTATAACGATTCCTATGTCTAAGTTGTTGAAAAAGGAAAAACATTCAGGTTATTGTTTTCCGATTCGTATGTCTTAAGTTGGAAGAGAAAAAAATTCAGGTTTTTGTGAGTGGGGGGGGGGGGGGGGGGGGGGAAGATGTCGTGACTAGTTTATCTTACCCCCCACTTGACACTTGAAATCGCCAAATGTCTTTTTTTTTTAGCGCAAACCACCATTTTGTAGAGAATTTAATCTTATATTAAGATTCATAGTTCCCACTTGTAAGTTTGTTTTACTGTTCATATCATCATTTTGAAGAGAAATTCATTGAGGGCTTTGTTGACTCTATCAACTGCTAGATATTTTGTTTGAATTTGATGCTGTAGTTTACATAGTTTTTATTGTTATGATAATAAAAGTTCTCAACCGAAAGATGTTTTTTCTTTATTTACTCAGAAATTATCTTATCCACCCCACACCTGAGTCACAAAACGTTGGTTTTCTTCCGATTTTTTGCTATATTTTCCATTCTCAAGATTCCTGTGCTTAAGTTGCAAAAAGTGACAAATATTCTGATGGGGGTGGGAAGGGGGAGGGGGGCCATGATTAGGTTATGACTCCCCCTTCCCCCAACTGACATTCAAAGTTTTTAAATTATTTTTTTGGCTCATACAGTGATACTGATGAGAATTTTATTCATATTTTCAAATAAAAAAAACATATCAAAATATAGGGTTTGTTGCTGCACTCTCAGGGCCAGACTAACAAGTTTTCAAATTGCCCCTCATGCTTTTTAATATAACAGAGGGGTACTAAAGCAAATTCTTTAAAAAGTTCTATGATTAAATTGAAAGATAAAAAAATTCAGGTGGGGAGGGGGGGAGATAAACCAGTGGGGGGGGGGGGGAGATATACAGGGTGGGTCTGGACCTGCGTCGCTGCATGCAATTGATTACAGAGATGAACAGACTTCAAAGTATCGGCAAATAGGAAGTGGCTGCACGGCAGATCTGAAAATTAGATACACCATACAACTCATCATTATGAAGCAGCAGACCAAATATAAAATCATTCCCTTTCATAGAAGCCAAGAAAACTTTGACGGAAGATTTGTTTCGGACGGACTGACGGACGGAGTCGAGCGGCAGATCTGAAAATTAGATACATGATACAACTCATGATTATGAAGCAGCAGACCAAATATAAAAGCATTCCCTTTCATAGAAGTGACGGATGGAGTCGAGCGGTGACTAGACCTGCTCTGCCGCTGGCAACGCAGGTAATAATAATAACAAATTCCAAGTACATAAAAGGCAATAACTCTTGACAAACATATACTGAATAACACCAACATTGAACATCAAATATAATGTCATTCCACGACATATTTCAACAGTTATGTAGTTTAAAAACTTGTTGTTAACAGAAATTCCAAGTCCATAAAAAGGCAATAACTCTTGACAAAAATACCCTGAATAATATTTGACAAACATACAGCGAATAACACCAACATTGAACATCAAATATAATGCCATTCCACGACATATTTCAACAGTTATGGAGTTTAAAAACTTGTTGTTCACAGAAATTCCAAGTCCATAAAAGGCAATAACCATTTACAAAAATACCCTGAACAATACCTGCACTGAACAAGGGTCTAGACATCAAAAAGATACACACACATACCAAATATGATGTCATTCTGCCTAGTATTTCAAGAGTTATGGAGTTTAAAAACTTGTTCAGAGACTGACAGACCAATATATTGCCACATATAAAGCTGCTTGTCACAGCTAAAAACATAGCTTATGACTCTTCATTTGAACAAGGTTATTCCAATGAGGGTTTATAAGGTATGTTTTTAAGGTTGAGACAAAAATAAAAATACCAGAATTTAAATGACAATTGTTGTGACTGGTGCTCGCCAGTTCTGGATGTTACATTAGGAAAGAGGTTAATTATGTCAAGAGGTTAATCCTTTACTTATCGAATTGAATGGATCTGACCACACGTGACATACAGATTCAGCAGTTAAAAAAACGAGAGGCTCCAAGTGGCCTTAATCGCTCACCTGACAAAGTGGTTCAAAGAACTATTTTGAATCACATTCAGTTAGTCATGGTTCATCAACACTACAGAGGAATGAAGTCATGAAATTATTTATAACTCTAGTGTCCAAATCAGAGAATTATTATCCTGGGTCTTCCTGACTGCTTCTAATTCTATCAGCTGTAGACTAGCACTGCCAAATTTGCAAAGGTTGTTATGTCACTGCCCCCCCCCCCCCCCCCCCCCCCCGATCAAATAGAGCATGAATATTAATTCAGGGACCCAATTTGAACAAACTTAAATCTTACACACACACCCTAACCCCCACCCCCCTCCCGATGCTGTATACCAAATATGAAAGCATTCGGATGGTGGACCTGGAGTTTTCAATGAAATTTCATCATATTGAATCAAGTTAAAATTCAGGCTCCAATAGGGAGCCCAAATATTTACCCAGGTACACAATCCGAACTAACTTGAATCTGCTCCATCAACCCCCCACACCCCCTCCAAGATATTGTATACCAAATATCCAAAGATTCTAAACTGATGGTTCTAGAGAAGAAGATTTTTAAAGAAATTCCTTCATATTGCATTTTTTTCCTCCACTTAATTGACCCCCGGGGTTGGGGAGTGGGGTTAGTGGTCATAGGGGTATTATTTGGGGGAGGGGGAGGGGTGCATAAAATCACTCTCAATCTTTCCAAATATATTTTGCAGCTAAACATTTTGTTACATCTAACTGCCCTCCCCCTGACAAGGAAGGGAGGGGAGGACATAGGGTAAAAACATTTTGGCATAAAACCACTCTAATTCATCTAGGAACTCGATTTTGAAAACAATCACAAATTTTTTTTTTCCGAACCGGACCCAAAATTTTCAGGCTAAACTTTTATTTCCATCTCAATATTGAACAAAACGCCTAAAAAATCGATAAATCTTTTTTTCGCATTTTGGTCCAAAATTTCTACATCCAAACCAGACCCAAAATTTTCGACCCTGGCATCCGATTTGAACAAACTTGAATCTGACCCCCCCCCCCAGAGCCCAAATATTAACTGAGGTACTCGATTTGAACAAACTTGAATCTGCCCCCCACCCCAGAGATGTGATATACCAAATATGAAAGGATTCTGACTGGTGGATCTGAAGAAAATTTTTAAAGAAATTTCCTCATATTGCATTAAGCAAAAATTAACCCAGCGACTCGATTTGAACAAACTTGAATCTGAACCCTCCCCCCCCCCCCCAACCCCATCCCCCCACCCCGAGATGTTGTGTACCAAATATGAAAAGATTCTGACTGGTGGTTCTGAAGAAGATTTTTTTGATATTTTATGGGTGCTGTCAGAGTTATGCCCCTTGTGGTGTCCCCTGCGGTCATGGCAACTTTCTTTTCACAAACTTGAATTGACATATGATAAGGAAGATGCACACCAGATTTGGTTCAATTTGGTCCAGGAGTTTGTGAGGAGAAGTTGATAATGTAAAGTTTATGCCGGACAGACAAAGAGACGGACGACGGCAGACAGAAAGTGATTAGTAAAGCTCCCCTTGAGCTTCGCTCAGGTGATCTAAAAATTATTTTGAAAAACATTCCAACAAAACCATGTCATGTGACCCCGACTGGGATCATTGAGCCCGTTCCAATGAGGGATCCATGATATCGATTTGTTGGAAATTTTTTAACAATGTGAAAATATATTTAAAATAAAACAATAAATTTGGGGTTTACCACTATGAAGTGGGGAATGAACTGGTGAATGCAAAAAAGTAAACATTGCCCTTACGTGTTGTTTCTTTATTGCCTTTTCTTGTTGTCTCTTCATAAGTGACAGATGGAACATTTATGAAATTATCTGTGATGTATTCTGAATCACCAGTCATCTGTTTTATCTGCTGGCTTTGTTCATCCACTATCTTCTGTGCCGTTTCTTCTTCTTTTTTCCTGTCAACCTGTTTTTGCTTTCTTGATTTGCGGGCAGCTAGTCTTGCCTAAAAAAATTTATGAAACAAAAATTTGCCAAACAACTGACAAGGAAAATTTCTTGCTGAATTCGACATACAAGTACGACAGGCCCCACAAAATAGATCTTCTGTTTCTCAGGCCATTTGCTAAAGCATTGCAAGGCCTTGTTGCATTTAAGGGTAACCTGGGTAAAATATCAGACATAAACCATCAAATTTTTATTTTTTAATGTTTGCACTGGTTATAAAAAGAGAGCATGCGGCAGCCAAAACAACCATGCAGGAGGGCCTGAGATTTTCAGCCTTTTAGGGCCTTATAAAAATTAAACTAAAAAATACGGTCTATTTCCTTTATCTTCTTTAGAAAAGTGGAACATTTTTATTACATAATCACCAATATGAAAACACTTAATTAAAAGTCCTTCCTGTTCAGGCCAAATGGTTCTGCGTTTTTAATTAAAGAATCCAGTTGATTTCAGTCTGACAGCGTTTATCGGTCATGTTAGGATGGTCCGGGTTGGAGTTAATTACTTGTATAATATGATACTGAAGGTCCGTGATTCTGTTCATGTGGTTGTTAAAGTGTATGGCTACTGGAGTTTCTCGTTTGTGTTGAATATCAGCTACGTGTTCTTTGATGCAGAGTTCAAAGAGGTGTTTAGTTTTGCCAACACACTATTTTTCACATATTTTGCACATAATTAAGTATATGCAGTTGCAGGATTGGCAGTTCGTCCTGCATGGGCCGCAGTAGCTATCGGTTTTGACGGTTTCAAGTCAACCAGTTACATTGGTGTAGTCCAGTTCGACTTGAAGTTTGTAAATTTTTCCCAGTAGCTTCAATTAATGTGTCCTGCATACGAGCTTTGCAGACCATCAAATAGTTAATTACAGAAATATAATTCACAGCATGTCTAATAAGGGAAGGACATGAGAAGTCAACATCAATGTTAAAATGTTGTGAGAGTTGGTATCGGAAGTAGAATTGAATTAATCTTCTCTTATATTACATTAACTTTTCACATAATACAATTACAGACTTGTCATTTTGAAAATTGCAGGAGGGCCATTATGGTTCACCTTAAATCACATCAGGAGGGTCATTTTGGCTTTGCCTAAAATGATCCCAGGAGGGTCCTTTATGGTCTGTGGGACCATTTTGTTTCATCCTGATGGGTAGACAACTAACATCATTTTAAGGTACATGGTTTGTGTAATTATGATGTACGTCATCACGTATGGATGCAGACTTGAATATTTGGATGCAAGATACCAGGTTACCCATGAGTGTTATAGTTATCTTGCATCCAAATAACCAAGGCCGTATCTATACATTACATGATGACTGTACAAGCCTGTGCACTGTGCTCACCATCAGATGCCGATAACATGGGGCAAATCAATCAGATTTGAGGGACGAATGGCCCAGGCTTTGATCTTGGGACAAAACTATGAGAGTTGTCAGTCACAGACTGATGTACAATGTAATAGCTAATTACAGCTTTGGAATTGGCAGACCTCTCATTCATTTTGGAAAGTTATTTACTGTCTCTGGGTGACAGTGTCGACGACACACTACAAACGTCACAAATTGTGCTTTGTTAGCTCCTTCAATCTGTGAAAATTGCCATTTGAGACCGCTGATTTTGAGGTGCCTTCGACTGAATTAATGGGCCGCAGAAATCTGGATTAGGCGGATGTTTACCATCCACAGGCAAGCAACTGCGGCACGGGCGATTGCCAGCCTCAAAATGACAAGCCAGCAATTAGCAGATGGTAGTTGCTAAAAAAAATTCATTTTTTTTGTCTCGGAAACATAGCTTATGATCTCTCAGTGGAATGAGCTGGACAAGCTCATTGGAATGTTTTCAATGTAAAAGTTGAAAAAAATAATAAAATTGGTTTGGTGATTACTGTGAATAGCTCTGGCCATGGTTAGTCAGAGCATTAGGTAGAAGGTTAAATTACACATTATGTAATAAAAAGAATCTCAAATTCATCATGATTTGAAATTTCTGAACCTCATTCACTAAAATCAATCGGAGCCAGAAATCAGTAAATAACAAGGACAATACAAAGTGTGGACCACTTCCCCCCGACCTGCGAAGTACGAAGTAGCCTTAGTGTGGGACATAAAAAATCTTCCAAGACGAAAGAGTAAAAAAGTGCCATAACTGTAGGAAAAATTATTGATAGATCCTGTTCCTTGTGTATATCCGTTCCCCCATGCAGGTCTATCAGCATACCAAAGGAGATCCCAATCTGACAGATGGCTTTGAAGTTACAATGCAAAACATTTGTATGGACAGACAAAAGTGGAAAAGGGCCATAATGGAAAAATCATTGGACAAAACCCATTCCTCGTGCATATCCATTCCCCCATGCAGGTCTATCAACATACCAAAGGAGATCCAAATCTGACTGATGGCTCTGAGGTTACAATGCAAAACGTAACTTCAGATAGATGGGCAGATGGATGGAGGGTTTCATTAGATACTCTTGAATCCTCTTTTGGAGGTCGGGGGCATAAAAAAAAAACAGGACAAAAGAAACACAGGATGGGGTTTTCCAGTTTTGCAGTAAAATTCTGTTTGTTTTTTGTAATATTCCTAATGTGATAAAGAAGTTGTTAAACAATAAGAATTTCTGATTTATGACTGACAATAATTCACAGCAGACATGACTTGATGTGAATAATAAAAATGGGTTAACCCTTAACGGCCTAGAGATTTTTTTTTGTTTACTACACTTTGAAAGTCTATATCCTGTGACTTTGCTGGTGTTTTTGGCAAATCTTGGCTGTCTAACAACTACCAAGGTGCTTAGAATGTAACTTGTGAATTAACCCTAAGACTGCATGTAGGCTTGCTTAGAATGTAACTTGTGAGTTAACCCTAAGACTGCATGTAGGCTTGCTTAGAATGTAACTTGTGAGTTAACCCTAAGACTGCATGTAGGAGCACCTGTTCTGTTCCATAAAATGTGATCAAAGTTGGAATTAGGCTCTTAAGGGTTGAGTTTATCATGATATAAAGAAAACAATTTGTGTACAGTACGAGGGGGAAGGAATCAACTACTCTTGGTGAAGTTTTTCCTTCAGCACACATAAAAAACTCCACCTCAGGTCATTGAATCCAGTCCACTGTACTCCATCCTTGTTATGTTCTGTCTTATTATGGCTATTTCTGTTTTTACAAAAGTAGATTGAGAATTTCCTCTGAAATGTCACTGGGTTGCAATCTTATCAAGATTTTCTGCCTACTTTCCTGTCCACAACATTGTAGAATTACACGAAAAAATACGAAAACATTGCAACTCAGATGAAGGTTTTGTTTGCTTTACTTGAATATGTCTTATTATTACATTACAGTGGAACCCTGTTAATTGAATAGCCACTTTGCTAATGAAAAAAATTATTCAATTGATAGAAGTATTCAATTAACAGATATTGTAACACTTTCCTGTATTCTAGAGATAAACTTAGCATTTATTCTATTATATTTTGACTGACAGAGCTCCACGAGCTCTGTCAAACAAGATATATAATAGCTCAAATGCCTGTATTGGATGTACTGAGGCCAAATTGGTCTATAACCAAAGCAAAACTGAGAAGAGTCAGGGTAATTTCTCGACATGTTAGATTTTTTTTTTAATTAACAGGTCAAATTTATACTGTAGGCATGGTAAATGGTTTTGTGTTGGGAAATTATATTCAATTAACAGGGATATACAATTAAGAGATATCCAGTTAATTGGGCTCCACTGTATCACCATCAAATAACTTATTACGTAAAATAGCGTTCACAACACATTTAATATGGGAATGACATCAAAAGACAATGTTTACATAGTAACATTGTGAGTTGGTTTCGGAAGTAGATTTCAATCAATTTTCTCTTATTTTTCATTAACTGTCTACCTAATACAAATAAATATCAGATGACATTTGCAGAAAACATTCGATGAATAAATACTTTTATTTTTTGCTTCGAAAAAAAAGCTTATGACCCCTCAGAGGAGTGAGGGATCATAAGCTTTATTTTTGAGGCAAATTATTAAAAAAAACAATAAAATTTGGCTGGCAAATACATCTTATTCTGCAATATTTTATGTATGAAATCTCCATTGACAGGTGTAAATATGTCATGACTAGCACCTTGTTACAGTACTGTAAATACTATACCTTCTGAAGAGTATTTCTTTGAATATCTTTCAAATCTGCAATATGCTCTTCATCTACAGTCTTATTTAGCTGATGTAAGTGTTCATACTGCTCTGCTGTAAGGTCAGAATCGAGAGTGTTGTGCTCCATTTGATGCAGTTCATCAAGGCTAAACATCAGTTTTTCAAGTTCATCAGAGTGCCCTTCCTGTATGAGTTTACTGGTCAACTGAAATTGAAATTAACACAAGAGGCACCAAGAGCACTCACCTGACACTGACAACTATCAACCGAGGCTTCTGATTTGAACAAATTTGCATCTGCACCATTAAGAAAACAATATACCAAATATCCAAACATTCTGACCGGTGGATCTGAAAACATTTTTTTTAAAAATATTCCTCATATTGTTATAATTCGGGCTCCCATAGGGAGCCCAAATATTAAACCAGAGACTTGGCATGAACAAACGTGAATTTCCCAACACCCCCCCTCCCCCCCCCCCCCCCCCCCCCGAGGATGCTGCATACCAAATATTAAAAGATTCTTACTGGTGGGTGTGAAGAAGATTTTCAAAGAATGTTCCTCATGTTGAACTAAGTTATCATTTGGTCTCCCCAGGGAGCCAAAATATGGATTCAGAGACTTGGCTTGAACAAACTTGAATCACACCTCCCTGAGGATGCTGTATACCAAATATCAAAACATTTCGACTGCTGGATCTGAACATGAACAAGAAGATTCTTAAAGAAAATTCCTCATATTGAACTAAGTTATAATTCTTGCTCCCACAGGGAGCCCAAATATGGACCCAGAGACTTGGCTTGAACAAACATGAATCCCACCCCCCTAAGGATGTCTCATATCAAATATCAAAAGATTCTAATTGGTGGATCTGAAGAAGATTTTTAAAGAAATATCCTCATATTGCCCTAAGTTAAAATTTGGGCTACCATAGCGAGCCCAAATATTAACCTATGGACACGATTTGAACAAACTTAAATCTGACTCCCCTAGAGATATTGTATACCAAATATGAAAGCATTCTCACAGGTAAGTCTGAAGATTTTTGAAGAAATTCCCTCATATTGTACTAAGTTAAATTTCAGGTTTCCATATGGAGCCCAGATATTAATTCAGGCACTCACCTTGAACAAACTTGAATCTACCCCCATGTCCACCCCCCCAAACCCCTTGAGATGTGGTATATCAAATATGAATGAAAGCATTCCGACTGGTGGATCTGAAGAATTTGATTTTTAAGGAAATTTCCTCATATTGCATTTAGTTACAATTTGGGCTACCATAGTGAGCCTAAATATATACATAAGAACCCAATTTGAACAAACTTGAATCTGACCCCCATGGAAATGTTGTATACCAAATATGAAAGCATTCTGCCTGGTGGATCTGAAGCAGAAAATTTAAGAAATTATCCCCCATATTGCACCAAGTTAAAATTTTGGTCTTAAACAAGTACGGATATAACCATTAAACATACCCATTTTCCTGCAGATGTCAGGTGAGAAACACCTGGAAACATAGGCAGGTACTGAAGTATTCCATTGGAAGCCCAAATCTTAACCTAGGGATTTGGTTTGAACAATCTTGAACCCGACCCTCATTACAATGATGTATACCAAACCTTAAAAGATTCTGACTGGTGGTTCTGCAGAAGATTTTCAAAGAATATTCCCCATATTGTACTAAATTAAGAAATTCGGGCTCCACTATTGAGCCCAAACATGAACCAATTGGCTTAATTTTAACACACTTGTACATACCCCCCCCCCCCCCTCTCTCTCCCTCCCATGGATGTTGTAAACCAAATATCAAAAGATTCTGACCATTGGTTTTGGAGAAAAGATTTTTAAAAATTTTTGCAAATATGCTGACTCAGCATTTTGTCGATGCACTCCACAAAACACCCCAACACAGCATATGGCAATTTTTTTACCATTCCATTCTATTGGTCCTAAGGATGCTTCACACCAGTTAACTGCTCGTTCAACCATCACATCAAAGGCTATTGCAGCAATCATGTTTATAGAAGTTAATTGGAGCCGATACAGTTAACCGATTAATCGACCAACTAATGACTAACGTCTTGATCAATAAAAATAAGTAATTGATCGGTTAACCGTTCGGTATTATATGGGTTAATTAAGGAACAAACTTGCTCCAAAACAGGCAAACATTGTCACACTGGCTCACATCAATTATATGAGACAGAGTAACGCATGCCAGTTACGTGCTGACATACTTGTTCACTTGCATGGTCATTATACTGTATCAGTAGCTGGAAATGGTCATTCTCATCCCTTCACCGAATGTGGGTAGCAGACGATACTTGCACAAGAAATTCTTCAATTACTAAAGATTTTCAATGTTTGTCTCAAAAACATAGCTTATGACCCCCCCCCCCCCCCCCCCCCCATTGGAACAAGCTCAATGAGCTTGTTCCAATGAGAGGTCAAAAGCCCCTGCGATACCAAATATGAAAGGATTCTGAGTAGCAGGAACTGAATTGGAACAAATTTAGATCTGACCTCTCCAGAGATGTTGTATAGCAAATAAGGCATTCTAACTGGTGGGTCTGAAGAAAAAGATTTTTAAAGAATTTTTTTCATGGCGCACTGAGTTAATTCGAGGCCTCATAATGAAACCAAATACTAACCCATTGACTTGGCTTGAACAAACATGAATCTGCCCCCCCCCCCCCCCCTCCAGAAATGCTGTATGTCAAATATGAAAGGATTCTGACTGGTGGATCTGAAGAAATAGATTTTTAAAGAAATGTCCTCATACTGCACTAAGTTAAACTTTGGGCTTCAATAGATAGACCAAAAATTAACCCAGATGCCCGATTCAAACAAAATTCAATTTAACACCCCCACCCCCCACCCCACTAGAGATGTTGTATTCCAAATATGAAGCATTCTGACCGGTGGATCTGAAGAAGGTTTTCAAAGAAATTTCCTCATATTGCACTGTTGATATTTGAGTGTCCATAGGGAGCGCAAATATTAACTCAGGGACTCAAATTGAACAGAGATGGTGTACAGTACGTGGAGAGTGTATTATCGCTAAATCACCTGCAGAGTGGATATTCCACCCGAGCAATAATAGCAAATTTGTTGCAAAGCACAACCAGCACCAGCAAAGTTTCAGCCAATGGACCTCCGGGTTGAATCCGGAGGTCCATTGGCTGAAACAGTGCTTGTGTTTTTTGTCGAGATGTTCAAAATTTGAAAGTTATAGCATGGGTGATAACTCCACTTGGTGGGTGATTTAGTTACAATCCACTCTCCACGTACTGTATACCAAATATCAAAAGATTTTTATATATGGTTCTGGAGAAGATTGTTTTAAAAATTTTGGCAAACAATTTATGGGTGCATCAGAGAAATGCCCCTTTTGGGGACCCCTGTGGGTGTGGCAACTTTATTTGAACAAACTGGAATTCAGATATGATAAGGAACATAAATATCAAATTTGGTTCAATTCGGCCCAGTTGTTTATGAGGAGGAGTTGATAATGTAAAGTTCATGCCAGACCGATGGACGGATGGTCGACAGACAGTCAGCACTTAAGCGCCCCCTGACTTGCAGTCAGGTGAGCTGAAAATAAACAATATCCATCGAGTTTAATAATTAAATGGATGTTACTGGAACCGGCTGATGAGAGCCGGTTCCAATGACAGCCATATTTGTACAAATTTTATTGCCAGTGTCACAATATTTCAGGTCATGTTAGTGTTATATTGGTTAATTGGTGCCTTTGTGTTAGGTAAAGGGTTAAACTGACTCAGTTCTTTTCACGTGAATCCTAGCAGTGGTGTTAGGAGAATCTTCATGGTTTGTCACTGGTTTTGTTGCAAGGATCTCTACGGGAATCGATTCTCAAATAATCGTTGAAATATAAGCCCTGGCTGAGGCTATATAATTCACCAATATCAATAGAAAGTGCCATTTTCTCTCAACAAATGGTAACAAATATTCTTTTGCCTAGTGATGGGGTAAAATATAGCCCTGGATGTGCCCCCCCTCCCTACACCACCCAGTATGCCTTTTATCCATAAAAAAAAATATATTGATTTATACATAAATTGATGTTGACGCATATTGAATTTCCCATTGATATTTAATCACATTCTGGATTCTGAAGACATTTCACATTGTGTTTGATGAATATTTTGCAATCTTTGTAAGAAAAAGCCTCAGTTTTCTCAGGTAAGGCACCTCAAGTCATAAAACAGTGATTTTTTCCAACAGGATGACCAGTACCTGCTACTGTGGTGTCTCATGACACTGTTAAAATACACACGTGGGCAGTGGTGAAAATCACCATCCACAAAATTTTAATTAATGAAGCACCGGGTTGTACCTGGGTTGTACCTGGTGCTTCATTATTTAAATTTTTGGTGATTATTCCTATAGTTAGTGTTTGGCATCAAATATTATTGTATCCGAGGAAATATTGCCCATCCGTGGAAAGTGAGCAGTGCACAGCCACTGTACTGTATTTGTTTCAAGTATATAATATACTCTTTGATGTTTAATATATTTGTGACGGGCTGGGTCCAAAGTACTCAATACTCGTAGTACTCGAGTACCACTTTTTTGACCAAGTACTCAATACTCGTCCCAGCCCTGATTTGTGTATGTGTGTGGGGGAGGTTGGAGGGTGAAAAACAGCTGCAAATTATTTAAAATGTTGAGCCAGGCAAATGGAAAGCAAAGAAATATTTCATCTGGAGGATAGACAGACAGACATTTTGGAAGCCTACATAAAAGTAGTGACTAATTTACAATGAAAAATATAGAGAGAAGAGCCAGGGCAATGTTGTCAAATAGTAAACAAGAGGCCAAAGGGGGCCTGAGGGTATTCACCTGACATGGTAGCCCAAATATCAACCCAGGGAATTTATTTGAACAAGTTGCATCTGCCCCTCATAAGAAAAGCTTAGACAAAATATCCAAAGATTCTGACTGGCGGATCTCAGAAAAAAAAAGATTTTTAAAGAATATTCCTCATATTGAACTAAGTTATAATTCGGGTTCCCAAAAATATGAACCCAAGGACTTGGCTTGAACAAACTTGAATCTCACCCCTCTAAGGATGCTGCAATCCAAATATCTTAAGATTCTGAAGGGTGGATCGGAAGAAGATGATTTTTAAAAAAAAATATTCCTAATATTGCACTAATCTAATCACAGAAAGCCCAAATATGAACCCAGGGATTTGATTTCAACAAACATGTGAATGAATCTTCCATAGATGTTATATGCGAAATATGAAAACCTTTGGCGCAGTGGTATGGGACAAGAAGATTCCTTTAATGTTTTTCCCATTACTCACAGTGTTAAAAAATGAAGACTCGGCATTTGTTCAAAGTCCTGGAAAAGTACCCCATGATAAAACTGATGGCAATTTTTTTTGGACCATTCCTTTCTGTTGTTCATAAGGAAGCTTCACACAAAATAAAAATTCTCGATGCTTCAAATTGGCCTCTCAATTTGGAAAATAGAAATTCTGGTACAATTCGAGCTCCCACAGGAAGCCCAAATATGAACCCAGGGACTTGGCTTTAACAAACTTATATCTCACTTCCCTAAGGATACTTACTGTATGTCAAATATCAAAACATTCTGACTGGTGGATGTGAAGAAGAATATTTTTGAAGAATATTCCTCATATTGAACTAAGTTATAATTTTAGCTCCCACAGGGTGCCCAAATATGAACCCAGGGGCTTGACTTGAACAAACTTGAATCTCACCCCCCTAAGGATGCTGCATATGGTACCAAATATCAAAACATTCTGACTGCTGGATCTGAAGAAGATTTTTAAAGAAAATTCCTCATTTTGAACTAAGTTATAATTCAGGCTTCCACAGTAAGCCAAGGTTTTGCAAATATATTTTTTGTTGGACCCATTTATTTTTTTGCGGGATCCATTTCCAGTATGTGTCTTAATCACATGAATTATGCTTATTTATATTCAAATACATAGATTGTAAGATTGTTCAACCACCACATCAAAGGCTATTGCAGTAATCATGTTTATAGAAATTAATTAGATCTGATACGGTTAACCGATTAATCGACTAACCAATGATCAATGTCTTGATCGATAAAAAAAAGTAATTGATCGGTTACTCATTACTTTTGAAGTACGGTATTATATGGGTTAACTCAGGAACAAACTTGCTCCAAAACAGGCAAACATTGTCACACTGGCTCACATCAATTATATGAGACAGAGTAACACATGCCAGCTACATGCTGACATACTTGTTCACTTGCATGATAATTATACTGTATCAGTAGCTGGAAATGGTCATTCTCAACCCTTCACCAAATGCGGGTAGCAGACAAAACTTGCACAAGAAATTCTTGAATTACGAAAGATTTTCAATGTTTGTCTCCAAAAACATAGCTTATGACCCCCCTCCCCCCCCATTGGAATAAGCTCAATGAGCTTGTTCCAATGAGGTCATAAGCTATGTTTTGAGACAGAAATATAACTAGAGGTACTGTGAGCAAGCTCACAAAGTGATACCCCCCCCCCCCCCCTCCGCACCTCAGTTGTAGCCTTTTTGGTACATTAAAATGTATAAGTTAGATTATCTCCCCTTGGAAATGTCAGAACGGAATTATATTGCTTCATGCACCTCTTCATATGGAGTTCTTCCATTGTGTAAAGTTTCATGAAAATTCTTCAAACGGTTTAGGAGGATTGTGCTTATAAGGACAGACGGACAGACAGGGTGATTCCTATATACCCCCCACCCCCCTCCAAACTTTGTTTGCAGGGGGTATAATAAAATCTGCATGGATATTTACACTGAGCAAACTTTTAATTATATAAAATCATCAACGGTATGGCAGTTATTCAGCTACCTATGGCAAGTGATTAATCGGTTAACCAAGGTTAATCCATGCAATTAATCAATCACAAAAACCCTTTAATCGTTTCAGCTCTAAAATTAATCTAATTTTATTAAATTTTATCTGATGAAAAAATGCTTATATTTTTGTGGGAACCATAAATGGATCTTCTTAACAAGCATTTGCGAGAACGTCAAAGGAATGAAACAACCATTCTCGCAATTTGCGAAACCCTGGTGTGCCCAAATATGGACTTGGCTTGAATAAACTTGAATCTCACCCCCTAAGGATGCTGCATATGGTACCAAATATCAAAACATTCCGACTGCTGGATCTTTAGAAGATTTTTAAAGAAAATTTCTCATTTTGAACTCAGTTATAATTCAGGCTCCCATAGTGAGCCTGAATATGAACCCAGGAACTTGGCATAAACAAACTTGAATCTCACCCCACTGAGGATGCTGCATACCAAATATCAAAACATTCTGACTGCTGGATCTGAAGAAGATTATTAAAGAAAATTCCTCATTTTGAACTAAGTTATAATTCGGGCTCCCACAGTCAGACAGAGTTTCGCAATATATTTTTTGCGGGACCCATTTATTTTTTGCAGGACCCATTTCCAACATATGTCTTAATCAAATGAATTATGCTTATATATCTTCAAGTACATAGATTGTTAGATTGTTCAACCACCACATCAAAGGCTATTGCAGTAATCATGTTTATAGAAATTTATTGGAGCTGATACAGTTAACCGATTAATCTACCAACTGATTACTAACGTCTTGATCGATAAAAATAAGTAATTGATCGGTTAACCGTTACTTTTAAAGTTCGGTATTATATGGGTTAACTAAGGAACAAACTTGTTCCAAAACAGGCAAACATTGTCACACTGGCTCACATCAATTATATGAGACCGAGTAATGCATTCCAGTTACGTGATGACATACTTGTTCACTTGCATGATCATCATACTGTATCAGTAGCTGGAAAAGGTCATTCTCACATGCCTGAAAATAGGCAATCTGTCATTTGCAAAATGAGGTCCGCAGAGGGAGAATTTGATATTGGCCAGTTTATCCTTTGGGGACTCCTTTCTGTTTAGGATTGAGACCTTGATTCAGATTGAGGTTCACAGAGTGTAAATTTAGTAATGCTACCCTGCTGTGCAGGGTTGCATCACCAAATTCACCCTCTGGGGACCTCATTCTGCAGATGACAGCCTGCTTATTTCCAGGCTTGTTCTCAAACCTTCACCAAATGTGGGTAGCAGACGATACTTGCACAAGAAATTCTTGAATTACTAAAGATTTTCAATGTTTGTCTCAAAAATATAGATTATGACCTCCTCATTGGAATAAGCTCAATGAGCTTGTTCCAATGAAGGGTCATAAGCTATATTTTGAGACAAACATTAAAAATATACTATAAATTTGAGGCTCTTTACATGAGACTCACATGTCAACATATAAGTACTAAAATAACCACTAAACATCCAATTATACTGTAAACGTCACACTGGATATACAGGATACATTTGTGACATAGAGTAGGTAAGTACTAAAATAACCACTAAACAATACCCATTATACTGTAAATATGAGGCTCTTTACATGAGGCTCACATGTGAACATGTAAGTACTATTTGTTTATTTATTTATTAGTATTTAAGGTCACATATGTTTGCAAAATGGCTAATTATGACTACAACATTTTAGAGAGGGTTTGCACTTCCCAAGCATTGGTGACTGGGTCCTATTTTACCAGTAAAACACAGCCTGTTTAATGCAGTGAACAGGCACTGCTTCATTTTCCGGGGTTCCCATGGCGAGTAACTTAGTACTAAAATAACCACTAAATATACCCATTATACTGTAAACATCATGTTGGTTATACAGGGTACATTCATGACTATAGAGAAGGTAAGTACTAAAATAGCCACTAGATATACCAATTATACTGTAAATGTGAGGCTGATTACTCAGGATTCACAGGTGAACAGGCATGTAGACATACCCATTACACCATAAATGTCAAGTCTCAATATAAAGGATACATTCGTGATTATAGAGTAGGTAAATACTAAAATAACCACTAAACATACCCATTATACTGTAAATATTACGCTGGTTATACAGGATGTATTGTGACCATCAAGTAGTTAAGTACTGAAGTAACCACTGAACATACCAATTATACTGTGAATGTGAGGCTGATTCCTCAGGACACACCGGTGAAAGTGTCATGCTGGTTATACAGGATACATTCATGACTATAGAGAAGGTAAGTACTAAAATAGCCACTAGACATACCAATTATACTGTAAATGTGAGGCTGATTGCACGGGACTCACATGTGAATAAGTAAGTTCAAAATAACCACTAAACATACCCATTATACTGTAAATGTCACAGTGGTTATACAGGTTACATTTGTGACCATAGAGTAGGTAAGTACTAAAATTACAACAAAACATACCCATTATACCAACAATGTAAGGCTGGTTATACAGTACACACATGTAAATATAAGAGTAGATAAGTACTGAAATAGTCACTAAATATAACCATTATACTGTACATGTCAGTCTAGTTAAACCTGATCCACTTGGAAACACTGAATACATAAGTCTTGAAATAATCACTAAACACACCCATTATACTGTGAATGTTACACTGGTTATACAAAATACATTTGTGACCATAAAGTGGGTAGGCAGCAAAAAAACCCCACCAAACATACCCATTATACTGTAAATGTGAGGGTGGTTACACAGGGACCGCATGTTAACATGCAATACTGAAATAACCACTAACCATACCCATTATACTGTAAATGTCATGCTGGTTATACAGGATATATTTGAGAACATCGAGTAATTGAGTACTAAAATAAGCACTAAATGTACCAATTATACTGTAAATGTGAGGCTGATTACTCAGGATTTACAGGTGAACAGACATGTAGAGATATAACCACTAAACATACCCATTACACCATAAATGTCAAGTCTCAATAGAAAGGATACATTTGTGACCATCGAGTAGGTAAGTACTAAAATAACCACTAAACATACCATTATACTGTAATAATCATGCTGGTTATACAGGATATATTGTGACCATCAAGTAGTTAAGTACTGAAATAACCACTGAACATACCAATTATACTGTGAATGTGAGGCTGATTCCTCAGGACACACCGGTGAACATGCACAGACTGAAATAACCACTAAACATACCCATTATACTGCAAATGTCACACTGGTTAAACAGGACACATTCGTGACCATAGAGTAGGTAAGTACTAAAATAACCACTAATCCTTCCCATTACTCTATAAATTTGAGGCTCTTTACACAAGACTCACATGTGAATATGTAAGTACTGTTTGTTTATTTATTTATTAGTGTTTAAGGTCACATATGTTTGCAAAATGGCTAATTATGATCACAACATGAGTATCAACTCAAGACCAGGGGGTGTTGCCCATTGTAGAGAGGGTTTGCACCTCTCAAGCATTGGTGATTAGGTCCTATTTTACCAGTAAAACACAGCCTGTTTACCACAGTGAACATTTCCTGGGTTCCCATGGGGAGTGAGTACTAAAATAACCACTAAACCTACCCATTATACTGTAAGTGTCATGCTGGTTATACAGGGTACATTCATGACTATAGAGAAGGTAAGTACTATTTATTTATTATTATTATTTATTGATGTTTAAGGTCACATATTTATGCACAATGGCTAATCATGACCGTGACAGTTTTACGGGTGGAGGAAGCCGGAGTACCCGGAGAGAACCAGCGAGCAACGACGACCAGCTGCCAGCTCCCCAACATCGTAACTCCGCACTGCTGCACAGGCAGGGTTAGATTGGTTGAAGACATGCGTACCATCGACATGCAGTACGCCTTAGTATACGGCGTCATCGTGCCCCCATGCGGGCAATGGAGATGAAGTGTCTTGCCCAAGGACACAATGCGGTTGCCGCAGGTGGGATTCGAACCGAGGACCTCTCGGCTTGCAGCCTGCACCTCTACCTACTGAGCCACCGCGCTCCCTGAAGGTAAGTACTAAAATAACCACTAGACATACCAATTATACTGAAAATGTGAGGTTGATTGCACAGGACTCACATGTGAATAAGTAAGTTCAAAATAAGCACAAAACATACTCATTATACAGGTTACATTTGTGATCACTGAGTAGGTAACTACTAAAATAGCCACTAAATATACCCATTATACCAACAATGTTAGGCTGGTTATACATGATACATTCGTGACCATAAGACTCACATGTGAAAATGTAAGAATTGAAATAACCACTAAACATACCCATTATTTTCCGTATAAGCCCATCGGGCTTATAAAGTTAAATAGCATTCATGTCCCGTGCAAACCGAGTAGTCGCGATTTCAACGAAGTCAAGAATTGAACTGTGGTAGGCCTATATAAACCCTAGCCACACATTGTGAACCATCTTTATGTCTTCGAGCAAACCATAGAGCTGTATTATTAGTATTTTACCTTCACCATGTCTGATTCAGACGAGTCTTTGGGGTCATGTACTTCCAGTTCGGAAAGTGAAAGCGAAGCTTCACGTTGCAGTGATAAATCCGTTAATGGCCTTCACCAAAACAATGATAAATCTGCAGCCGCCAGGATCCCACCTCGCTCTCATACGCATATGGTTGTGGTTATCATACTCAGCGGGTCATGAAATGACATCAGCACGAATTTCAAAAATATAGTCTGTATATATTGCGGTCCTCACACATCCAGGATCTTTGTAACCCTGCCTTGGTCACACAACACACCCTTCTTGAGTAAAGAACCAGTGCAGAGACTGAAAGGCATTCCGGTACAACCATGAACGATGTAGTCCGATGTCATCAAGAGCAGATCCTCAGAGGTGTTCACCCCCCCCCCCCCCCCAACACACACACATCCTGTTACAACAAGAAACATGTGCAGTTTGCAGAGTAGGTCACAGCAGCCCACGAATCACCTATAAGTTATGGCCCCCAGTTTTTCAAAAAAATTCTCTTGGAAGGAGACCCTACCAACAACATGAAAGGATGGGGGGGGGGGGGGGGCACATCCCCCCCCCTTCTGTAACCTCCCCAGCTAGCCTGCATCCTCCTCTGGTTATGAAACCAAAGTTCCAGTAGTCAAATCAGTTTTATACATTTACAAATCATTCACATTTTCCCCAACCCTATCTTCAAGTTAGAATGTTTCTTTTGTTTGCAGTTTTCAAGAGAACATCGAGTGTTTTCCCTTGGGAAATGTATCACCACCAATGGAAGATGTAGGGATCGTGTTTCCGAACTTGGAAAGTCCTGCAGAGAAGAGAAAAATGGAAACTGAACATTTAACAATAAGAAAGTTGAAACTGGAAATTGAAGTTCTAGAACTTAAAAAAGAAGCTTTATTGTATAAAAAAATGAAAAGATTGGAAAACGAATTATAAGATGTAACAAATACTATTGAAAGCAATATCATAGTTTGTATATACAGGATACTGTAGACCATACAAACCAAGCAATGAGTTGTTTTGTTTTTTGGTTGTTTTGTTTTTTGTTTGTTTGTTTGTTTGTTTTTTGGGGTTTCTTCTATTTGTTTTTTAGAGAGAGAGAGAGAGAGAGACACTACGGACGCCTCAAACGTTGTCACCCAGCAACTCGTCTTTCTCTGGGTTCCCATCACTGTATTCTCATTGACGATTAACGATTAAAAGGACGGGTATATGCACAAGTAAATTTTTTATACACTTATGGTCTACCTGTAGATTCCCTCATCAGAATTGAAATGTCTTTTCTCTGGAAGCAAAATCAGGGGTGCCGGAAGCTCCAAAAAAGTGTGTATGTGGGTGGGGATAGGGGCACATTTTAGTTTATGGATACCCGCAGGGTCGTTCGGCAGAAAATAAATTTTCAGTGGCTCAATGTGGCGGGGTGGAAGGGTGGAGGAGATACTTCATCATCCCGTATGTCATGAATACGGAACGAAATTGAATGCAACCCGGGAAAGGGAACACATGCGCACGTTTTATCATATTCCAAACTCGGCCACAAAGTCCGTAATATAATTTTTCTTTTTGTTTCGTCCAAAGGGCATACCAAACTCAAGAAATTATATTTCGGAATTTGGGTCCAAGTTTTACTAGTTTACTTATGGTCTGAGCTTATTATGACTAATATTTTTCTTTTTGTTTCGTCCAAAGGGCGTACCAAACCCAAGAAATTATATTTCGGAATTTGGGTCCAAGTTTTACTAGTTTACTTATGGTCTGTGCTTATTATGACTAATGGCGAACCTGAGACGTCCAATTGCTCAATATGAAATGAACAGCGAATTATTATAATACCGACAGTATTATGTTGCAAATTTTGTTAGAACTTTTACTATCTCCCACGATCTGTGGGAGATAGTAAAAGTTCTAACAAAATTTGCAACATAATAGTCAGTGTGGACATAGGGGTGTGTGTACGTTATGTCAGAATACGACCTGATAGGGTACTCATAATTGGTGAACAGAAAAGAATAGGGGTAGCCCCCCCCCCCCACCCCTCTTCCTGTGCTGCACCTAATATTCTTACGTGTGGGATCTTCACTGCACGTCAAATTTTAATGTTCAGTGAAGGAAGATCCGCCCGTAAGAGAATACTGCCTTAAGAAGATTAGCCTGAATTTAGGGAGATCAGCGGGCCCCCAATAACAACGGGCTCCAGTGTCCAAAACTAATGCGATTTGTGGCATGTCGTGTTAGTTTTGGACTTTGGGGCTCGGCGTTATTGGGGACCCGCAATGTGTGCATTCACAAAACTTACATCTCAAAGTATTGTTAGCACACAAAGTTGCAACCTTCCACTTTCAGAAGCCTCTTTCAGTTGAGGACGCTATATAATTATCACCTAACTGCCTGGGAATTTCCAACCAGATGGCAGTAGATCCAATGTATTAAGGTACCATATACAAGATAGCACCTTTCTGCATAATGAATATTGGATGCAGAACTCTTCTGCGTAACAGATTTTCGCCATTTCAGAGATGGTAGCTTTATGCACTAATTAAAACTTATAGTTTTAATTATCGTATCAAGATAATTCCTACAGAGCCGATTCTCCATGTTTTTTTGAGCAGTTGGTGCCAAAATCTCATTTGTGCCAAAAAACATTTATTGAATTTTCTGCATGGGAGCCTCAATGTGCTTTCATAATATTGTTGAGTAATGCAATAATTCCCGAACGATAGTGAAGTCCCCTTTTTATAGGTGTAGGCCCATACCTGGCTGAATTTGGTTGAAAATTAATTGGAATAAACTATGTTATGCCAGTGTGTCCACAGTGATAGGCCACGGATGAGAGGATAGCCGAAACTTGGACCCCCAAGTCCGTAATATAATTTTTTAGTGTCGTACGTCCTGTGGGACGTACCACACCAAAAAATTATATTACGGACTTTGTTTCCATGTTTGGACTTATGGGACGAACACCCTTATTGAAGACAATAAACTGAATTTTTGAATTTTTGGCACTACCAGTAGCTTAGTCAAACTACACTCTAAATTTTACTGGGTTGAAATTTAACCCAAACATAAGGTAGGGTCAAAATGGGTTGTTTATTGGGTCATTTTGAACAAAATTGACTTTTGCACTTTGTTGAAAAAATGGGTTATTGACTTTAAACCCAAAATTGAGTTAAATTTGGAGAACTTGGTGCATATCATTTCGTATTTATGTTTTTAAGTATTTTGTGGATTATTTAATTTATTGAAGCTTCTAAAAGATCTCAAATATATAGAAATAAAAGGGAATGTTCTTTCAAATGGATTTTTTTTCTAAAAATGGCTTATTGCATTTTCAAATTCGAAAACCCCGCCACGAATAACATCGTCTTCTGCATCATTCACTTGGCGGTCAAAACATGTGATATCTCCCATCAACGTCGCACCAAAAGAAAAAGAGAAAAAAAAGAAGACAATCTTTCCTATCACCGCCATTCTGTCCATCGTCTCTTGGACATATTCACACGTGCGTGTCCACACTGTATTTTATTACTGGTGCTCTTGTCTATTTCGAAAGACATGTTGATCTACAGAAATTTGCTGACCGACCAGGAAGTGATTGTGAAAAAACTGTTGAAAGACTGGAATTTGACAGAACCAAGGCAAACATTTGAAGGTAGTATCTACAATAATTCGACACATATCAGTTTGGTGAGTGTGACCATTATTAATGGGGCGGTGATGCAAATGTTTTCACTGTTTCAGCCACAGAAACGGTATGTCAATTTACCATGCAGAACAACATAAAAAATTGAAATATTGAAATACAGTCATTTTACCGATATCGAACCACTTTCAGACCATATCCGATTTCGTTTTGAAAATGTTCTCCACCAATAACTTTTCTATGCTGTTTCAATTCAGAAAAGTATCCCAAATCATGTGATAAAAAATGGAAATTATTTTGAATGTTATATTTTATGGATAAGGAAATCGCTGGACCTACCCATTTTATCATTTTCGAACCAATTTATGATAATCGAATCACCACAAATCTTTTCGTAAATTGAACTTAATTGCTGGAATTTTTTGTTTTAAATGCCATAGTTTGAAACACGGTTATGTTCTTTCACATACTGAGTGAAATCGTTGGCCAGTTTTCTCTTCCGTGTGTTGGATAACATGGATTTCAACTTGGGGGTGTTTTAAAACGAAATTAGGCGACAACAATGAGCGTTACTGACGTTCCAAGGACTGAATATTCGTGTAAGAGTACTAACCACTGGGAACGGATTAGCACATTAAATATTTCGTTTCTGGTGCAACAGGAGACACATCTGCTTGCTTATTCTGAATATTTTGTGTCGATGAGCCCCGGTGACCCGTGGGGTGGGGGGGGGGGGTGGGGGGCAGATGCATCCTCAACTTTCTTCCATGATTATCTAGTTGAAATAATAAGTAACAAGTAAATAAACATTTACAAATACCGTTCACACTTTAGCTATGAAAAAATATATCTAATATTGTAATATTGCTACAAATTCCTGGAGAATGCCACAAGGCATTCTGCAGGAATTTGGACCAATATAGGCATACTGTTAATCAATAAAAGGCTCTTCCAAGTCGAATAGGCTTCTACGACCTGCTGGTCCAACTTGGCAATGGGAACATTTGCATGGGCTGTGCTAGGAAGGATGAATATGGTTTACCCATGCATAGACATGGTGTGTGTAAAAGAGAATTTGGGCCTCTGATCAACTTGACAAGCCTTCCGGGGGCGTAGGAAGCATAATGGACTTGGGAGGGCATTAGCACATACCAATACAGCTGGAATTCACCACAATAGTGGCTTTTCCCTCCAATACTACATACGTTATACGTAGTTAAAACCCACAACTTTGTTCATAAATATTATATTATTACAATTTCCTGGAGAATGCCTTAAGGCATTCTCCAGGAAATTATAATAATAATTTTTTATGAACAAAATATTTTGCATAAAATCTATCATTAGTACATATTTATTCATATTACCCATACATATACCCATGGAGGAAAGTTGGAGGGGCATGTGCCCCCCCCCCCCACCCCCTCCCCTGGTTCCTAGCCCCTGATGCCTTCTATCTCTGAACACCTGTATACACAGGGTGGTGATATCAACGAGCCACTCATATGTTGAGGCATGCTTCAAACTCCACATATGGTGACAAATCAACCAATATTTTTCTAGATTGTGACAGCAAAGGGATGAGTAATTTAAAATTCGAAATCTTCTGCCGCGTGGTAGCAGATTTCAAATTTTAATTACCTCACCCCTTTTCACATCTTAGGAACTTTCCCTAACAGTAATTTTGTATGTGGATGGAATAAACCCCTCAAAATCTCCAGGAGTGAAACTGTTAAAAAGTGAGAATTATCGACATCAGAGTGCAGTGGGTGAAACATTTTAATTAAATTATGTCTCCTTCATGCCTCATTTAACTCCTTGGAGCCTCAGCGAGGGGGGGGGGGGCACTACCAGTACATTTTTGAAATCCTAAAGCTCAAAATTATCTATATAGCTGTAGATGAGTTGGAAATGGTTCTACATCATTGCTGGCTGCCTGAACAGACAGGCAGCAAAGATGTAGAACCATCGCCAACTCATCTACAACAGTGTGAACAAATAAAATGATGCAGTAAATTGAATTTAGGGGAAAGATGCCCTAAAAGCTCCCCGCTGCCCCGCTGATGGAATCCCTGGGTCAGAAGACATGTAATTTAATTTTTGTACCATGGCCGGTCTCCCATAACTCTCTCTCTCTCTCCCCCCCCCCCTCTCTCTCTCTCTGGAGTGGGGGGGGGGGGGATTGCAGGAAACAATGTTATTCCTCCAGACACCACCCAAGAAGAAAAAATGACATAAAGTCCCCACAAACTGCTTCCACCACCCTTACGCCAGTGATCTGGATGACTTAAGAGCATCCCAGCCTGGAGTGGGGTGGGGGGGGGGGGGTGAGGGTGTGTGTGTGTGTGATGCCCAGGTCACGCTACCACTAATTTTAAATATGACCATATAATATTGACCAAGATAACTGGCGTTTTGCCGATGCCCCCCCCCCCCCCCCCCCAACTCTTCCCTTGAGCACAAGTGGAGAGGTGGTGGCACAGGTAATAGCAGGGTAACTTGATCACATTCAAAAAGTTTGGGGTTGTGCGGCCTGGGAATCACTCAAATCCCCACCCTATCCTCCCACTCCACCATTTACACAATTATTCTTCACCTTATAGAATTCTGCCATTGCAACCAACCCCCACCCCACCCCACGTAATTTGTCAGTTTGGCAGAGCTGTTGCAAACACTGACACAACATACTCCACAGAGTCACCCAGATACAGTTCACGTCTCTGATTTATGCAGTTGTTTCAGTTGGCCGAGAAAAGTTCGGAAAAGCAATCAATCTCGAGTTATTTCTTATTGATCAAGTGTGGATTTTGCCGATTCGAAATAGGTAAAAATACACGCAAGCAAAACTAAATTCATCGTGAAAAATAGAATGCAGATAAATATGTACTTTTCCTCCTGCTAAAAGGTCAATAAAATGGCGATGCTTTCAGTTGAAAAGTTAGTCTCGGTCCGATGGAATGACCCTGTTGTCGAAGAATGAAAAAAATAGAACGGGGATTTCCCATACACGAAATTTGGAAACTAGACAGGGTGCTAATGATTTCCAACTAAATAACATAATATGCAGATGCCAGATAGCACTGTAACTTTATCATTTAAAGAGTAAAATATTAATGAAACTTTTGATTCAAAGTTTTGTTACTTTGTGTTACCTTTCGATTTTTGCGACGTGATTAAAGTTGAAGTGACCCGCATTTGGTAAAGATTCGATATCGGTAAAATGACTGTAGGTTTTAAAACACAGGGGGCATTCGACAATTTGAAAGGGCTCTGGGATGTTCTGTAACTTCTGTTCCAAGACTAGTCCAAACTTGGACCCACGGCCTCTGCCTGTAATGTAATGTTTTGGTTTCTCACCTCATCAGAATAATACCATATCCTGGAGCTATGTGATTGAAAAAGGGTACTTTTAAATTCTATTTCAAATATAGTTCAGCTATTGGAAGGTTGTGACTGCCCACTGCATTCAGATGCAGTCCATTCAAATAAAGTTTAATTCCGGCCGCGGTTACTTGGAGGTACATGTAGGCTAGTCCAAACTTGAACCCACAGTCCGTAATATAATTTGGGGAATTAGTACGTCCTGTGAGTTCAATGCTGACCCATTCAAGACTTTCTAGATTCGATACAAGTTGTTTGCTCGTGATCCACCTAGCCTCATATCTCGCCTCATCAGAACAATATAACATACCCACTGGCCAGGAGCATTGTGTCGATACATGTGATCGAAAGAGGGACACATTATACACTTTATGAGCAATATGTCAATATCGAAACATGTTGGTCGCTTCATAAATTCTCGAATGTTGTATTTTTACTTGAAAATCGTCAGTATCTCACTTTCAATCACATATCCACACAAAACTCCTGGATATGTTATATTGTTCTGATAAGGTGAGATTACATTAGTCCAAACTTGGACCCACAGTCCGTAATATAATTTTTGGGGTTGGTACGGCCTGTCGGTCCAATGCTCTCGATCCCTGTGCTGTACTATATCATCGGCAAATGATTTACTTGCCGGTCTATCTTGCCTTGTGAGAACAATATGGCATATCCTGAAGCTTTGTGTTAGTATGTGACCGAAAGAAGGATAATTGTAAAAAACAAAAACCTCTATGTCGGAAGCGTTCGGTTACTGTATGGTTCAGAAATGAAAGATTCATATCATCGAAGTGGTTTGTGAGAATGAAGTTGGCAGCCATGTTTTGTATTTTTAAACATTATGACGTCATTTATTCCTTAGGCGATTGGTTGCAATCAGGGATTTTTTCCAGCCCAGTGATCTCTACCAGAGTTATATTAATATAACTCTGGCAGAGATCACTGAGCTGGAAAAATTTGGACTGGAACTACGTACGTTCTTGGGTTAAGAAATCGTATTCGAAATTTTCAAGATCTACAGTTAAAACTAGAAGTCCTGTCATGAATTGCGCGCTAATAGCATGTCGATCTGCGAGCTTTTTTTCGTAGTATGGCTATCAAATTCTGTACATAAGGCTTGAGCACAAGCAATGTTTTAGCCAATGGACCTCCGGGTAAATTTCATTTCCCCTAACAGAATGCAAATTGAAAGGGCCAGGTAGAACTTTGCTTGTTTTATTAAAATTCTGTTTCTCTGATTCAGTGATTTTACTCACAGTCAGCAGGTCATCATAGGATTTGGACTCATTTAAAACAACTCTCAACTCTGTAATGCCAATGAAGGTTCAACATTTCATAAAAATTTTGACATGTTAATTGCATAGAGTTCATTGTAGTTCTAATAAACTCCTGTTTATTGTATAAAAAATATTGTAATGTGACGAGATATTACTGTAAGTCACCAAATTCCCTTTATTTATCAACCTATTTGGCCCCACTACATCCAATTGAGGGATTTAATATATTATACCTTGTTTGCCAGAGCTCCTTGAGCTCTGTCAAATAAGATATAATATAATAAAAGCTCAGTTTAACTTGGGATATTTGAATATGACCAAATCCCTGTTATTTATTTATTGATGTTTAAGGTCACATATTTATGCACAATGGCTAATCATGACCGTGACAGTTTTATGGGTGGAGGAAGCCGGAGTACCCGGAGAGAACCACCGAGCAAGGACGAGCAGCTGCCAGCTCCCCTACATCGTAACTCCGCACTGCAGCACAGGCAGGGTTAGATTGGTTGAAGACATGCGTACTATCGACGTGCAGTACGCCTTAGTACACGGCGTCATCGTGCCCCCACGTGGGCAATGGAGATGAAGTGTCTTGCCCAAGGACACAACGCGGTTGCCGCAGGTGGGATTCGAACCGAGGACCTCTCGGCTTGCAGCCTGCACCTCTACCTACTGAGCCACCGCGCTCCCCCAAATCCCTGTTAACTGAATACACCTGTTAATTTAATAAATCCCACTGGTTAGGTTGCTATGCAATTAAAAGGGTTCCATTGTAGTACATGCAGATAACATCATATATGCAAAAACATTTTATCAAGTACATATTTTCAAATTTTGTCTCCAAAACAGAGCTTATGACCCCTTATTGGAAAAAACTTGTTCAAATGAGGGACTGACAAAAATAAAAAAATAGGAATGGTAGTTTTTGTGAAAGGCATTAGTTGGATATGAACATTATGTACATCAGCCTTGTTCGGTGAAGGATTAAATTTCAGTAGCAATACTTTGTTAAATGCCGAATTTATCAAAAATTGTTCCAGTCAAGTGAATTTTTTGAGAGTTATAGCCCTTTTATTACTTTTTTTAACTTGGAAAAATTGTTGAAACACTTTGTCGTTCAACTTTTAACTTAAGTTTGGGTTAATTGATTGTAAGCGTATTTGGTATACAACTTTCTAACCCCATTATGTGGTTGCCTTCCTTGCAGTTGCCATCTTTTTGGGGAGACATGTGGCTGCTTGGCCTTTTATTGTGAATAATGCTGGGCAGTTTAGACATTTCATTAGATAAAGGGTTTATTGGCAGGACTACTTGTCAGGTCTTATCCTCATTAGTCTAAATTTGAATTTAATCTCTTGGCGTCATTGACAACTAAAAAATGATGACCTTCATCCTGGTAGGTGGCCCAACACTGCATTACAGGTACGTATTGATGCATCTTGTTCTCATTACAGTTAAAACTAGACATCCTGTCATAAACTGTGCATTTAGGCACCCAATGTAGATCTTGTTTCTTAGGCCATTTTTTTAAAAAAAGGCATGCGGGCAAGCGTTATTTTTTAAAATTTGTTACTTTATTTTAACCTTTCAAGGAGTGAAGACTTTTATACACATTTGCTACACTTTGTTACTTTATTTTAACCTTTCAAGGAGTGAAGACTTTTATACACATTTGCTACACTTTGACAGTGTACACCTTGAGGCTTTGCAGTTGTTTCTAGGCAAGTCTTGCCTATACAGGCAGCCAAGACTTGCATGTAAACGATTGCCAAGAAACTTAGATTAACTTGGGTACTTTATGTGACATAAACCAATAAATTATTTTTTAAAGTTTGCATGGGTAATAAAACATAGCGTACAGCAGCCAAAATGAGGCCTGAGAAACAGATATTTTTTTTTTATTCCACCTTATCTAGACTTACACCAAGTTACATGTAATTGTGGATAGGACTTTCACACAATTTCCATATCGAACGGCATCCAAACCACAACAGATTCTCCTGGTTACTCATAACAAGCACAAGCAATGTTTTTGCCAATGGACCTCCAGGTTAAACTTGGAGGTCCATTGGCTGAAACATTGCTTGTGCATTGGGCATATGTATACATAATTTGATAGCCTTACTACAATCATGGCATGCAGGTGAACATGCATTATGGTGTGCCATTTGCACATAGTAGGCCTGCTGGCATTCTTGAAAATGTTGGAGGGCTAAAAATTGCTCCCCTCGCATAGCCTTGAGGCGCATTTAGCTCTCCTTACACTTACAAAACTGTTAAGAGTGACAAAATAAAGTTTTATTATTAATGAATTCTGCCTAGTGAGCTTTGTTAATTTTATTTGGTGCTGCTAACGCAGTCTCTGTGAGACTGCTAAACTGCCCCTCCCACACCCTCAGGCCTCAGTGAGGCTCGGAGGTGTGGGATAGACAGGGTGGCCTTCTTTCAGAGACCATTAACATAGCAGAGATCCAAAACGATGTGGGTTTTAGGAATAGGCCGTTAAGGTTAACATTAATTTCTAAGGCCAGGGGCACTACTTTTCACCTTCCTTAATTTTTTTCGTCGAACGGTAGGCAAGCGAATCAATCACTCTCTTGAAAATGCCAGGCCTGACATACATGTAATTCATGTCAGAACTTCCTAGTTTTAACTGTATGATCACATTTTTATGCCCCCACAAACTTTGGTCGTGTTATACGAAATGTGGTTTCCAGATGATAACTTTAGAATTTGTTATCTGCTCCAAACTTGGTATTTGGTTCAATCACAACAAAATACAGGTCAGGTTCAAATATGGTGTCGGACCCAACCATTTTTGCCTGAATTATGGCCACTGTTGGACTTTGAACGTGTCAAATATTTGGTTTCCGAACAATAACTTTAGTATTTATTTTTTGATCAGCTTCAAACTTGGTATGTGGTTCAATTACAACAAAATACAGGTCAAGTTCAAATATGGGGTAGGCCCAAAAAATGTTTGCATGAATTATGGCCCCTGTTGGACTTAGAATGCGTGAAATATTTGGTTTCTGGACGATAACTTTAGTATTTGTTTTTCGATCAACTCCAAATTCAGTATGTGATTTAGTCAGAACAAAATCCAGCTCAAGTTTTAATATGGGATTGGTCCAACAAATGGCAACAATTTTTTTAAACTGTTTATAATCACTGAAGTCTAGCATAAAGTGGGAGCATCAGTGTCCCAATAGGACCCATGGACATAGTTGGTGGCATGCTGTATACAATACTAGTGTTGGTGATATGGTTTAATGGTGATAAGATAAGATATTTATTGTTTCATTTTCTTGTGTATCAATTATGCAGATTATACAAACTTTAACCCATTTAGCGATATTTGTACATATTAGTTGTGTAGAACTGTACGACTCAGACTACAGGCTGTATTTATGTACCAATCTTCACAAAACTTCTCAGGCACCTTTTCTATCACCATGTGACGAGAACAAGTTGTCTTGGATGATAAATTTGGGGTGCGGGCATAAGCAATGATTGAATTCAGGATATGGACATTATTCTTGGCAATGGGGAGGGTGGGGGGGGGGGGGAGGGTGGGGGGAGGGTGCATAGCCAACCTTGGTGTTGCACTTGTTAATAAAAATATTGGTTTGAATATACTAGTAAGTATGAGGTAGAATCTTATATGCCAACATAATGAATAGTATTGAAGACAGAGATTTCAAAGCAACCTTAAAACATTTCAAATACATGTATGCAAACTTCTGGATAAATACCACCAAATTCTCAAATATAAACTCAAAGTTTCTACAGTTGAGGCAAAATTTTAAGACTTTAGTTCAAATGGTGTATTTTGATGATGGGCTGATAGTCCAACCTGGTGAAAATGAAGAAAGATAGGGGACCAAATAAGAATCATATTGGGTGAAAAAAGGACTAAAAATTAAAAATTGTATGAGTACATATATGTTTATTTGAGTCACTAGATTTATTTAACTTAACCTGTGTTAACCTTTTACCTAACATAATGACCAAAACCAGCCAATGGCATGTATTCACAAAAATGGCCACTCAAATTTTATTATATTTCCATTTTTTGTTTCAATCACATACATGTAGCTTATGACCCCTCATTGGAACGAGTTGGTCAAGCTCATTCCATTGAGGGGTAATGAGATATGTATTGGGGACAAAAAAATGGAAATTTTTAGTTGCAGATATACAAGAATGTTTTCTGTTTGTCGTCTGCTATCCGCATTGGGTACATGTTGTTCAACTGGTATCTTTTTTATTTTAATTTCTCCTTTGCAGAAAAGAAAACTTGGAGTTTGGAACTTTAATCCAACTTAAGAAGAGAGTGAAAGAAGCACTGCAAAGGAAGGAATGTGAACAGTGAGGTATTTTTCTTGACCATTTGATGATGCATAACGTTGGAAAAAATCTTATAGTCAACAGTGAGTGGTGTACAAAAGATGGACTGAAGACTGTCCGCTGCTAGTAACCATATAAACTTTTTTTCATAAGATTCTCAAATTGTGTGGGAAAATCTGGGATACTTAAGTCAAAGATATATTAGTTATTTATTTATTGCTGTTTAAGGTCACATACTTATGCACGATGGCTAATCGTGACCGTGACAGTTTCACGGGTGGAGGAAGCCGGAGTACCCGGAGAGATCCACCGAGCAACGACGAGCAGCTGTCAGCTCTCCAACATCGTAACTCTGAACTCTGCACCGCAGCAGCAGGCAGGGTTAGATTGGTTGAAGACATGCGCACCGTCGACGTGCAGTACGCCTCAGTACACAGCGTCATCGTGCCCCCATTTAGGCAATGGGGTGAAGTGTCTTGCCCAAGGACACAACGCGGTTGCCAGCAGGTGGGATTCGAACCGAGGACCTCTCGGCTTGCCGCCTGCACCTCTACCAACTGAGCCACCGCGCCCCCCCAAAGATATATTTAAAAAAAACATTTGAAACATGCATCCACTGCATTGAGGAGGTTTCTGTAACTGAACTGCTTTATTTCCAATTTATAAGATATAAAGCTGTTGGTTGATGACGTTTTCCTGAATGTAAAACATATGGTTGTTGTTTGTCTTTGTTTGACACAGATGAATATTCTTATGGTTAATCATGTCCAGAACTATTTTGTCGTATCTTTTCTTAGATCATGGTTATTTAATCTCAAAATTGATGAGAATTTTGAAAAAAATTCCTTCTACATGTAGTAACAATTAAGTGTACTTTTTTGTGAAGAAATGTTTTTAAAATGTTACATTGAGGGACGTATCAACTGAAGACTGTCTGGTGACCACACATACTACACATATTTTTCATAAAATTTCCAAAACGTGTGAGCAAATCCTGGATGCTTAAAGCCAAAGACATAAATATTTGAAACATGAATCCACTACATTGATAAGGTTTCTGTGTTGAATTGCTTTATTTCCCATTTTTAGATGGGATACCAGACTGTGATTTATATTGACATCAGTTTGCATGGGGGGGGGGGGGGGGGGGGGGTATGGCCTTTTACAAATGATTTATTGTATTGATTTTTCAGAGAAGTTGTTAACTCAGCAACATATCAAATCAATAAAAATTTTGTATTCTGTGGGTGTTCATATATATCAGGGTTCCCCTCGGTAGTGTCTGCTTTCGCATACAGTGCACTTTTGTGTACAACATCAATCATGTAAAATTGTACCAGTTGGGATTGAGGATATAAACAGATATCACCTTATTTACCTATGGAAATGGACTTCTGGTGATTGATTGGCACACGGTTCTTTATTCATTCATTCCAAAGCTAATATGCTCCAAAACAGATACCATGCAGTAATGTATTTCAGAAATTTCCAAACATAAGCAATTATTGGATTTTTGTGCTGATAAAACAAGGTCATGGTGTCATTTGTTGAAATATCCTCTTGGAGATCTTTCCAACAAATGATACAAGAACCTGGTTTAATGAAGATATATATAAATTATTTTCTGTTTACCCAGAGCCTTTTTCAGCAAGTATATCCATAATGATAAACCATTAACCATGTTATAGCATCAATTGTTGGAAAGCTCTCTCGGAGACGGGGTTTCCCCACAAATGGAATAGGGCCGGGTTGTATTGAAAAAATATAACAAATTAATGCTTGGCATAAATACATGTACTAAGTATTGGTTACATCACAGAAAGCGAGTGATGTAGTATATACAAATGCGAGGGTCTTCACAGGGGATTTGAACAATTTATATTGTATGTTCAATATCACAAGCTGATATGGTGTAGCTGACTTGACACAAACTGTTGTTTTCTTAGTCAAAAACACAAGGTGCAAAATGCAGCACGAAGCATTCACTCTCAATGCTGAATTTTATTTGAGCTACTTTCATTGTGACTAAAAAATATATATTTTTGTTTCCAAAACCTAGCGTATGGCCCCTGATTGGAACAAGCTCAATGCGCTTCTTCTGATGTGGGGTCACAAGCTGTGTTTTGAAAACAAAAACAAAGCATATTAAAATTTGAATAAGAGATTTGTGTTCACAGCACTGGTCAGTTCTTTCCATTAAATTGGGGAAAGGGTTAACCCTTCACCAAACATGGGCAGCAGATGACACCTGCAAAATAAATTCTTGAAGAACTAAAAAATTTCAATTTGTGTATAAAAACATAGCTTATGACCCCATGTTGGAAAGAGCTAAACGAGCTCATTCCCATGAGGGGTTAGAAGCTATGTTTTGGAGACAAAAAATTGATAACATACATGTAATAAATTTTGACTGGAGATTTTTGTTAATAGTGCTGGCTGTTTTGGCCAGTTGTGTTGGCCTTGGGTGAAGGGTATCATTTTGTAACAGATCTCCTGATCCGTGCTTCACATTGATTGCATTTGAGCTTGTCAAAACATTGCCAATCTCAAAGATGTTTGACAGCTTGGTCTGATATTTAGCGAATTTGTGTAATTCGATATCGAAATTGCGTGAAATTCTTACGCGTAGGTAAGGCTTGATAAGCACACAGTTCATGACAGGACTTCTAGTTTTAACTGTATGTAATATTGTTGCAGGCAAGAATTGTCCACTTTGAAAATAAAGTGGTAAACAATATTAAATTTCAAATTCAATCCACTGCTCTTTATTTTGATGAATTTTATGGCTTTGTTAGATCATCTTGTAAAGTGACTGAAGTGAGTTCATCAACATGTAGTTACCCCCCTTTACCGTATGTTGTACTGTAACACCATGTTTATGACATTTCCCCCAAAACCATGCATGCGCTGGTCCAATTTCTTGAAATGTTGGGTAAATGGTATTGTCCGACTCCAATACCAATTCAGATGTGTTCACATGGGTTACCTCCCACTCCTGGGTAGGACCACACCCCAAAGTTGGCCTAAATGTTAAAAAATCTTCTCATGAGCCAGTGACTACAATGACTTAATATTGGTGTACAGCGTCTTTTTTCGGGGTTACAATTTGAAATCGCTCAAATGAAGTTTGTGGGGCAATATTTGCTGTGGTAATGGGAGAGGCAACAATTTTGGCCTTGCCCCAAATTCTTATTTTCAAAACCGAGAGGCCAATATAAAGCAAATTTGGTAGGAGGTATTAAATACTTGATTTATGCAAACAAACAAAAAATCACCCGCTGCCCTGTGGAAATTGCAGAAGCTCAAATAGAAAGAATTTAAACAAGCATATCTCCAAAACTACACAGCACTGAGAATTCTCATTTGGTGTGACACTTCCTTAGGTTCCAGTTAACAGGGAGTATGCAATTAACAGGAATTGGGTCATTTACCTATCTGCTAATGATAAATTAAGTATTCATTCTATTGTATCTTGTTTGACAGAGCTAATTGTGCTTTGTCAAACAAGATACAATAGATTCAATGTCAGAATTATGTATGCAGGTCCCCAAAATGTCTATCAATATTGGGAATTCGCTATTCATCCAAGTAATAACCCAACAGAATGTAAGGTTTTTTATTTAACCCTTTACCGAATGCGGGTGCAGAGGACACTTGCAAACTAAATTCTTGTATAACTAAACATTTTCAATTTTTGTCTAAAAAACACAGCTTATGACCCCACATTCTAATGAGCTCAACAAGCTCATTCCAATGAGTGGTCATAAGCTGTGTTTTTGAGTCGAAAATTGAAAACTCAAAAACATTCAAATGACGATTTTTGTACATGTATATAGTGCAGACACTTTTGGCCATTACGTTGGGTAAAGGGATAAGAGGCTCAATTTGTAATGAAGATATGGTAAATGGTTTGGCATTTGTAATGTTTATTCAGTTAACAGGGATGTAATGTTCTAATATCAGTTCACAGGAAATTTGAATAGGCCAGTTTGGTCTGTGTTAAAAAATAAGTATCTGAAAGGCAACTGTTTTTTCCTGTTAGTAAATTCACTACAGGGGAAGGGTTGGGGGGGGGGGGGGAGGGAGATACATTTTCAAATTGTTGGAAATCCTTTTTTTGCACCATCAGTCTTATTTTTGGCATTTAAATTCCTTAGAGAGGGGGATGAATTCAAATTTGGGTGGTTTAGTCCATGCAAGGATTGTCCATTTGAAAGTAAAGGAGTGAGCTGTATTAAATTTATAAACTTCTCTGTTATTACCCCTTTACCTAACTTAACCAGCCAGCACTATTCACAAAAATCGACATTCAGACTTTATTTTATTTAAAATATTTGTCTCAAAAACATAGCTTATGGTCACTCATTAATTGGACTGAGCTTGTTGTGCTCATTCCAATGAGGGGGCATACATGTTTTTTATACCGAAACTTAAAAACTTTAGTTATTCAAGAATTTCTTTTGCAGTGTTGCTTTTATCCATGTTGGGTAAAGGGTTAAACGTGTCAAGCAGAATACCTTGGAAAATAACTTATGTAACTGGTAAAAGTGACCCATTATTTGGGCTAATATAATATTCCAATGTAACCCATTGTTTGGGCTAGAATAATATCCCAGTCCAATTTTGGGTTATTCTGACCATATTTTGATTTATTTTCTTTAACCCAGTGTAAACCAGACATGTTAACCTCCCAAAATTTTTTTCAGGGAGATTGAAGAAAATTTTCAGGGAGATGACATGATTTTCAGGGAGATTTTTTTTTTGCGCGTAGAAACCATGTGTGGGATCGATCAATTTTAAATATAAACTAATACCAAATACCCCCCTCCCATCCCCCACACACACATAACAGGAAACAGACCAACAACTATACATCAAAGGAACATACGTCAACGTTCTACTAACTGGTGGTGAGTGACCCAGACCTGTTAACCTCTGGAGGTGACTGTCCGTGAGATTTTGATGAGCTCCCAGTGAGACTCGGATGCTTGTCAGTGAGATTTTTGCACGTGGGCAGCACATCAATAATTTCCATGTTACCCCCCCCCCCTCACAAACACATACATTAAACATTCCACCCTAATGTGTTTTATTTGAACAATTTGTCCTTTCAAAAGCCAAACCATAGAAATATAGAGAAAAACAGAAATCAGAAATATGGATGTGGTCATGTGCCAATATCTGAGCTTGTTCCAATGACATCCATATTTCAATGGTTTTATGTACAAAATGTTCGGAGATATTTTCGACCTTTTAAGCACTATATCAGTTATGGTGCTGTGTTGAAAGTTTTGGATCCATTTGGGTAATTATGGGTACTTGCGGCGACCTGCGGTAACCTGCGACGATCTGTGGTGTTTAGGCACACCCCAGAGCCCGGTTGTTGTGGTAATTCGATCTTCCAAAGCCCACCGCCCCACCTAACCACACCGGTTACTCACTGGAAGTAGTTGGTCATTTACGAAGGGGATTTGGAATGGGGTGATCATTTTTCAGTGAAACGTGAAAATTATGCCACAGCCAGCCCAGGATGAAACATCTCGGGGATATTTTGTTGTCCATTTATCACTACGAATGAAAAAACGTGCAAGTGCCGTAAATTACCAACTTTTTTAGAGATTTTTTTCACCAAAAACATAATTTTTTTCACAGCCTGCTTTATAAAATTGCGGATCGGAAATTTTCCCCAATATATTGAAAATTACAGCAACTCATATGTTTGAGCCGTTTGTCTCCAAAATTGGCTATAATTATCTGAAAGTGAAATCCAAAATGCACAATAAATTTGTGCATATTTTTGCACATTTTTCGATTGGACAAGATTTTATACGTATGGAATTTATTTTTCGATTTGACTGCTACCTGTATACAAGCAAAGGTGTGCCTTTAATATATTATCAATTTCAGCAATTATCCTGCATCTCAAATTCATTTAATCTGCCTGTCAAACGTGTTGCAACAATCACAACACGGCCATTGACAGAAATGAGAATTAGTCATCAGTTCCTACGTAAGTGGTGACGTTTCACACAAACTTAATGACCTTGCCATTGAGAGTAGAGCACATGCTTTTGTATTTGTAAACAAAAGCTGGTGGATTCAGTTTTTGTCTGGTATGTCGACTTTCCGGGAGATTTTTGGTCCAAATTGACTCCCGGGCGGGAGGGGATAGCTAATTCTGGGAGAATTCCTGGCATTCTGGGAGAGTTAACATGTCTGGTGTAAACGACCCAGACAAATAGGTTATTTTCAACCCAAATTGGGTAGAGTAAAATAGAAACCAATTTGGGTTGAAATATCTCTTCAACTAATGAATGGGTTGAGTTTATTAACCCAAAAGGGGAGTCAAATAGGGATTTCAACACAAATTGGTTCAGAAAGTCAACTTTTTCAACCCAAAAAACAACATAATTTTAACTACCTCAATGGGTTGTTTATTTACCCCAAATTATGGGTTGAACAAATTGACTAAAATTGAGTTACTTTATCTTTATTTTTGGGTTAAATCAACTACTTTTGAGTACATTTTTGTAACCCAATTCCAACCCAGAAACCTGTCAGTGGTAACTAAATTATGTGATTGTTTATTTCAGCCCAAATTTTGGGTTGAAACGTTAACCCAATTATATGGTTGTTTAATTTAGCCCAAATTTGTGGTTGAAAAATGACCACAAAATTAGGTTACATCAACTCATCTTTGGGGTTAAAAACAACCACTTTTATGTAGAATTTTTCAACCCAATTTTCAACCCCAAATGACTACTACACTATGGGTTATTTTTTTTTAAACCAATAATGGGTTAAATATGTAACCTCTTGAATTGGGTTATTTCCACCCAGTGTTGGGTGGAGTGAAATAGAAACCAATGGTTGGGTTACAAAACAACCCATTTGGGTTATTTTTCAAGCCAGTCGAATTTAGAGTGTAACGGAAAACTTGATTTTCCCCGACTCAAGGGGGGCCGCAGCCAACCGTGGCTGCAGTTAAATTGTCTTTGACCCCCCCCTCCCGACCCGTACGCCTATGGTTGGGGGGAGGGACCCCATAACACCGACACGTCAGACGGATTTTCTTGTAAACGCCCCCTTCTGAAAGTACAATTAATGCAGTCTGTGTACTTGGTATATATACCTAGGGTGGACCGTTCTTGGCCAAGTATTAGTCAGAACACACATCAGATAGGTAGGTTCAGTGCATGGCAGTGCTGGGGGGGGGGGGCAGGAGCCCCCCCACCCCAACCCCCATATCCAGTGTGCCCTCCTACTAGTCGGGCGATAATTCGGGCAGAGCAAAAAGAGAAAAACACGGACACAAAAAATCACTGAAATGGAAATGAAAACTAGCGTTGTAATTATTGCCAGAACCCAGGAAAATGCATCTGAGCACATCAATTTTCCAAACTTTTCTGAAGGTGAAACCATCATAACCCCTGAAAATTCTTCGCACCTTTGGCACTTGCAGGTTCGCGCATCTGGCGCTCGCCTATTCAACAGTATGCGCAGTTCAACATTATATGCTACACCATTTCTTTAGAGCAAATCCTTCTCTGGGTAGGAGATGGAGGGGGGGCACATTCCCCCACATCCACCTTGCCATCACGCGTCTCAATGATACTGGTGGAGTCAATGTTAGGGGAAAATCTTCCACCCCAAAGTTCTACGAGATGTTTAGTGGCGATTTTTCGTCACATTCGTTACGTGTGAATTGTATATTTTCTGGTTTGTAACGAGTTATGAAAATGGTCCAGATACACGGAAAATGCAATGAAAAGAACACAGTTTTAAAAAAGCAATTCCCACTCATGAGCTCTCCCCCATCTCACCGCTTCGCGGCTCGGATGATGCTACGCACCATGAGTCCAGGCCCCACTTATTTCGAATTCCTGGTGCCACCGCTGGGTACGTTTGGCAAACCTCAACTTTTTTACGGAGATAATATAAAAACATGTCTCAGGGCCCGGGCCCGAGACACAAGCTGATATTATCTCCGTCTGGTTCTCTCCGGGTACTCCGGCTTCCTCCACCCGTAAAACTGTCACCGACATAATATGACCCTGGTTGTTAATATGTCATAAATAAATAAATAAATAAATAAATAAATAATAAATAAATAAATAAATAAATAAATAAATAAATAACTGCCCCCGCACTTTTTACAGGAACAGGGCAATTGCTCCCATCGTTCTGACGCTCCCAATGTGAAGAAACAGTATGTGTACAGGAGACTTTGCGGATAGTGTACATGAATCACACGATGCAGGTTATAACCCTTTCAATTGTTTTATGTTACTTACATGAGAAATGTGTGCGGACAATGTGTTTTCTCTGACGCGACCCATCTTGAAGAAAGTATGGCGGTTGAACTTCACTAAAATTATCATCATCTGATTCTCGAGTCGCCTCTGTTTCTGCAGTGTCGTCATCGTCATGAAAAAGTGGAACATTTCTCTCTTTTGCGAAATTGTGCAACACACCGCAGCTGATTATCACATTACAAACTCTGGACACATTCAGTCGTATTCAGAATGAAGGACATGAAATCGTCTTTTCCATTGCCCAATACCCCTTTCTACAACATTCCTTGTCTTTTTGAGTGAACTGTAAAATAAATTAGAAAAATATGAATTTTCAAGTCTATTGTTCAAACACTGCGCCAAAAGTTCCTGCTCCCAATCCAGGGACGTAGCCAGGATTTCAAAATATGGGGGGGGTGGTGGGTGGTCCTGTTCAAAATGGGGGTGGGGGCTGAGCTTTACATGGGCTTCTCCCTAAGGCCTGAGGTGGGACGGGTATGGAAGGGAGGTGCCCCCCTCCCGTAGGTGGGGGGGGGGGGGTCACCCCCCCCCCCCCCCCCCCCCCAGGAAAATGTTTCATATTTCAGTGCTCTTGGAGCGATTTCCAAGCATTTCATTGACACCTGAGAGGACTTATAAGCACGCCGATCAGCCGAAATTCGCCCTCATTGTTCATGTAAAATTTGGGGGGGGGGGGGGGCAGGCCTCGCCGTTTGAGGGGAGCTATACCTCCAGCTCTCCTTGGCTCACCTCAAACCATATTGAGGAGAGCCATAATTGCCCTCCATAAACTGTAATGGCTCTCTTCAAACTTTGATTTCCCATATTGAAACCTTGTATAATTAATATTAGAGTAGAATAGCTCCCTGAAACAGATTTATGAGAGCTGTAGCGGCTCCACTGGATTTTTCAAAAAGCCAGGCCTGGGCCGAATATTTTTGGGAGAGGGACCCCCATAGTAGCTACGCCCCAGTCCCAATCTGGCCTAAAATCACTATTTGTTTCATTCCCTTTCATTGCTTAAAACCAACTTTGGAAAAAAATCAACTAATTTTATGCAGCAAAAGAAACACGTTCATCACATACCCCTCTCTTTAATGAGACCCTAAAACACCAATAAAAAAATAGCCTACTTACCATCTACGACATCTAGAGACATTTGCCCAACCCCCACCCGCTTTCTCTCGAACCTAAACAACCACCACCAATTCAGGTCAAGTACTCATCCTGCGAACCAACAGCCTACCTGCTGTCGACCTTGCCACCCCACCCCACCCCACACCTTCCCAGTGCCATCACGCAATGTTTGCACCGTTTCGAAAACTCGAAAATTAGGACTAACAGTGAATATAGAACTTGCCCACAAAGTTGCACTCAACTGCGAACTCATTCGCACTGTGGTGATAATTGACTTCACCACCTATTCGCTTGTTCTTGTTTCGGCGCAGCAGTCCACACTGGCAGGTCTACAACCACGTGTTCGCAAAAATATTTATCACTTTTACTGCTCAGCCCCAAAGGTTCTTCCAATTTGAACCATTAAACCCCTGTGAACCACACTGATGCCGAGATTTCTAAACTATTTTTAGCGATCGGCGTCGCCAGCATACAGCGTCCTTGACAACAGCCATCGGTTTCTCCGCAATTTACCCGTGCATTGCTTATTTGACTGCCTTTACAATAACAATAGCATATCTTCTGTTTGTGTTTTTAAAATTTATAAACATTGAACTAATAGTAATATTTATTTATTGTTTATCGTCTACAGAAAACGAATAACGACCATTCGTTATTGGTTTTATTCTTTTGAAAACCACAAACAGCCGGCGATAGGAATGGCTAATTGTATGCGCGATGACTCGGAAGAGTGCACAAGCAGTGCCACTGACCACAGGGCACATTACAAACGATTTTTAAGTCCCAAATAATATTTATTAGAAAACCATAGTGGACACCCCCATGATCATAGTATAATACCTCTATTATACTATGATCATGGAGATGTCCACAATGATTTTCTAAATAGCAAACTAATAAATATTATTTGGGACTTCAAAATCGTTTGAAGGCTATTGTAGCGTGCCAATGTGCACTGACAACGACAATGACAGCAAAACACTCTTGAAACTTATGAAAGCAAGGCGTGTTGTTAACCCTTTACCCAACGTAACGGCCAAAACCGGCCAGCGCTATTCTCAAAAATCGCCAATTAATTTTCAAAATATTTTCATTTTTTGTCTCAAAAACATAGGTTATGACCCCTCGTTGGAACGAGCTCGTCGAGCTCATTCCAACGAGGGGTCATAACGTATGTTTTTGAGACAAAAAATGAAAAAAATTAATTATTCAAGATTTTTTTTTGCAAGTGTCGTCTGCTTTTCATGTTAGGTAAAGGGTTAATGAATAATGTCAATGCTGGCTTGGCCCTCTCTGCCACAGCTCAATCCGGTTGCTATTTGCTACTTTTTGCATTATAATTTGGGGATAAAAATCAAGGCAGTCAAGCAGACCATACAGTACTTATTAAGCCAAATTGAATTGAATTACACAGCGGCCTATTCAGAACATAATATACTGTAGAATACTTACGTGTTGTATCTTTCTTCTGGTATACTCTGTGGCTTTAAAAACGGTGTCATCAACCATCTCTTGCATGCATAGCCAGAGTCACCAATTAAGAGGCCCGGAATATGTCTGCCTTCAAACAATCTATACACTCCGCTCTCTTTTAATACTCGCGCATCATGAGTAGCTCCGGGCCATCGGGCCACTAAATCAAAAATTTGGCAAGACGAGTTCATTACTACCTGAACATTTATACTATGATAGTTTTTCCTGTTCACATATGCCAGTTCAAACTCATGTGGTGCCACTATTCGGATGTGAGTGCCATCAATTGCACCCACAACTGACGGAAAAGATGCAATCGCGTGAAAATCGTTCTGAATTTTTCTCACTGTTTCTATTGAAGTAGGAAATTTTATGAATTTTAAAACAAGGGAGGGCTTTGAAAGTGCCGTTGAAACCCTGTCAATTATTCTCGAACACGAGCTTTGGTTAATGCCAAACACATCCGAATTACATAGCTGCATAGAGCCAGTGGCAAAATACCTCAGTGCCACACATGTCTGTATTATTGAAGGAATACTGTGGTTTCTCAGTGTACTGGCAGAAATGTCATTTTCTATTAAATTTGATAAAAAAATAATGGAATCCCTGTCAAAATGATACCGCCGCACCAGTTCATGATCATTGAACATTTCAATTGGATTTACCCTGTCTTTAAATATTCTTTGCCGTCTTAATGAATTCAAAACTATCTGAGGCGATGAATCCGTGGAATCTGCGTCCTCCATTTTGATTTTACTTAGAAAAGCTTTAAGTATACTTAGAAACGTACTTAAAAATTAAGACAACATAAAGGTGTCTTAAAGTTAAGCAAGCTTGTAAATAGACTTAGCAAATTCTTATCTTTAAGTTTTTCTTAAGTTGTATTCATAAAAGTTAAGCATAATTTTGAATATTTAAGAATATACTTAGCCCGATTTTTGACTTAAGAAGCTTTATGAATATCACTCCAGATTTTTAACTTAGGGCAATGTGGGGAATAATCTTTAAAAAACTTCTCCAGACCCACCTGTCAGAATGCTTTGATATTTGGTATATATAACATCTCTTGTTCACTACTCAAAACTCTCAGTCAGATTTTACCAAAACTTGATATGCAGCATAAGTGGGAAACAGATATTTGATTTAAAAGAAAAAACTTAACCCAAGCTATCATGGGACTCAATGTGTGCTAAAAATAAAAACAAAATTCCAAGTTAATTTTATTAGGAGCCATGTTTTTTAAGAACGATTATGATCTATAAATTCAAACTCAATTTATCATCCAGAAACTGAAGAATTTACAGACAGATGGATGGATGGATGGACAGACAGATGGATGGATGGATGGATGGATGGATGGATGGATGGACAGACAGAACACTTACTTAATATAATATGTCTCATTTTTTTTTCAAAACAGGCACATAAACAATACAGACATAAATTTAAAATACTTTTTAATGCACACACTTCGCAGTAATAGTTTTTGGCATCTGTCTATTATAACAGACTTTGACACAGGTACACTTACTTTAACTTACTTTAATCTTCAAAAAAAAATGCAACTATAAAAGATCTTGCACATTTTGCACAGGCCATATGTAGAGGATATCTTTTGTTTTTGAGTGGGTACCGAAAATTATCTCATGTGTGACCGAGAGAAATGTTTATTTTTTGCCGAGCGCTTGCATGAGTGAAAATAACCATTTGTCTTGTCACAAGTGAGATAGTTTTTGGTAACCACTCAAAAACACTAAATTTTCTTATTACGAGCTTTTTAGCTCAACTTTGGCCAAGCCAAATTTGAGCTTATGCCATGGCCAGTTGTCCGTCTGTCAACAATTCAATACGGCTCGGGCTAGAGGCTGTATTTATGAACCGATCATCTTGGGTACCTTTGTTATGACCGTGGGACGAGAACAAGTGTTTTGGGGTCTGATCCAAAATTCAAGTTGGCCGCTGGCAGCCATTTTGTACAAAATTAGGTGCAATCAGATTTTTGCGTAGAACTTCCATATGAAAGCGCTGAGTTGAATAATTTTTTGTATGAATGTTTAGTACCATGGGATACATCACATGTAATACAGGTTTTTTCTCGTGCGTAATTTATGCAAATTAGACTAACGTTGATTTATTTAGTGTTACTTTCAGCATTGTAAGTGCAAATGCCAATACGGCTCGGGTTAGATGCAGTATTTATGAACCGATCTTTACAAAACTTCTTGAGTACCTTTGGTATCACCGTGGGACAAGAATGAGTGTTTTGGGGTCCGGTCCAAAATTCAAGATGGCCGATGGCAGCCATTTTGTATAAAATTAGGTGCAATCAGATTTCTGCACAGAACTTCCATATGAAAGCACTGATTTGAATATTTTTTGTGTGAATGTTTAGTACCATGGGATACATCACATATAATATGGGTTTTTTTCTCATGCAGAAATTATGCAAATTAGATGAACTGTGATTTTTTCAGTGCTACTTACACGCAGTAAGTACACAAGTCAATACGGCTTGGGCTAGAGTCTGTATTTATGAACCGATCTTCATGAAATGTCTTGGGTACCTTTGTTATCACCTTGGGATGAGAACGAGTGTTTTGGGATGTGGTCTGAAATTAAAGATGGACACCAGCAGCCATTTTGTACCAAAATTAGTACAATCAGTCTTTTGTACAGAACTTCTGTATGAAAGTCCTGATTTGAATAAATATTTGTATGAATGTTTAGTAACATGGAATACAACACATATAGTACGGGGTTTTTTCACGTGTAGAAATCATGCAAATTAGATGAACTATTTATTTATATTTATTTATTGGTGTTTAAGGTCACATACTTCTGCTCAATGGCTAATCATGACCACAATTAGATGAACTTTGATTTATTCAGTGCTACTTATACACTGTAGGTGCCAATGTCAATACAGCTCGGTATAGAGGCTGTATTTATGAACAGATCTTCATGAAACTTCTTTGGTACCTTTGTTATCACCTTTGGATGAGAACAAGTGTTTCTGGGTGCGGTCCAAAATTCAAGATGGCTGCCAGTGGCCATTTTGTATCGAAATTAGGTCCAATCAAGTTTTTTGTCACAACTTCTATACAGCTCGTATTTATGAACTGATCTTCATGAAACTTCTTGGGTACCTTTGTTTTCACCTTGGGACAGGAACGAGTGTGTTTTGGGGTGCCTTTTTTATCACTGTGCTATGAGAACAAATATTTTGGGGTTCAGTCAGACCCACTCTGGGACTCAAAGATTTCTTTTCTAGTTTAGCATCTGACTGTCACCCACCTTTACAATACTTCACCTATACATTTGTTACAGGCTACGGTAAGCATTTATGCACAGACCGTTACAATACTTAATATGTACCTTTGTTATCAGGTCATTACCTAGATGTTTGTCATTGCTGTGTCACATACTATACATGTACATGTCTTAACAAGTTGAGCTACAGTGTCACTGACACTTTCATTTATAAGAATTGGATAATTCCACTTCTTGAATTGATGCATGAAAGTAAACAGCACATTGAATTATTGATATGCAGAAGTGATTTGATCGATACTTTGAACAGATAGCATCTTTCAATCTTATTCAGCTGGCGGATTTCTAGTCCAAACTTGGCCTGAAAGTCTGTAATATAAGTTTTTGATTTGATACATCCTTTGAAAGGATGTACCAAGACAAAAACTTATATTACAGCCTTTCAAGCCGTGTTTGGACCAGCGGGTTTCATGCATCAATTCACAGTGAATTATTGCTGGAAATGATCGGAATCCACTCAAAAACACTAGATTTACTTTTCATTATATGTTTTTAGAACAAATTGCTCATTTCCAGTGATAATTTCACTTGTATTCACCTTGAAGTGATGCTTTTAAAGCTGCCATTTTGATTGATATCATGAAAGTGAAAATTTCTATATCTTCAAAGTGGGGGACACTATTTCTATCTTTTCGCAATTTCTTTTATAATTTCTCTTTAGCGTATGATAAATGACTTATGACTATATGTATCATGCAATACCTAGCTGCCACTGCATTTTCTGGATTTATTTTCTGAATACTGGATTAGGGAAATAACAGCAAGATGCCCTGATTTTCTGTTAACTATTACCACTGTTTTTAATGATAAATAAATATGCCTGACACAATTCATTTAAAAACAGTTTTAAATTTGTTCTTAACAGAAAATTACATTTTTGATTGTTTGTTAAAAATTACAGACAAAAAGGAAAAGAATGCTTCCCTCTGTAGTGCTGGAGTGATGGTGCCAGAACAGGCCAGAGAAGCAAAAGTAAGATACAATTTTCTTGATTAATTCAACACAGAATCAATTATGACGAACACTCACATATTGCAGGAATGAAGACCCAATTATTTGTAAAATCCAGGAGGGTCATTATTAATCTAGTCCAGTAATGTCAGAGGACACCTGGTTCTATTTTACCAGTAAAGAATAACTTGTTTACCACAAAACACAAGCACTGCTCTACTTCCCAAGGTTTAAATTTCTGGTGACAATTCCCATTCCAAGTAGATAAAATGAAGAACTCAGGGTATTTTCAGAAATGCTGATCGGATGAAGTGAGAAAGGATGTCATAATATTAAGTCAAATTTCCACAAGTCCTGGTTGCAGAGCATAATTATATTGAAAAATACAAATAACAGATAGGGCAAAATTTAGAAATATTGGAAATTTTGTTTATACTGATGCAGTTTTCTCAATTGGGTGCTTTTTTAAGTGGAAGTGGCGATATTTATGAAGAAAAATAAAAATTCCAAGCACCTGTTGTGTTCCATAGTGTAATTATGAATTAACACTGATTTTTGTTCTTTTGTTTGAGTTTGAGTTGAGGTGTCTATTCCGGGAAAGTTCTGAGAGGTATTTGTACAGGTGAAAATAAAATTATCAATTACTGACGATAACAAATGCCGATCGTCAATGACCAAAATGTCTTCTCACAGAAATCAGTGCATGTAAAGAAACAAAACATCTAAATGAAAAGAAAGTTGGATTAACCCTTAAGCCCCCATATAGCCCCAAACCGCCACTTTTATATTGCATTGAAGCAGGTTCTCCCTTGTGTAATCTTTTTTATTACTCTTGTGTGTAGACTGAATTTTCCCTGGCAGTGGTTCTACATCACTGCTGGCTGCCTATACAGGCAGCCAGCAGTGATGTAGAACCACTGCCAAGTCATCAATAACTATGTAAACAGAAAAAGGCCATAAATACTTTAAAATTAATCTGAGGACTTAAGGGTTACGTAGAGTATTGCATGAAAAATGGAATTTCATGTTACTGCAGATTACAAAAGGAAATTATGTGCTCGGTGCACTTCCATCACAATGGTATCCACAGGTGGTGGTGGGGAATGGGACAACAACGGAGTTGTGGGTCTTCAACAAAAGAAGCAGGTGAGGATATTTAAAAAACCAATGATTTTTTAACATGGCATCAAGGGCATCAGCAAATTTTAGTATATGAACCACTGGGTGAAATCCAGTTCCAGTGGTGGTCCAAGAGTTAAAAATAACTAGTTTTGCTTGTGTATATTGTTTGCATGCATGCTTTTCCTATAAATTCATCAAATTTCCTTGAAAATCACCCTCAAGCTTCTTGGAAGATTTTTTTTTTATTTCAACATGTCTGAGAATATGAAGCTTTCATTTTTGACTGTCAACATCCCTGTACAGATGTTTAAGTCTAATGAAAATAAATAACTTGTTCTGTCAGGTAAGTTTTTTCTGACAAAATGTTTATTACTAGCGATGAGCCAGAGAAAGATTTTTCTTGGAAATGGCTAATTGAAGTATTTTACTCAAAAGTCAAAATTACATCATTAAAATTATGTCGCGGTTGAAACAGTTACTGAAAATAGATAAATAAGTCTTTTTTAATTTTTATCAGTTGTTTGTTGTATAATATCACTGTTAGACAAACCTCTACAGTAAGTTGCACTCTTCCAACTTTTCAAATCTTACCTGATAGAATTCAAATGGTTGGCCAGTTTCGAAATCACTTTAAATGTAAAAAAATGGGTGTGTCATGAACATGCCATAAATATAGTTCTGTCCCTTCATATGACATGCTTTTAAACCATACTGATACAGATCTCACACACTAATGATACAGCTGTAGATCAGACACACAGCTTTTCTTTTTCGTCATACAATAAAAATACTTATTTTTGTTTCTATAATATTCTTTTAATTCCTATTTTCTATTCTGATTTAAGGGAAATAATTCTGAAAGTTAAATTTGATATCCATTGATATAAGTAAATAATTGTAAATACCATAGTTGTTAGTATATGTGAGTTTTATGAAAGCAAATGAGTGACATGAAATTTATGGTAAGCGCCATCACTGATCCCTCTTTAACCCTTTACCCAACGCAGACGATATCAAAATTTATTATTTTAAATATCATTTTTTAAATTTTTTCCAAAAATTTCAACAAAACCATATCATGTGACTCCTCTTTGGAACGAGCTTGACGAGCTCGTTCCAAAGAGGGGTCACATGATATGGTTTTGTTGAAATTTTTCGAAAAATAATATTTTTTCAGCTGCTGAATTTGCATATTACGCGGGCGGATGCGGCCGATTCGTTGGGTAAAGGGTTAAATCCACATGTTTTATATTGTTTTGAAAATAAATGTGACAGGAGACCACTCCCACATGAACAAACATGGGGAATGCTGATAAAGTCTATTGTGATGCACAGCTGTAATTGTGTATTTTGATATCCCTATCCACCTATCAGGAAATGATTTTCCTTGATTTTGTACATTTTAGATGATGGAAATAATTCCGGGTTCAAATGTCTACATTCCATGTCATTTGAAGCCAATAATATTTGAGGGGACAAAGAAGAGAACGGAGTTGAGTACACGGCTCTTAAGCTGCATATACAGGCAAAGCGAGCTTCGTGAAACAATAAAATTAAATTTATTGAGAGATGCAAATTTAATTATTCCTGCTATAATTGGTAAGTAAACTTAATTCTGTGAACTCACCTTTCTGATTTCAATTCACCAGTATATTCAATTTAATAATGTATGTTTATTATACTTCTAAACCCAAATTGGAGATTTGGATGGTTTTTATCAATGGCTCCATATGAACATTATAATAAGATTTTAATTCATGCATCTGCTGCTCAATTTCCAGCTTGGAGGGGAGTAGATTAGGAGGAGGAGGATATCCAAATCAAATGAATGTTTATAAAGTTGTTGCCCTTGGAATTTGAAAACTGTTCCCATAGGGTATTATAACTACAGCAGTATTTTTCAGATTTTTCTATACTTCTCATCATTTACAGATGAGTATGGAGAAATGGGTTTCAACACATAAGAGATTTTAACTATTCATGCATAACATAGTTATGGACCATTTCAAACTCAAAACATTTGTACTTTTTTAGGAATAACTCCCAGTATTTGTTGTCATATTTTATGTCCTTCGTTGTTTTTATAAATAATATTGGGTGAATAACATTCTCACACAAAGGCTCTGTCCATTCATACATACTCAAGTTATGACATTTGCCCTTTGGGGAATAAGCATTGCAGATCTATGGCTCCTTGTTAAACACAAGGAATGATATATATCTTGCCAGTTGGCTTTTCCAGAGATCAGGTCCCAAAGAATGAAATTTATTGCTTGGCATTGGTCTGTAAGTTCATATCAAAATAATAGCTGTACTTGAAAATCATGGTTAGAGTCCTTGCCAAATGCTTAAATAGTGCTTAAATTTGAATTTTCTGATATCAGTGGGAACCCTGTCTTATATTTCAAACAAATTCCTTTATATTCAACACACAAAATTGGAATTTTCAACACTGCCTTATGAAAAGAAAATACAGATCAGATTTGATTTGGATGTTTATAAGATATTCCAGTGTGAAGTTAGTTCCCTTTATTGAATTAGAATTTCATATATTTTAACATCCCCAGCGATTTCAATTTTACCTGTGATAACTTCCTTTATATTCATTCAAAAAACTTAATCTAAATTTGGTACAAAAATTGTACAATTAGAACAGCTTAAAATAGGCATATTACTGCAATGTGGGAATCAAGTGGGAGCATAATCAGGTTGGAAAATTGCAACTGCCTGCAAAGATTGTGAATCATGATAATTCTATGAAAATTTGGAAATGGTAAAAAATTCAGTACAAAACTTCATTGATGATTTGTAAAATTATGACTGATGCTTCATTTATATAATAACACAATGCCAAATTAAATGTTCTATACTATTTGAAATATTTTTCCATGTTCTGTAAGCAAGTTTGGAACTAATACCTAAATTGGTTGAGCCTGTATTTAGACACTCCTAGTAATCTTACCTAATATTTCAAAGTAATTCAATATTTAAGGTAAGAAAGATTTTTTTGCTCAACGGACTGAAACAGAGAGTGAGCTATAATGATCACTCACCATCCTTTGTACATTGTGAACATAGAGTTTGCAACTTCAACTCTGAAACCACTGGACCAATTTCAGTTAAATTTGGGTTGATTGTTCTGATACTGCATTTTATTCTTGTGTAAATCAAATTGAATCAAATTGTTCATCCCCACAGAGAGGTGGGGGGGGGGGGGGGGGGGGGGAATGCTCCTAAATATAAAAAAAATCTTGTTGTGAACCAGTGGGTGACTTGAAATTTTGTGCTAAAATTCCTTTTGAAGTGTAGAATCAACTGTATCAAATGAAGTTTGTAGAGAAATATTTGCCCTTTTAAAAGAATGGACAGGATTGTTGGAACTGCCCAAAATTTCTATTTTCTGTAATAATGAGCTGACTTTGAACCAAAGTTGGTATGTGGTGTTATTGAGTCATTAATTGGAATGCAATGTAAGTGCTTTAGAGCAGTTTTGTATTTGAATTAAACGCTATATAAGTAAATTATTATTATTATTATTAATACTTGATTTGAACAAAATAAAATTTTCCATCATCCCAGTGGCAAAACCAGGAGCTAAAAACAGAATTTTTTTTCAAATGGCCATATCGGGTCCCAAATTTTATTCAGATCCAATGGTAAAAAACCTAAAGTGGGCAGGGGTTCAAGTCAGTTCAAGTTAACCCTCTGCACACTGATGTCAAAAGGGTAGTTTTCAGCAGCAAATATTTCCCATAATGCAGTTTGATATTTAACCAAATATACCTTGTTTGACAGAGCTCAGTGAGCTCTGTCAAACAAGATATAATTGGTAAAATTCACAGTTAAATAAGAGAAAAACAGAGTGATTGGAGAAAATTCTGTTGCACTACCAGAGTGCTGGGGATTAAGTTCTTAGGTTGCTGTTTGGGCTACCTATTTTCTATTAACCTTTTACCTAACAGGAAAGGCAGACAATAATTAATAAAACTACCCGGTAACTGCAATACTGGAAAATAAGTTGGCTTTTAAATAAAAAAATTAACTAGCATTACTCCACCACCTGCTAAATGGGTGTCCACTCTGTACTATTATATGGGTCTGTACTTTTAATTTTGATAAATGTTGCACACTCCATATTTTTATTCCCACCTGTACTTTTATTTGAAAAAGAGAATTGGAGTTTAAGGTCACATATTTCTGCGTGATGGCTAATCATGACCATGGCAGTTTTAAGGGGTGGTGGAACCTGAAGTACCTGGAGAGAACCACCAAGCAACAGTGAGCAACTGTCAGCTCCCCAACATACTAACTCCAGACAGGCAGGGTTAGCATTGGTTGAAGACAGGTGCACCATTGACATAGTCCTGGAAATTAGACAGGTGTGAGTGCAATTGCTCCTGTCATCACCAATGTTTTCTATATTACGGGAGCTAAAAAATGAACTCATTGAAAAATATTGTGAAGCACTAATATACTGTGAGGATAAATGTGTGTCATTTTCAGAAAGCAGCACTCTGTGGCCATCGGCAAGTTATTGTCATAATTCAGCAATTCATTATACATTTAACCCTTTGAACACTAGTGGTATCTGCCATGCCATTTCAATGGCAGCAATTAAAAGAGTCCATATTCATCATTATTTGGGGTAGACCAATCAATATTTTCAACATGCAGCCTCGAGGCTGCACGTTGAAAATTCTGAGTAGTCTACCCCACACATTTACTAAACAGCCATTCTACATAATGACGTTGTTTCATGTTCAGGCGCTCAGTTTCAAAGGGTTAAGGTTTCTGGTGTTTGGTGACAGTATTCCCTGGAAAATTATATATTAACATTTTACGGGTGCACTTTACTCTCATCTCTGATTTCGCGAGAGCTTAAAACTGCACCAGTCAATTTTGTTCATTTCGAGCACTGATTGACATGTAGTATGCCTTAGAACACTGTGACCCCAAGTGAGCAATGTGGGTGATGTGTCTTGCCGAAGGACAGAATGCAGTTTCCACAGGTAGTATTCGAATCGAGGACCTCTTGGCTTGCAGCCTGTACCTCTACCAACTGAACCACTAACCCCACCCCCCACCCCCACCTCCCCCCATGGGGTCATTAGCTGTTTTTGAGACAAAACATGAACAAAATAATGAAAATTGAATACTGGTTTCGTGAATAGTGCCAGCAAGTTTTGGCTGTTATGTTGAGTAAAAGGCTACCAGAGTTATGAATTGTTACATGATTTATTCCTCTGTAGTGTTAATGGCAATAAAAGGTAATTAAATGCTAATTAAATCCTTCTTCTAGTAGTAAAATGGGGCCTCTTGTTGGTATTAGTGCTTAGTGGTGTAATCTTCAATAGTAAATGTGAGCATGTTCCAAAAATGTTTATAGTGATTACAATATTCTTTGTTTCTTTTTCAGCCTGCAGTGTGAGGTATGCATCCCCTATTATGGATGCCTGTTACCCTCAAAAGATTAAGAAGGCCCTCAAAAATGTGCTGACATATGAAAATCGGTATGTAACATGTTTTCAAAGAAATCATAACAAAGATATTTGTGGAATCTTGCTATTTACCAATATGCAGCATTTTTCAGAGATTCAAAAAAGAAAAATTTCAGATAAAACCACAAAAGTTTATCTAAAACTGTTTTGCATAACATCTATGAGTCACGATAACACCAATCCCATCGATTCTCTTTTGTCAGGGTTCTACTTTTTGTACTGGTATATCACCAAGTTACTTTTGGTTGTCAACATGGGCTAACTTGGTCTTTGACTTGTTACTACCCTAAAAAGTATGAAATGCGATTCAACACATACTTACTAATAATGATTTCATTTCAAAGATAATATGAAGCCCATCCATATATAATATGCAGCCTTTAAGTTGTGGCACCTCGACATCCAACTAAAGGCCAAAAATGGGCTGCAAACAGATTTAAAGGACACAAAACAAAACAAAAAATCTATCTTAACTGGTAGAGTGCTAGAAGCCACTATCAGGGCTTTAATATGAAGAGCAGGTACCCCGGCCCAAAGATGTCATATTCTGTGGATGTGCTTCATATTATCTTAGAAGTGAAATTAATTAGTCTTCACGGGTTTGCCTTGTTAAAATTTATGGGAGAGTGCCTGATGGCACTCTCCCATAAATTGTAACAAGGCAAAGACGCATGAACAAATTTTGATGACCAAAAATAACTTAGCACTCTACCAGTTAAAGCACTGCTCAATTTTCTTCCTTTCAGAGGTACATGGTGATATCTTCAACACTAAACTCTATGATATTCATTAAAAAAGTATAAAAACTGGTCAGCTCAATATCCAGGGTCGTAAAAAATACACCACCAATGGGATGTAGGCTTAATTAGTACGATTCATTGAAACTTCAATGCATTTGCAGTACAAATATTGCCGATACAGATCGCGGTTCACGCAGAGAGAATTTTGATTTCTTCAAAGCTTCAAACTCGTGTTAATCTGTAATATTTATTCATTAAAAGCTATCTTTCACTTTCACACCCAGACTTAATAAATTGAGGAACGCACATGGTTTTGTTTTGGCATTTTTGACGGAAGTAAAATGAGCTCAATGAGCTTGTTCCAAAGAGGGGTAATAAGCTTTTTGTTTCGAAGTGAAAAATCAAAACATTAATCATCAACTGTAGATTGTTCTTGAATATTGTGCAGGAAATTACACCGTATACCATTGGCGTTAAGCACCAATAAATAATAATTATCCCCCTGTGTATTTGTACATTTGAATTTCAAGAGTAGTTTTATACACCTAAGACCAGATATGGGTAATCTGAAGTATTGACATATCGCGATACGCATCGTATTGTGACCTCTCTATTGTGATTCATATCATATCAGGAAGATGTGTATCATGCCAGGCCTGAAGGGATATGTTTATTTGTTGTTATAGTTTTGACATAAGGATCGATAAGTTGCTTATCACAACATTTTTGTTTCCTAATTTAGAAGATACTTATTACAGACTTATACAATATTGAATTAAGAACATGTCTGTAAATCTACTTGGAATTAAGATTTAAATTTGCACAAGCAAGTTTAGTTCCTTATTTTACACTTATTGTATCCGTAACTGAATATTTGTTTTAGTTTACAGAAATCAAGAACTGATGAAGAAAAAGAGAAAAGAGAGGATTCTTGAACTAAAACATCACTGACATTTTGTATTTTGTACATCCCCAATTTAACACACCAAGTCTGTTCCATATGAGTTGGAATGGCGTAGTCATATTTCACGAGAGCCATAGGCTCAAGTGAAATATGACTACGCCATTCCAACTAGTTATGGAACAGCCAGTTCAATAATAATAAAGATATGATTATTACTTTCTGATGTTAGCTCACCTGTCTGAAAGTCAGTGTGAGCTATTGCCATCACTTGGCGTCCAGCGTCCGTCGTCTGGCATCCACTGTATGTTAGCTTTTACAAAACAATCGTCTCACAAACCAATGGCCCAAATTGAAACATATGGGTCACATCATCTTGGGGGTATTCTGTTTTAGTTTTGTTCAAATGGGGTATCCGCCTTTTTTGGGGCGTGGTCTTATGCCCAAATATGATGAAATTCTTTAAAAATCTTCTCATGAACCACCAGAGAGATTGACTTGATATATGGTATGTTACACTATTTGGTGTTGAAGATTAAAGTTTGTTCAAGAGAAGTTGGTAGATCAATATTTGGGCTCTTTGTGGGTATATAACCATTTCAGGCTCCCACCAAAATTTCTATTTCAAGAACTGATGGGCCGATTTGAATCAAATTTGGCATGCAGCATAAGTGGGTCCAAAGTACTTGATTGATGCCTGAAAAAATTATTTTTGTTGCCCCGTGGGTACAACCTCATGGGCTAAAAATAGAAAAAAATTCAAATACCCACATTTTCCATATCACACGGAACAGAGAACTGTTATTCGGTGTGAAGCATCCTTTTGACTAGGAGAATGGATTTTTAAAAAACGGCCATTGGTTGTGTCAGGGTGTTCTGTAGGGGTGTTTGAAAAAAATACTGAGTTGGCATATTTGCAAAAACTGAAAAAATTTTTGTTGTCAGAACTGCTTATCAGAATCTTTCGATATTTAGTATACAGCATCCATAGGATGATCAAATACAAGTGTGTTCAAATTGACCCCCTCAGTTCATATTTGGGCTCAACAGAAGAGCCCAAATAATTAACTTAGGGCGCTATGGGGAATAAGCTTTAAAAATCTTCTTTACATCAAACAGTCACATTCTTTTGATATTTGGTATGCAGCATCTCTAGGGGGTTAGATTCACGTTTATTCAAATGGGATCCCTGGATGAATATTTGGGCTTTTTACTGGAGCTCAAGTTTTAATTTGGTGCAATATGAGAAAATTTCTTAAAAAATCTTTTTCAGACCCACCACTGAGAATCCTTTCATATTTGGTATGTGACATTTCTAGAGGTGTAAGATTTGAATTTGTTCAAATCAACTGCCTGGGTTAATATTTGGGCTTTATATGGGAGCCTGATTATTAACTTGGTGGAATATGGGGGATATTCTTCAAAAATCTTCTTCAGATCCACCAGTCAGATTCTTTTGATATGTTGGTATGCCGAATATTTAGGGGGGTTAGATTCAAGTTTGTTCAAATGGGATCCTTTGATGAATATTTGGGCTCTTTATTGGAGCCCAAATTTTAATTTGGTGCAATATGAGAAAATTTCTTAAAAAATCTTCTTTTTCAGACCTGCTAGTGAGAATCCTTTCATATTTGGTATGTGACATCTCTAGAGTTAGGTGTAAGATTCAAATTTGTTCAAATCGAGTCCCTGGGTTAATATTTGGGCTTCCGGTGAGAGCCTGAATATTAACTTTAGTTTATGCAATATGGGGAATAATCTTTAAAAACCTTCTTCTTCAGATCCACAAGTCAGATTCTTTTGATATTTGGTATGCAGCACCTTTAAGGGAGTTAGATTCAAGTTTGTGCAAATGGGATCCCTGAATGAATATTTGGGTTCTTTATTGGAACCCAAATTTTAACTTAGTGCAATATGAGAAAATTCCTTGAAAAATCTTTTTTTTCAGACCCATTGGTGAGAATCCTTTCATATATAGTATGTGACATTTCAGTTCATTCCAGAGTCTGGGAAAGGCATATACCGCTAGTCTGTCCAGTGCTTTTGTTTGGGTAGCACTAAAATGAGTCTGCATGTAGAAAAAGAGACTGTAAGAGTCTGTAAGGGACCGCAAGTAAACTATGGGGGTTAATGTTCTGAATTGAATAGTTTCTGGTTCTTTGGGTTATAAATAATACACATTCGAAGTTTGGTAGCGATATTCCAACTTTAACCCCTAAAATTTCACTATTAATGTATACCGTGTTTTCAAACTTATGGGCTCATTTTTCGCAAGGCGGGACAAAGAGTCCACAAATGAACTACTCATCCTAAAAGTACTAAATGAACGATTTCTGATTGAAAGCAGTATAAATAATACATATTCGAACTTTGGAATCAATATTCCAACTATAACCCCTAAAATTTTTCTGTTAACCCTTTACCCAACGAATCGCCCGCATCCGTCCGCGTAATATGTAAATTCAGCATTTGAAAAAATATTATTTTTCAAAAAATTTCAACAAAACCATATCATGTGACCCCTCGTTGGAACGAGCTCGTTCCAACGAGGGGTCACATGATATGGTTTTGTTGAAATTTTTTGAAAAATTTGAAAAAAATGATATTTAAAATAATAAATTTTGATATCGTCTGCGTTGGGTAAAGGGTTAAATGCATTGCGGATGTATAATATTTATATTTACTCTGTTTTTAAAACTTATGGATACAGCATGTCCAGGGGGTTCACCTGGGATTTCTATCTTCAAAACCCAAAGAGTATTTAGTATGACACAGATATAAAGATTATTGACAAATCAATATTAAGTGTGGGTATATACTTGAATGGTATTAACTGCACTCTTGAAACCCCCTGATAAATTGGTAATGGAAAACCAGTCATCAGAGCTAGCAATCCAATATAATTTTGACACTTACTTAACTGGTACAGTGCTGGAAGCCCATATTTGGGCTTTACTCTTAAGTGCTGGTACCATAACTTAAAGGCTACATATTCAGTGGATATGCTTCATATTATCTTTTAAGTGAAATTATTTTATCTGTATGGATTTTCCTTGTTATAATTTATGGGCACTCTCCCATAAATTGTAACAAGGCAAAGACATGTGAAAACTTTTTTGTGATCAAAAATAATTTAGCACTCTACCAGTTAATTCGACCAGTGGTTTTCTTATGCTATCTCTGTCTCCTATCTTGCAAAACCTGAGACTGTGAGTTGGCCTTCTTGCAATTAATTAAAAGGTAAATTTAGTGTTTTAAATCCTTGTATCGCTACCAACCGTCGGACACATATTAAATATAATTGAACCGACCAGAGAGTGCTTATTTGAATTTTTGAAAGTCTGTGGTTCACTTGCAGTCTCTCTGCCCCGCATTGCAAAATTTGAGTCCTCAAGTTTGAATACGCGCTATACATTAATAGTGAAATTTCATTGGAATATTGTTACCAAACTTTGGGGATGTATTAGTTTAACTCTTCTTAACCAGAAACCGTTCATTTGGTGTTTTTAGGATTAGTAGTTCAGTTGCGGACTGTTTGTCCCGTGTTGCAAAAAATGAGTCCGTTGGCCTAAGTTTGAATACACGCTTGCAGTCAATTGTGAAATTTTAGGTGTTAAAGTTGGAATAATAAACCCAAACTTCGAATATGTATTGTTTGTAATGTTTTCAACCAGAAACCTGTCATATGGTATTATTATGACTAGTAGTTCAGTTGCTGACTCTTTGTCCTCTGTTGCGAAAAATGAGTCTGCAAGTTTGAATACGCGCTATACAGTGAACTGTGAAATTTTAGGGGTTAACGTTGAAATATCAACACCAAACTTCAGGTATGTATTATTTATACTTTTTTCAACCAGAAAAGGTTCATTTAGAACTTTTAGGATGAGTAGTTCATTTGCGGAACTCCTTGTCCCATCTTGCGAAAAAATGAGTCTGTAAGTTTGAAAACGCGCTATATATTAATAGTGAAATTTTAGGGGCTAAAGTTGGAATATCGATACCAAACTTCAGATGTGTATTATTTATAACCCAAAGAACCAGAAACCATTCATTTCAGAACATTAACCCCCATAGTTTACTTGCGGTCTCTTATGGTCTCTTTTCTTCCTGCGGACTCATTTTAGAACTACCGCTTTTAGTCGAGTTTTCGTATTTTGTACTTGACCCGACTGTCTTGTATTTTTGTCTGAAATACTGAAAAATGTTCCGAATGAGCCTGGGAGTTTACTGTTTTTCCAGTCAAACATGAAAAGACAAGCATGTAATTTAAACAGATCATTGACTTTTAGTATCTTATCCTTTGCAAACAATGGATCTGTGTGGGAGTTGAACCTTTTGTTATTTACTATTCTGATCGAGCGCTTTTGTATTTTCAATACGTCCCTAATTGCCCTACAATTGCCCCATAGTTGAATACCGTATATTAAATGACATTGTACAAGGGAAAAATAAAGTATTTTCATGATCTTTTGGAGTAATATTTTTTCTGTTTTATTAAAAGTATAATTAGCTCATCTTATCTTTGCAAAGATTTTTGATCTGCGGGCTTGATATGATAGGGTTTCATCAATATTTATACCTAGGAAACTCAAGGATTTTCTTCCTCGTTTAATCCAACCTGCGTTATCTTTTGGTTCTTTATATCAATGTTTGGGTATCTCCGATTTTGTGTTGTTTGATTTGGGTTTATAACAATATACTTTGTTTTACCAGCATTTAATGCAAGTTGGTTTGCACAACACCATTCGTGAATTTTGGTGAGTTCAAGATTGAAATTTGTGTTCACCAAATCGGTTTCGGTTTGTGGGATAGAGTCATGGACAGTAGTATCATCGGCAAAAGACAGAAGGGTCACGGATGTTAACCGACTAATATCATTTATATACAAGAGAAATAGAACAGGGTCAAGGACAGATCCCTGTGGAACACCATATTGAATTTCAGTTAAGTTTGATCCATGTTCGCCATATTTGACATATTGTGCCCTGTTTGAAAGATAGTTTCTGAACCAATTGTAACTGGCGCCTCTGAAGCCATACCTCTCTATTTTCTTTAATAAAAAGCCATGGTTAATTGTATTGAATGCTTTTGAAAGGTCTAGAAATACCGCTAATGTCATATGTCAATTCAAGTTTGTACAAATAAACTTGCCGCACCCACAGGGGGCACCAGAAAGGGGCATAACTCTGATAGCACCATAAATCTTTTAAAAAATTCAAAAAATCTTCCTCAGATCCACCAGTCAGAATCTTTTTATATTTGTTATACAACATCTCTAGGGAGGTCAGATTCAAGCTCACTCAAAAATCAAGTGATGGCCCTTGCCCTGCTAACGTGTCGCCAGCAAAATTCAATTTGTGACAGTAAAACCATCGTTTACGGCCCCAAACAATCAAATACAACATAGTTATCTCCTAAATTGAATGAAATATAAACTGTCCATATGGACCTGGATTATCCTTGAAATAAGATGCGAAAGGTCATTTAAACCCCTGAATTTCAGTTTTACAGAAACATTTGTGGAAATCTTGTAAAATTGATCAGCTGAGCAATTATATTGAAAATTGGATTGATGTATGTCTTGTTTTAACCCTTTACCCAATGAATCAGCCACATACACCTGCGTAATATGCAAATTCGGCAGGTGAAAAAATACTATTTTTCAAAAAATTTCAACAAAACCACATCAAGCGTCAAACTCATTCTAATGAGCAGTCACAAGATATGCTTTAGATGAAATTTTTTGAAAAATTTAAAAAATGATAACTTTTTATATTGTTTGCATTGGGTTAATGGAAAACATTAGTTGCCAGCATTTATTATACTCCCACTTTCGAAGAAAATGGGGGTATACTGGATTACATGCATCTGTCCATCTATTCGTCTGCCCATCCGACAATATTCATAACTTTCATATCCCAATAACTTAAGTATTTGTTACTTGTTTTAATTCATTTCTGCTTCATCAGTCCAGCAATGCAGTGGGAGTATGAATTGTCTTCAGCAATAGCTCTTGTTTTACCTAATTTGGTATTGTATGTATATTTTGAACGAAATAAACTGTTAAAACTGAGATTTGTAATGGATTTATTTATACCTTGTGGAATGTAGGATACATTATTGTCTGAACTTCAGCTGACATTAAGGTTGAATTCAATATGAAATTAAACTGAAAATAGACTGAATTAATGTTAAAAATTATACATTTTTATTTGAATTTGAACTGAATTTTTGCTTACTAAAAACTTAAATTTCACTAATTAATGTCTGATAAAATGCTTAAATGAATATGACCACTGTGATGATTTTGGGCTGAAACCACTGAAATGGAACTGAAAGCGTTCGAAATCAAGCAAAAATTCAGACAGTAGAAATAGTCTGAATTTAAACTGAACATTGTCTGAAGTTTTGTATAATACACACTGAAATTTGACTGAGATAAAGCTGAAAATTTACTATTTTATCTGAAATTTTACTGAATTATGGCCAAATTTCTTAAAAAATTATGCTGAATTGGGGTTGAATTTTTTCTGACAAAATCTGAACAAATAATGAGTACTGTTTGGAATTCAACTGAATAAAGACTGAATTTCACATGAGTTAAGCTGAATTGTGACTGAAGTTGCCAAACTTAATTTTGACTAACACTTGATGAATATCAACTGAAAGTGTTCGTAATCGAGCACAAATTCAGTTATTGAAGAAATACGTTTTTTCAAAGATGTTCAGCCATAATTCATCAATTATTCAAATGAAACGCAGCTTCTGATTCAGCTTAACTTCAGACACAAGATTTCCATGAGGGCAAAAAAACCCCACTAAACATAACCATAAAACTGTAAATGTTATGCAGGTTATACAAAATACAACCATAAAGTTGGTAAGCCCTAAAAAAAACCCCACTAAACATACCCATTATCCAGTGAATGTTATGCTGGTTGTAGAAAATACATTTACGACCATAAAGTAGGTAAGCACCAAAAAAAAACCCACTAAACATACCCATTATACTGTAAATGTTATGCAGGTTATACAAAATATGACCATAAAGTTGGTAAGCACTAAAAACACGCGGCCCCAAGGGACCTGAGGGCTCTCACCTGACATGGTAGCCTAAATATCAACCCAGAGAATTGATTTCAACAAGTTGCATCTGCTCCTCCTAAGAAAAGCTTATACCAAATATCCAAAGATTGTGACCAGTGGATCTAAAAAAAAAGAAGATTTTTAAAGAAAATTTCTCATTTTGAACTAAGTTACAATTCGAGCTCCCACAGTGAGTCCAAATATGGATCTAGGGACATGGCTTTAACAAACTTGAATCTCACCCCCCTAAGGATGCTGCACACCAAATATTAAAACATTCCAACTACTGGATCTGAAGAAGAAGATTTTTAAAGAAAATTTCTCATTTTGAACTAAGTTACAATTCGAGCTCCCACAGTGAGTCCAAATATGGATCTCGGGGCATGGCTTGAACAAACTTGAATCTCCCCCCTAAGGATGCTGCATACCAAATATCAAAACATTCCGACTGCTGGATCTGAAAAAGATTTTTAAAGAAAATTCCTCATTTTGAACTAAGTTATCATTCGGGCTCCCACATTGAGTCCAAATATGGACCTAGGGACATGGCTTGAACAAACTTAAATATCACTCCCCTAAGGATGCTGCATACCAAATATCAAAACATTCCGACTGCTGGATCCGAAGAAGATTTTTAAAGAAAATTCCTCATTTTGAACTCAGTTATAATTTGGGCTACCACAGTGAGCCCAAATATGGACCCAGGGACTTGGCTTGAACAAACTTGAATCTCACCCCCCTAAGCATAGTGCATACCCAATATCAAAAGATTCTTCCTGCTGGATCTTGAGAAGATTTTCAAAGAAATTTGCCTGAAATGCACTAAGTTCAAATTTGGGCTCCTATACAGAGCCCAAAAAATAAACCAAGGGTGCCGATTTGAACAAACTTGAATCAGATCCACCCCACAATGTTGCATACCAAATATCAAAAGATTCTGCCTGCTGGATCTGGAGAAGATTTTTGAAGAAATTTGCCTGAAATGCACTAAGTTCAAATTCAAGCTTTTATAGTGAGCCCAAATATGAATCCAGGGGGCCGATTTGAACAAACTTGAATCAGATCCACCCCACAATGTTGCATACCAAATATCAAAAGATTCTGCCTGCTGGATCTGGAGAAGATGATTTTTGAAGAAATTTGCATGAAATGCACTAAGCCCAAATATGAACCCAGGGGGCCGATTTGAATAAATTTGAATCAGATCCACCCCACAATGTTGCATACCAAATATGAAAACATTCTGCTTGCTGGATCTGGAGAAGACGATTTTTTAAGAAATTTGCCTGAAATGCACTAAGTTCAACTTTGGGCTCCTATACTGAGCCCAAATATAAACCCAGGGGGCCGATTTGAACAAACTTGAATCAGATCCACCCCACAATGTTGCTTACCAAGTATGAAAAGATTCTGCCTGCTGGATCTGGAGAAGATTTGTTAAGAAATTTGCCTGAAAGGCACTAAGTTCAAATTTGGGCTCCTATACTGAGACCAAATATAAACCCAGGGGGGCCGATTTGAACAAACTTGAATTAGATCCACCCCCCCACAATGTTGCTTACCAAATATGAAAAGATTCTGCCTGCTGGATCTGGAGAAGATTTTTGAAGAAATTTGCCTGAAATGCACTAAGTTCGAATTCAAGCTTCTATAGTGAGCCCAAATATGAATCTAGGGAGACGATTTGAACAAACTTGAATCAGATCCACCCCACAATGTTGCATACCAAATATCAAAAGATTCTGCCTGCTGGATCTGGAGAAGAAGATTTTTGAAGAAATTTGCCTGAAATGCACTAAGTTCGAATTCGAGCTTCTATAATGAGCCCAAATATGAATCAAGGGAGCCGATTTGAACAAATTTGAATCAGATCCACCTCACAATGTTTCATACCAAATATCAAAAGATTCTGCCTGCTGGATCTGGAGAAGAATATTTTTTAAGAACTTTGGCTGAAATGCACCAAGTTCAAATTCGAGCTTGTATAGTGAGCCCAAATATGAATCTAGGGAGCCGATTTGAATAAATTTGAATCAGATCCACCCCACAATGTTGCATACCAAATATGAAAACATTCTGCCTGCTGGATCTGGAGAAGAAGATTTTTTAATGAATTTGCCTGAAATGCACTAAGTTCAAATTTGGGCTCCTATACTGAGCCCAAATATAAACCCGGGGGGGGGGGGGGGGGGGCGATTTGAACAATCTTGAATCAGATCCACCCCACAATGTTGCTTACCAAATATGAAAAGATTCTGCCTTCTGGATCTGGAGAAGATTTTTTAAGAAATTGCCTGAAATACACTAAGCCCAAATATGAACCCATGGGGCCGATTTGAATAAATTTGAATCAGATCCACCCCACAATGTTGCATACCAAATATCAAAAGATTCTGCCTGCTGGATCTGGAGAAGAAGATTTTTGAAGAAATTTGCCTGAAATGCACTAAGTTCAAATTCAAGCTTTTATAGTGAGCCCAAATATGAATCCAGGGGGCCGATTTGAACAAACTTGAATCAGATCCACCCCACAATGTTGCATACCAAATATCAAAAGATTCTGCCTGCTGGATTTGGAGAAGAAGATTTTCAAAGAAATTTGCCTGAAATGCACTAAGTTCAAATTTAAGCTTTTATAGTGAGCCCAAATATGAATCCAGGGGGCCGATTTGAACAAACTTGAATCAGATCCACCCCACAATGTTGCATACCAAATATCAAAAGATTCTGCCTGCTGGATCTGGAGAAGAGTATTTTTCAAGAAATTTGGCTGAAATGCACCAAGTTCGAATTCAAGCTTCTATAGTGAGCCCAAATATCAACCTAGGGAGCCGATTTGAACAAACTTGAATCAGATCCACCCCACAATGTTGCATACCAAATATCAAAAGATTCTGCCTGCTGGATCTGGAGAAGAGGATTTTTGAAGAAATTTGCCTGAAATGCACTAAGTTCGAATTCGGTCTTCTATAGTGAGCCCAAATATGAAACCAGGGGGCTAATTTGAACAAACTTGAATCAGATCCACCCCACAATGTTGCATACCAAATATCAAAAGATTCTGCCTGCTGGATCTGGAGAAGAAGATTTTTAAAGAAATTTGCCTGAAATGCTTCTATAGTGAGCCCAAATATGAATCCAGGGGGCCGATTTGAACAAACTTGAATCAGATCCACCCTACAATGTTGCATACCAAATATCAAAAGATTCTGCCTGCTGGATCTGGAGAAGAAGATTTTTTAATGTTTTTCCCATTGCCTACGGTGTTAAAAAGTGCCGACTCAGACTTTTTCAAAGTCCTGAAAAAAGTACCTTGTGATCAAACCGGTAGGGATATTCTATTCTACTGGATAAAAGTAAGCTTTATACAAAATAAGAATTCTCTGTGCCGTGTAGTTTTGGCGATATGGCAGTTTTAAGGTTTTTCCTATTTTTAGCTCCCGAGGTTCCCACGGGGCAATGTGAACATTTTTTTTGGCATCAATCAACTACTTATGACCCATTATCATCTCATATCAAATTTGGTTCAAATCGACCTCACAGTTCAGAAAATAGAAATTTTAGGCGTGGCCAAAACTTTTGCCCCTCCCATAACAAAGGCAAATATTGCCCGACACACTTCTCTTGAACAAACTTGATTCTAAACCTCAAATGGACTCTGTATACCACACATCAAGTCTCTGCTACTGGTGGTTCATTAGAAGAAGATTTTCAAAAAGTTTGGCTATTTTTTCCCCACACCTCTGCTCAATATGAGCCGAAACCTAATTTGGATAAAAAACAAAATGCCCCTATAGAACCACTACTTGCATGAAATTTAATTAAAATGTGGCCGGTGGTTTAGGAGAAAGAGGCTCAAGAACCACCTTCACGCAGGACGATGCACAAAGAGTGATAAGAAATGCTCACCCTGACTTTCAGTCAGGTGAGCTAAAACCCACTAAACATACCCATTATCCAGTGAATGTTATGCTGGTTGTTCAAAATACATTTACGACCATAAAGTAGGTAAGCACCAAAAAACCTCCACTAAACATACCCATTATACTGTAAATGTGAGGGTGGTTACACAGGACCCGCATGTTAACAGGCAGTACTGAAATAACCACTAAACATACCCATTATACTGTAAATATCCTGCTGGTTATACAGGATATATTTGAGAACATCGAGTAGTTAAGTACTAAAATAAGCACTAAATGTACCAATTATCCTGTAAATGTGAGGCTGATTGCTCAGGATTTACAGGTGAACAGGCATGTACAGAAATAAACATACCCATTATACCATAAATGTCACTCTCAACATAAATGATACTTTCGTGACCACAGTGTAGGGAAGCACCAAAAATTCTACTAAACATACCCCTTATACTGGAAATGTGAGGTTGGTTACACGGGACCCGCAAGTGAACATGCAGTACTGACATAACCACTAAACATACCCATTATACTGTAAATGTCACACTGGATATCCAGGAAACATTTGTGACCATAGAGTAGGTAAGTGCTGAAATAACCACTAAACATACCCATTATACCAACAATGTCAGGCTGGTTATACAGTACACACATGTAAATAGAAGAATAGATAAATATCGAAATAGCCACTAAATATAACCATTATACTGTTGTATATGTCAGTCCAGTTAAACCTGATCCTCTTGGAAACACTGAGTACATAAGTCTTGAAATAACCGCTAAACATACCCATAAAACTGTGAATATTAGTTACACTGGTTATACAAAATACATTTGTGACCATAAAGTTGGTAAGAAAAATAAAACCCCACTAAACATACCCATTATACTGTAAATGCCATGCTGGTTATACAAAAATACATTTACGACCATAAAGTTGGTAAGCACTAAAAAAACCCCATTAAACATACCCATTATACTGTAAATGTTAGGGTAATTACACAGGACCCGCATGTTAACATGCAGTACTGAAATAACCACTAAACATACCCATTATACTGTAAATGTCACACGGGATATACTGTATACATGCGTGACCATAGAGTAAGTAAGTATTAAAATAACCACAAAACATACCCATTATACTGTAAATATTACGTTGGTTATACGGATACATGCATGACCATTGAGTAGGTAAGTACTAACATAACCACTAAACATACCCATTATACTGTGAAAGTTACGCTGGTTATACAAAATACATTTGTGACAATAAAGTGGGTGAGCAGCAAAAAAACCCACTAAACATACCCATAAAACTGTAAATGTTATGCTGGTTATACAAAATATGACCATAAAGTTGGTAAGCACTAAAAAAAACCCCACTAAACATACCCATTATACTGTAAATGTGAGGGTGGTTACATGGGACCCGCATGTTAACATGCAGTACTGAAATAACCACTAAACATACCCATTATACTGTAAACGTCACGCTGGTCATACAGGATATACTTGCGAACATCGAGTAGTTAAGTACTAAAATAAATCTAAATGTGCCAGTTATACTGTAAATGTGAGGCCGATTACTCTAGATTCACAGATGAACAGGCATGTAGAGATATAACCACTAAACATACCCATTATACTGTAAATGTCAGTCTCGATATAAAGGATATATTCATGACCATAGATTAGGTAAGTACTAAAATGACCACTAAACATACCCATGATACTGTAAAAATCATGCTGGTTATACAGGATGTATTGTGAACATCAAGTAGTTAAGTACTGAAATAACCACCAAACATACCCAATATACTGTGAATGTCACAGTGGTTAAACAGGATATATTTGTGACCATAAAGTAGGTAAGTAGTAAAATAACCACTAAACCTACCCATTATATGATAAATTTAACCACTAAACATACCCGTTATACGATAAATATAAGGCTGGTGACATGAGACTCACATGTGAACATTTAAGTACTGAAATAACCACTATACATACCCATTATATGATAAATATAAGGCTGGTTACTTGAGACTCACATGTGAACATGTAAGTACTGAAATAACCACTGAACATTCCCATTATACGATGAACATAAGGCTGGTTACATGAGACTCACATGTGAACATGTACACACTGAAATAACCACCAAACATACGAATTACACTGTAAATGTCACACTGGATATATAGGATACATGCGTGGCCATAGAGTAAGTAAGTACTAAAATAACCACTAAACATACCCATTATATTGTAAATATTACGTTGATTATACAGATACATGCATGACCATTGAGTAGGTAAGTACTAAAATAACCACTAAACATACCCATTATATTGTAAATATTACGTTGATTATACAGATACATGCATGACCATTGAGTAGGTAAGTACTAAAATAACCACTAAACATACCAATTACCCTGAGAATGTGTGGCTGATTCCTCAGGACTCACTGGTGAACATGCTTGAACTGAAATAACCACTAAACATACCCATTATACTGTGAATGTCACAGTGGTTAAACAGGATACATTTCTGACCATAAAGTAGGTAAGTAGTAAAATAACCACTAAACCTACCCATGATATGATAAATTTAACCACAAAACAAACCCATTATATGATAAATATAAGCCTGGTTACATGAGACTCACATGTGAACATGTAAGTACTGAAATAACCACAAAACAAACCCATTATATGATAAATATAAGCCTGGTTACATGAGACTCACATGTGAACATGTAAGTACTATGTGAACATGTAAGTACTGAAATAACCACTATACATACCCATTATATGATAAATATAAGGCTGGTTACTTGAGACTCACATGTGAACATGTAAGTACTGAAACAACCACTAAACATACCCATTATACAATAAATATAAGGCTGGTTACACGAGACTCACATGTGAACATGTAAGTGCTGATATTGTTTGTTTGTTTGTTGGTGGTTAACGTCACATATTTATGCACAATGGCTAATCGTGACACAACATGGAGATGAAGTCAAGGTTAGTCAATCGTTGATCTACATGTTGCCCATTTTAGAGGACTTTCACCCCAAGCATTGGTGACTGGGTCCTATTTTACTAGTAAAGCGGAACTGGTAAGTACTGATATAACCACTAAACATACCCATTATACGATAAATATAAGCCTGGTTACACGAGACTCACATGTGAACATGTAAGTACTATGTGAACATGTAAGTACTGATAAAACCACTAAACATACCCATTATACAATAAATATAAGGCTGGTTACACGAGACTCACATTTGAACATGTAAGTACTGAAATAACCACTAAACATACGCATTATACGATAAATATAAGCCTGGTTATACGAGACTCACATGTGAACATGTAAGTACTGAAATAACCACTAAACATACGCATTATATGATAAATATAAGGCTGGTTACTTGAGACTCACATGTGAACATGTAAGTACTGAAATAACCACTGAACATACCCATTATACTATAAATATAAGACTGGTTACATAAGACTCACGTGTGAACATGGAAGTACTGAAATAACCACTAAACATAACCATTATACGATAAATATAAAGCTGGTTACATGAGACTAACATGTGAACATGTAAGTACTGAAATAACCACTAAACATACAAATTATACTGTAAATGTCACACTGGATATACAGGATACATGCGTGGCCATAGAGAAAGTAAGTACTAAAATAACCACTAAACATACCCATTAATATACTGTAAATATTACGTTGGTTATACAGATACATGTGAGACCAGCTAGCAAGTAAGTACTAAAATAACCACTTAACATACCCATTATACTGTAAATATTACACTGGTTGTACAGATACATGCATGACCATGCATGTGAATGTTACGCTGGTTATACGAAATACAATTGTGACCATCAAGTCGGTAAGCACCAAAAAGAACCCACTAAACATACCCACTATACTATAGATGGTAGGGTAATTACACAGGACCTGCATGTGAATATGCAGCACTGAAATAACCACTAAACATACCCATTATTCAGTGAATGTTATGCTGGTTGTACAAAATACATTTACGACCATAAAGTTGGTAAGCACAAAAAAACCCCCACTAAACATACCCATTATACTGTAAATGTGAGGGTGGTTACATGGGACCTGCATGTTAACATGCAGTACTGAAATAACCACTAAACATACCCATTATACTGTAAACGTCACGCTGGTCATACAGGATATACTTGCGAACATCGAGTAGTTAAGTACTAAAATAAATCTAAATGTGCCAGTTATACTGTAAATGTGAGGCCAATTACTCTAGATTCACAGGTGAACAGGCATGTAGAGATATAACCACTAAACATACCCATTATACTGTAAATGTCAGTCTCGATATAAAGGATACATTCATGACCATAGATTAGGTAAGTACTAAAATGACCACTAAACATACCCATGATACTGTAAAAATCATGCTGGTTATACAGGATGTATTGTGAACATCAAGTAGTTAAGTACTGAAATAACCACTAAACATACCCATTATGCTGTGAATGTCACAGTGGTTAAACAGGATGCATTTGTGACCATAAAGTAGGTAAGTAGTAAAATAACCACTAAACCTACCCATTATATGATAAATTTAACCACTAAACATACCCGTTATACGATAAATATAAGGCTGGTGACATGAGACTCACATGTGAACATTTAAGTACTGAAATAACCACTATACATACCCATTATATGATAAATATAAGGCTGGTTACTTGAGACTCACATGTGAACATGTAAGTACTGAAACAACCACTAAACATACCCGTTATACGATAAATATAAGGCTGGTTACATGAGACTAACATGTGAACATGTAAGTACTGAAATAACCACTGAACATTCCCATTATACGATAAACATAAGGCTGGTTACATGAGAGTCACATGTGAACATGTACACACTGAAATAACCACCAAACATACAAATTACACTATAAATGTCACACTGGATATACAGGATACATGCGTGGCCATAGAGTAAGTAAGTACTAAAATAACCACTAAACATACCCATTACACTGTAAATATTATGTTGATTATACAGATACATGCATGGCCATTGAGTAGGTAAGTAATATGAAAATACGTGACACATAATGGTGCACACCCAATATTGTTAATTTCGGTAAATATTGCAGGCCCCAAGCAAGATTTTTCAGGAAAGATATGGTGTATATCGCAGAAATAGCAGCGATTATGTGAAATATAACAATTTGCCAAAACGTGTTGTACAGAGACATGCAAAAACACAGAACCACACATGTATGGTCATATGTTAATGTGGCGACAAATGCGGCAATCGAGAAATTTTGAAAGATTACGAAAGGATAAAACTTGAGACAAGCTATAGTAAAACAAACCTTCATTTTTTTTAAACTGACAAAAGATCATAATTCAATGGCAAATTGGTTCATTAGGGGTTTAACAACACTTCCAAAAACCAAGGCTATATTATGAGCGGGATTGTATATCAATTACAACAGACAGAAACCGAATATTTAGTGGGAAATCCGCACTAGTAAAAGAACTGTTGGGTTTAGTTGGGTAATTTTACAAAGTATTCGAACAAATACAATTACTCATACCAGGAAACTGTATGCTACTCTTTTAAGCCCAAAATTGAGAAATCCGTGCCAAATAAAGTTGTTTTGAAGGTTCAGAGGGATTGTCTGGATGTTTGTGGTAATTCGATGTATTCTAGTTCACTTGAATTTATCCACATGAAACCTCTCATAATTCATTTAGCACTAAGTGCTACTATTATAAGCCCTTGATTGGGATTTGCTAAATCCGTCTCGGTAGTTTTGGATTATTTAGAGGGATTGTCGGGTTGTTTGTTGTAATTAAATTTACTCCTGTTCAATCGAACACACCCTTCGAACACACCCCTTTCCTATTAGAAGGTTTTGGGTCACATAGCAACCATGTGCTACCATAGAAACCAAGATGGCGGTCTCAGATATACAAAATGGACGCTGCGCATGCACACTAGGAACACATATCACGATGGGAATGTTGTCACAAGATGGCGCTCACGCAGGCTACCATGACAACCAAAAATGAAGTAACTGGGCCATGTGCCTATGCACATGAGATCCGGCCAATGTGGGTCGATTGGGTACATGATCTACTACTAACACCAAGCCAAGAGATCCACGGTTAGATCCCCAGCAGGTGTAACTGCGTTGTGTCATTGGGCAAGGCACTTAATCACGATTGCCCAAGTGGGGGCACAGTGGCACAGCCATGGGGGCGTTCTGGGGGGCACATCCCCCCCCCCCCCCCCCCCCCCCAAAAAAAAAAATAATTCCGATAGGATCACCGATCCAATGTCGAGTTGTGACAGCACAAAAGTGGGTTTAATCATTATCAACTTTCGTCCGGAAACCAATTGTTTACAATTTACTATGTGAAGGGTCACTGTGACCTTGACCTACTGATTCCAAAATAGGGCTCTTCTTGCAATAATGCCAACCTACCTATGAAGTTTCGTGAACGTGGTGGAACCATTGTCAAATTTTCATCTGGAAACCAATTGTTTACGATTTATTATGTTCAAGGTCACTATGATCTTGACCTTTGACCTAGCGAGTCCAAGATAAATAAGGGTCTTCCACTCACCTATGCCAACCTACCTATGAAGTTTCATGAATGTGGGGTCAACTGTAGTCAAGTTAGCATCCGGGAACCAATTGTTTACGATTTACTATGTTGAAGGTCACTGTGATCTTGACCTTTCGCCTATCGAGTCCAAAATAAATAGGGTTCTTCCTCTCATTGATGCCAACCTACCTATGACGTTTCAGGAACGTGGGTCGAGCCATTGTCAAGTTATCACCCGGAAACCAATTCTTTTGATTTACTATGTTCAGGATCACTGTGGCCTTGGCCTTTGACCTAGTGCGCCCTAAATAAATAGGCTTCTTCCGCTCATGAAAGCCAACCTACGTATGAAGTTTCATGACTGTGAGTTCAACCATAGACAAGTTATCATCCGGAAACCAATTGTTTACAATGTATTATGTTCATGGTCACTGTGACCTTGACCTTTGACCAAGCAAGTCCAAAATAAATAAGGTTCTTCCACTCACCGGTGCCAACCTACCTATGGAGTTTCATGAACGTGAGTCGAACCATTATCAAGTTATCGTCCGGAAACCATTTGTTTACGCCCGCCCGCCATTCACTAAGCTGTAAGTCGAGCTTGACTTCGTGAAAACTTGACTAAACAAAAGGCCAGGCTTTAATCGCTCACCTGCCAAAGTGGTTCAAAGAAGTATTTGGGGTCACATTCAGTTATGCATGGTTCATCAACACTACAAAGGAATGAAGTCATGAAAGGCAAATTTTTTGGAAAAACACTAAGGAATCGATTTGAACAAACCTGAACCTAACATGCTCCCCATGCCACCCCCACCCATGCCCATAGAGAGCCCAAATAATAAGCCAGGACTCAAATTGAACAAACTTGAACCTGATCCCCCTTGAGATGTTACATACCAAATATGAAAGAATTCTGACCGGTGGATATGAAGAAGGAGGTTTTTAAAGAAATGTCCTCACATTGCATTACGTTAAAATTTGGGCTCAAACAGGGAGCCAAAATATTTACCCAGGTAACCAATTTGAACAAACCTGAAACTGACCCACCTCAAGATGTTGCATACCAAATATGAAAGGATTCTGACTGGTGAATCTGAAGAAAAAGATTTGTATAGAAATCCCCTCATATTGCACTAAGTTAAAATTCAGGATCCCATAGGCAGCCCAAATATGAACCCAGGGACTCGATTTGAACAAACTAGAATCTGCCCCCCCCCCCCCCCCCCCCCCCCTATAAATGTTGTATACCAAACATGAAATGATTCTGACAGGTGGATCTGAAGAAGAAGATTTTTAAAGAAATTTCCTCAAATTGCACAAAGTTAAACTTTAGGCTCCAATAGAGAGCCCAAATACTAACTGAGGGACCCTATTTGTACAAACTTGAATCTGACCCCCCCCCCCCCCCCCCCCCCCAGAGATGTTGTATACCAAATATGAAAGCATTCATACCAAATACGAAAGATTTTTAAAGAAATTTCCTCATATTTTAAAATTCCGGCTCCTACAGGCAGCCCAATTATTAACCCATGGACGTGATTTGAACAAACTTGAATCTGAAAACCGGGCTCAGTCCGATGTACTGCTGAAGAATTATTGGGCTGACTTTGTCATTTTTTACAAATTTTGTGCTTGAAACCAATGTCAATGATAGCGCCATAACTTGAACAAATGTTAACATATTTGATTCTTTTTTTATTGTATGGGTTTCCAGGATAATTGTCTCGACCAAGTTCTAAAATGTTCGGTCGGATATATGACAGCAGAATTATTGAGTTGACGTAGTCATTTTGTTCAAATTAGTTATTTTGAAAAAGGTCCTCTCATGCTTTTTGGTTCGCAGTTATTCGCCGTTGTGTTAGCCACGAAAACACGACCCCGCATAGGCGATGCGGACCATTTCTATAAATAGAGTTGTTGAGTTGACGTTCGTTTCGTGATTGATCATAATTCAATGATTCACATAGATTATTATTGTCCTCACACAAGGTGAAGGGGAAATAAATTTGAAAAAAAGAGTTTCAATGTGGCCTAATTATTGATGCCTTTCACACGTCCTTAAATAAAGGTTTTGCGTCCTTTGCTCCAATAGATTAGAGAAATTGTGTTCCACTCCCCCTGCCCACCCCACGAAACAAACGTGAACGTCAATTTTGTTTCTAAAATTGGGGTTGCAGCTATATCATTCACCAATACAGGCATTGCCATTTTAAGTGCCATTTATTCTAACAACTCATGTCAAATTTTCTTCCACATACTCATGTGGTAAAAAATAGCCCTCAATGAATGTGACCCCCCCCCCCCATACCCTTTTTCATAAACAACTATGGTATAATTCATAAATTAATTGATGTTGACACAAAACAAAAAACATCTTGCAACAAAACTATCACAAATTTATACTGATGAGGTAAAATTTAAAAAGAAATAGCCCTCAATGAATGTGCCCCCCCCCCCCACCCCTTTCATCAAAAACATGATATAATTCATAAATTAATTAATGTTGACACAAAACTAACAACTTGTGACATTACATATCCTACTTGTGATTGTTTTTAAATCACATTCAGGCTTCTGAAGACATTTTGTTTGGTGAATCATTTGCAATTTTTGTTAAAAAAAAAAACAGTTTTCTCAGTTAAGGCACCTAGAGTCATTGGTATGGTACTGACAAAACATAAAACACTGCTTTTTTCAACAGTATGACCAGTACTGTTCATGTGGTATCTCATAGCACTGTTAAAATGCCAAAAAGCATCCAATATTGATTCTGTGGTGCTGTGCTTGAGCATCAAGTATCCATTTGGGCACTTTCACAACCTTGGATTTACTCCCCCACAAAAACCCATTCTGATGAAAAGGGTAAAATTGTGGAAAATATGTCTCCAAGGAGGATGAATGAGATATTTGCTTAAAAAATTTGGTTTTTTTAAGTGTTTAATATATTTGTCTGTGAATGGGGGGAGGGGGGGGGGGGGGGGTAGAGTGTGAAAAATAGTCAGCTACCAGTTACTGAAAAGGTACAACCAGGCAAATGAAAAGCAAAGAAACACTTTGTCTGATGGACAGACAGACAGACATGCAGTCACACAAATTTAATGTCTACACAGAAATAAAAACTGACATACAATGGAATTTTGTTAGAAGAGCCAGGACAAGATTGTCAAACGGGGAAAAAAACCCTCAATGGACCCTGAGTGCTGCAGTACAGAAGCAAATCATAGGATAATGAGAGTGTATGAGATTTTCTTTAGTTTCCAAAAACATACTGTACAGTCTTTCCAATTGTTTCTCATCAAATGAGGCTTCAGTATGGGTGGGGTGGGTGGGTGGGGACTTGATTCATGGAGAGAACAATATTTCACAGTTGTTACTGTAGTTTTGTGCTGTAAAATGGGAACCATGAGAACAATGCTCGAGCTAAAGATAATTTGATCGCATCACTTTAATTTTGGGATTCAAATATCTTTGTCAAGTATAACCCTTCAGAGAACTTTTTTCCCGACTCCAAAACAGGGGGTCGTGCATCAAATGAGAGGGAAAATTTAGTACTGGACTACTTTATTAGTACTAGACTACTTTATTGGTGGCTGTGCACAAATGCCATTCACTCACATTTGCAACTTTATTGTGTTATTTTTTCCACTGTTTCCCCCCCCCCCCCCCCCCCAAATTTGTGTTCCAAAATAATCTTTCAATGAAGACATTATTTTCTAACAGTTTTTAACCCTTTACCAAATATAACGGTCAAAAGCTGCTGGTACTATTCACAAGTATTGCCATTCCATGTTCATTATTTTCTTGTTTTTGTGTCAAAAACATAGCTTATGACCCCTCATTGGAATGAGGTCATTCCAATGGTGTAAAAAGTCATGACTTTGACACAAAAAATTAGTAAGTCAATAAGTTTGTGGGCAAGGGTAATCAGCTTTTCATGGCAAGCAAAGGGTTAACAGCATAATTCAGACAAACATCTAAATACCAGAAAATAAAAGTGCAATATGGGTTTTCTGGCTGTGGGTTTGAATGGTGATTGGAAGGGGGTTGGAAGATTGGAATCCCCCTCTGCCTCTAGTACTATGATGGGGAACCATGGTTTAATTACATTTGTTAATACATGTGTACATGTAGGGTAAAATAGGTTGTTATTTGGCATTTGCTGGAGGCTGTAGTGTGCCCCTGGAGGCTACACTTGCTCAAGATGTGAATTTGCTTGCAGTATATAACCCTTATTGCCGACGATGACAAAAACATACTTTTCAAAACAATAAAAAAAAGTATTGTAAGGTGTGTGGTACCCAAATTAATTTTTAAATGTGAAATAATCTCTCAAAATAATAATTAAATCAGGTTCGCAAGCCAAATTATGTATTTCCTTAATCAACCCCAATCCTATCAAAGATACATTTTACCTCTTTCATGTGACAAAAGAGTCATTTCTACATGAGAATTCAACTTTTGGCTTCCACTGAGTTAAAAACATGGGAAATTTGTTCTTTTAAAGAAACTGTGTCAAATGGCTTAAAAAACTGCTGTTGCCTCCAATACATTTTTCGACTCTGTTACCTAATGAGTAAGCTGAGAGGTAAGGAATTCATGTAGCTTTTTTTGAAACCTAAACTAATCCCAAAATAAAACTAAAATCTGCATCAGCATGCAATACTCTGAGGAAAAAATTGTCTCATTTAACCATACAGCAAGACAAAGAGTGGTGTTCCAACCCCACGAAACAATATGAATGTCAATTTTGATTCAAAAATTGGGGTTGTAGCTATTTAATTCACCAATATCAATAGACAGTACCATTTCTATTTTG